>JAJTUV010001458.1:0-340046 GCA_021653895.1 Mastomys natalensis | reverse complement strand
GTTTCCTATTTTAAAATTATCCTAGATCTGCACTAAGTAAGCCCTCAGCCCTAGTTCTGCTCAGTTGGAATCAGGTGATCCACTTTATAATGTCAGGTTTCCTTCCATTACATTGTGTGTCCTTAGAGGGCATGGTCTTTGTAGCCTTCCTCCAGCACTAATGGAGATGTAGCAAATACCAGATACTGAAAAAATATTTTGTCTGCAGCAATCATGATTATGCTGGTGCTAGGAGGCCTGATGTGCCTGGGTGGCCCATGGAAGAGATCTCAATAGGAGGCAACAGAAATGAGTGATCATTGTTAAAATAATTAACAGAGGCTATTCTGGGTCGTGAGTTCCTATTGCACCGCTAACATTCGACTCAGAGAATAGTCATAGTCTAAGAAAATGAAACTTAGATTAAGTAACCAGAAACTGCCAACTAATTAGAGACTATCTCTAATTAGAGACTCAAATAATTAAAAAATACTGACTAACATTTAAGCTGGGACTTTCCACTTTAAGCAATCAAATTTTTCTTCCCCTTGTTTCCTGAATGCATTCTAACCACCTCATTCCTATTCTCCCATCAGCCCCCCTTGGGAAAGCCCTGAACAACTTATAGTTTGGAGCTGCCTGATTCACTAACCACTCAACTCTACCAACGCCTAAGCTTATGTGCCTAAGTTTATACGAGAAGATGAAACAGGTCAGGCTACCCATGGAACCAGATCACAGAAGTTGACCTCTGAAGGTACTCAGCTGTGGGTGAGGATGCTGGGCTGAATGTAGGCTCTGTAGCACCTAGGCTCTGTAGCAATGATCACAGGGCCCCTGCTTGCAATATTCAAATGACTCCTCTGGGCCTCCCACTTATGGCCTAAATTCCTTTGCAAGTCATTCACAATTGGACTCCACCCATTTTCCTGTTTTAATTTTCAGCAACTCCTTAACCACAAACCTTGGGTTCCTGCCACACGAATGACACACCATAGCCCACACATGCCCGGAGTTCTCCCTGCCTCCCTCATACCTTTCTGAATTGTTGAGTCTACCTAGAATGCTTGACTCATGTTCTCTGAGAGGAAAACTCCTTTTCTTTGAGTCCAGGGTTAGCTGTCCCCTTGTGAAGCCTTACTTGGCCTCCCTGGGTGGCTGTCCTCATCGACTTACCGTGCACTGTAGCTCTGCTTAAGTCATATTCTTAGTGTCTAGCCAGAGCTTCATGGTCATCTTCTTAGGAAAGATCTTTTGTGCTTCATCACTGCTCTAGACACTAGTGACACAAAAAAGTGCCAGCAGCTCACCCCTCACTAAATCAGGACAGTAAAGGCTACCTGCTTTAGCAGGAGTAGGGACACAAATTTCCTTTGAGTTGAAAAATTGCTCTCAGGCAAGAGGTGCAACTACAGACTTCCAGAAGAGTCGAGCATGGGTTGTGAAATCCCTTCAACTCAGAGACTCCACTGGACCCTGGACTCAACTTCCAGGAGAATCTGTGAATGTCTTTCCAAGAAATTACTAGGGTACCTATCAATATTGAATTGTATGTGAAGCATAGGTTTTATTATGACAGCTTTAATAATGAATGATCTCACAGTCAGTGGCTTAAAACAATGGAAATGTATTAATTCAGAATTCTCTAGTCGGGAAAAAAATCCAGAATTCAGTTTAGGAAAGCTCTCACCTTTCAGTTTCTAATCACTGTTATCACTATCCCTATTCCTTACAATTTGTAGTCAACGTTCATCCTCAGTTCTCCTCCATCCTTCTATTCTTCTCATGAGCCTCGTATGATACCATGGTGCAAATCGACTTTTGCGTAAAGTACCATTCAATTCCGTGTTAAGACCTAAACAGATTTGGGGATCATTTCCTACTCTTCCAGACACTCATGATTCATTTGGGGCACGCAAGGATGGACTTGAGTTTGCTCCTATGCTTGCAATGACTTCATCACGTTGAGTTCCTCCTTTGAATACAGACGGTGAGGGCTCTGTGGGATGAGCCTCACTGGCGCCAGGGCCTCAGCTGGGCAGAAGAAACCATCAAGGGCAGCAGCTGCCTCGAGCCCTGAAGCAGAGCCCATAGCCTTCTCTGGGAAAAAGGTGAACGGGTGGTTGTTCTCCTCCTTGAATAGGTCCTCTAATGTTCAGATCCTGGGAAAGAGGAGACAGCTGTGAGGATGAGATGAGTGCTACTGGATTGGTATGTCAGTCCTCTATGCCTCAGGGCTATGGGCCAAAGAAGGACTCAATGGGAAGAGTTTCCACAGGGATGTCTTTGGTAAAAAGCATGTCAAGTTAGTAGTGGGACGAGGTCAGGGGTCAGTAAGTCCATGCGACTGACTCTTCAGTGTCCCCCAGAATGAGGAGGGGTGTCTCACCTCCAGCTGCAGAAGAGGTCCCTCTCTTGTTTTCACACATGCCAGGCAGCAACTTCCTCCATGGATCCCCAGGAAGATGGGGAACTTGGAGCGGTCCAGGCCTCGGTTAGGAAGGATACAGACCTTCTCTGGGAGGTAAGACAGAATGCAATTCAGGCAGTGAGGGGACTGCAGATGGGAGGCTTTTAGCAAGGTAAGGTTCAGCTAGAAGCTGCTGGGTCTGACCCTATCTGGCCTGTTTCTGTATGGAAACTGCAGGATAAGTGGAATTCACTTGGACAGGCAGAAACTGCCCCTACTTCTCCTTATCACTGGGACAATATTCTCATGTCTCTAGAGACATAATAAAGGAAAGAATCAAGGGCCTGCGGCAGACGGACACTGGGCAACTCCTGGAAGAGAGGACTCCGGAAGCTCACCTGGACTACAGTTGTCTGAATCAGGGTCTCCCACCAGGAGCTGGCCATTCCGTGTGTACAAAGCCTTTTGATGTGCATCTTTGATTCTGAAATAGGAGGGCAAGGTTAATGGCCCACTGCCCTCAGGGATCATTGTCCCTTTCAGTCCCCATACCACCTCACTAGAACATACAGAGCCTTTGGTGAATTCTGTTTCCAGAAAGGAGAAAGGTAGAAACAGTTTCATCCCAAAGCAAGAGCAAGCTTGCTAGGCTCAGGATTGTCAGAGGCTCCAGAAGTGATAGGTGGTGCCTTCTCATAAGGGAATTGAGGGTGTTTTCATGTTTTCTAAGGAGTTGCTTTGAGGCTCAGGTATCCTGGGCCCTATCCATAATGGGCCCTATCCACAATGTTTCTAGGCTTGATTTAACTTTTTTAAATAAATAGTAACACTAATTAATGAAGGCACTGAGGATGTAATAGCTGTGATTTGTGAAACACATATAGGAGGCCAACCCAGAACTAGATCAGGGCCTAATTAGTCACTGGTTATGCCAATGGGTCTAATGGCCTGCCTGGGAGGGTAAGTATGCACCAGGGGAGCTGGAGAGAAACTGTCATGCACATGAAACATTAAAATCATGCCTGGTATTAGCTTAGTTGCCCAGCTGATTTCGGAGATGCCCAAAGTTTGCTCTCAGAGCCCTGGGAGCTCACAGTGCATTTGAGAGCAGAACCTCTGGACCAAGGTCATCACTTCCAGGAGCCTTTTTTGTCTCTACAACACCTAGCAATAGCTGTTCAAAAATAGCTCGTGGTTTGTTTTTAAAGCAGGCTCACTTGTACATTAAGAACAAAGGTCTGCACAGATCCTGCCACCTGGCATTCTTCTCCGACTTTGGGAATTTGGACTTAACAGTTCACCCACTGGAAACATTTAGACACCACTCAGTTATTGTCAAAGATGCAGGTGTGGTGGTATATACTTTAATCTCAGCAGATCTCTGTAATTTCCTGGTCCCCTAAATGGATATACTGAGTTCCAGGGTAGTCAGGGCTATATAGTGAGACATTTTTTTTTTTTTTTTCTGATCCAGTCAAGGCCACCATAAAGGTGCTGTCCTTGGGACTCAAGATTGTTTGAACTTTCTAAGAACTGGCTCTATCAGTTCAGAGAACAGGGAGTCTGATCTTACTCTCTGCTTTTGGGTAGTTGCATGGCATGAGGAAAATTGCATAACCTTTTGGAGCTTCTATTTCCAGGTCTGTAAAATGGACTAAGCAATACCATTCTTACAATTGCTTCAGTCTGCCACCAGGAAAGAGGGCTGTTGTGATTGACAAAGATGAAGATCAATTATTCAATGTTTGAGATTTCTGTGGCTAGAGGGAGCTTTGTTCCTTTGAATCAGTCTTTTCCCTTCTCATGTGATCTTCAGGCCCCTTGATGGAGAGATCGCCAAGATTACTTACATGTAGTATCTTGCCATGGGAAGAGAGCACATTCCTGCAGTTGGGAGTGTCTGGTCTTCACTGAGGCAAAGAAGGAAAAGGCTTTCATAAAAACAGAGTGTATTTGGGGCAGACATTACCCAGTCACAAGCTGTTCCCCACCCGTAGGTGTTACAGAATCCACAAAAGTCTCCCCAGCTCTCCCATCTGCAGGCATCTTTTCCTTATTCCTGGCCTTTAGATAGGGTTTTGCCTTGTGTGCTGAAGCTGGTTCCTAGACTCTAGAAAACAGATTCACCTAAATAGCCTACCAGCTCACTTCCCAGGCTTGGAGATGTGTGCCCTGGGATAACCTCAGGACAGATCCACTCCCATTTTCCAACCTGGCCTGCAAGAAGGTCACTGTGGTCTGCTGTCCTTACCTAGCAGGGAGCAAGATTCTTAACACTCCGTACACAGGGAAGAACACATTAGCTAAGGAGAAGAGGCAGAGCTTGAAGCTTAGGAAGCATCACTCTTGGGAACTGGAATTACTGAGACTCGTGACAAGTCTATCCAAACACCCCCAATTCCTCTTTTTTATAAGGTAAAAATCAAAACAGGGTTGAGATACAGAAACTTGAGCTTTAGAAAACCAACACTCTGAAGTGAAGAGACTGACCTAGGTAATCCTAAGCCACACAGCTTCCCTCCCAGGACTGTGTTCCTTCCTGAAGGACTGTCATATCCCAGAGCTCCTCCCTGAAATGATCACCCAGAACGTCTAATCCAGAACAGCCCACGAGAAACTCAGAACAGACCAAAGCAGGAGAACAGGTTGTAAAAATAAATGCTGGGGTGATCAGGGCTGAGGCTTCCAGAGTAGATCTGATCCTTGCCAAGTAAGAAGGGGGATGGGTGAGAAATGATTGTGTAAGAAAGCAGAAAATGAGATAGAAAAGAAGACTGTAGGAGAAAGAAATAGGATTGAGAGATGATTGACGTGAGGAGCATAAGGAAGATGAGGTTAACACTGATGGCTGGAATTCAGACCACCCCAGTGTCACTGATATCCATGGACTGGTGTTATAAGAAATGGGGCTGTAGACCAAGTGGCTTTCATTACTGACTATATGATTCTGTAGCCTTGAAAAGTCATTGGGCAAAAGACTTGAGAGTGAAGACTAACGGCACAGATGAGAGCGAGGTTCTGCATGAATGCCAGAGCATTCAGACAGCAGGGATAAGACAGCAGCATCGTGGCTACTCCATGCTTGTATGTGTTGTTGCCTCCATTCCAGGGAGAGGAAATTGCCAAGATGCTTAGTTATTAAATAGTTCAATCAGTTATTTTTCATAACGTTTAAAAAGTTGGAAATTCTCTCAATGTCCAATAGTAGACAATGGCTGAAGGGGAATGATAAACCCAGGAAATTAAGTATATACTCCTTAAAGATGACATTTGTAGCACAAACATTTCAAATACGTGAAGTGAAAACTGCAGGCTATAAATAATGTGCACATTATAATCTCAATTAAATTCATAGCTGTACACACACACACACACACACACACACACACACGGGGACAAGGACTGCTGGTGCTTGTTACAACACTCATTTGTGGCAGACAGGTTTGTCAATGGTTGTTGATAGTTCTTAACATTTTCCTGTAGTAAATTTATTTTGTAATGTGTTATTCTTTAAAAATATGAAGCATTTGGTTAAAGTCATAGGCTGTAAAGCATGCCCCTACTTCTGAATCACTTGGTGTTTTCTCCCCTATTCTTATTCAATATTGCTAGAAGTGATGCAAGTAATGAGCCAGGCTTGGGAACTGATATGTCAGGTCAGTTGTCCTTAATCTCTGGGTTTTTTATGTGTGCATGTGTGTATGTGTTTGTGTGTGTGAGTGCAAGCATGCACATGCCATGGTGTACATGTGAAGGTCATGGAACAACTTCAGGTATTGGTCCCTGCCTTATTTACTGCTCTGCATGCCAGGCTGGCCAGCCCATAGCTGCTAGAGATTCTCTTGATTCACCTTCCATTTCAGTATATGCCTACTGTGATTATAGATGTGCTCTACTACATGGGTACTGTGTGGGTTTTGGGGGTTCAAACTCAGATTCTCATGCTTTCATGGCATTTACCCATTTAGCCCTTTTCCCAGTCCTTACTTGCTAACACATATTTCTTGATCCTGTATCCTCATTAAAATAGTGAGTGTATAAAATAGTGAGTCTCAGGGATGAAGCCTGAGACTGCATTTCAAACACACAACCAGGTCTTAATAATGCTGCCAGTCCAGCCTCGGTGGACAGTACCAACTTAGATAAGGACAAGTGAATCATAGGCAGAGTCATAGTGACCTGTCCCCTGAACCTACACCCAGCTGATACCCTGTTCTGAAAGGTATCTGTACTCCCCCTGAATACCTATGCTCCGGTGCCATTCCCTTCCCCACATCCTGCCTTCTTGTGTTTATAACCTCTGTGTAAATAAGTAAATTACGATGTGATTTAAATAATTAAATAAATTTAAAAAAATAAGAAAGGAAAAAAAATAATGCTGCCAGTCCCCAGACCACACTTGGAGTATAAAAGAATAGTGAATCCCAGGTAGATTAATAACAGCACAGCCTCAAGTCAAGCCTTTTTGATGATGTCCCCTCTAAGCCAAATCCCTGAGGCTCTTTTAGTTGTGGCAGAGAAAGCATGAGCAGCCAGGGAGCTGGACTGGGGCCCATGAGGGGCCAGGGAAGTAGACGGATGTGTGTGAAGCTGCATATCCAGGCTGATGACTTCAACTCTGGTCAATGTCAGCTCAAACAAGCAACAGCAATTCAGTGTTGGTTTAGTCAAGTTAGATCCTCTGGGTTCTAAAACTCTCTCATCTTGGCACAGCCCAAACTTCCAGTTTCCTACAGACTCCCATATAGGGTCTCTGTGTAGGTTATAGCCAGATTTTGAGAGAAAACAAAGAAGCTCTAGAGCTTGTGTTAGTTTGTGGTTACACAGAAAGCTTGGGGTCCTGATGCTCCTTTTAGTGGTCCATATACTTGATTCTAGAAGTTTTCCCTTCCTTGTTGACTCCTAAAATAAGCATTTGCTCAGATTGAGCCTATGTCCCTCTTTTCTTTCTGTAATTTATCCCTGCCATGGACTCTGACTGCCGCAGACTTCTTTAACTCTCCTGTCCTGGATCAAGTGTCACGAATGGATGCTGCTGCTGTGATTCTTCCACAGTCTCCTTATTCTCTTGCCTGCTATCCCCAAGAACATTATCAACTTTCACAGAGCCAAAACCAGTCCTTACTTGCTAACGCATATTTCTTGCATTAAATGTTAAGGCATTTAAAAAATGATTCTTTGATTTCTCACTGCCTTCTTAGAATCCTTGACACTGGTTGATTATTTTCACATTTCCCTTCTATATGTCACAGGCACATTGTAGAGTCCTTTTTCTTACGGTCATCCATAAGGCTGAGAGTCACAAGAGAACATCCTAAGCACTTTCATTTTTATATACTATGAAATATCTTCTACAGCTGTGATGAGCGACTTGGCCTAATGCCTCCCAGCCGCAGGCTGAACTTCAGCAGTCCATAGCACATCATCATCTTTCGGTGTCATGTCCTCACACACATCAAGTGTGTGTAAGGGTGAGTTAAGTATCTGTTCCTCCCCAGTCCACTTCTCTTTCTCAAGTCTACTCCTCTCCCTTTCATAATATTTCTCTTATCAGTACTGAAACTATGCCTCCCTTCTTTTCAGAGATAACTCCTTTAAAGCACAACCTTGTATTTGTTTTTACTTAACCCCTGTGAACACGATCGCCCTCCTGGTTGGTGAACCTTCAATAAAATCCAACCTATGTAAAGCATATGGAATTCAGTTTTTAAGAACATCTTTGACCACATTCCTGCCCTGTTCTAAAATCCACAGTGGCCACCTATTTTGACACCATCTGGCCTCAGTTTGCTTGTGCAATAGCATCTCATTTTTCTCTCAGGAACTCCTAATCCCCTCCAAGGACACACTCAGCATTGCTTTTGGTATTCCTGCTCAAAATCCACCCCTCTTCATTACCAGTCATTCATGTCACTCCTATTAAGATCACTGGACATGGCTTCACTATACTCAGGCTCAGTATCTTATTTGTTCAATGACATAAAGCTGATAATGGGAGCTTAAAAACACAGGGTCAAGTCCTCTCATGGCCATTCTAGGACTCATGTGTTAGATTATGTGGTTGGCAAGGTTCTTTCTAGGTCAAACTATGTATGATTCCACAACTCAAAATTTAATTCTCCCTTTATTATCGTAACAAAAATCTCCCCTTCATTTTTGTAACACTACTCTGAGCTTCTGTTAAACTTTGCTATATTATTTATTAATGTGCATTAAGCCAAATTGTTTGCCTTGTAAAAGTGATAAGATCCTTAAATCTTGAAGCATGATGTATTGAGCTCATATGAACCTCTATCCAACTACACAATTGATAGACATAGTACCTTAAGATCAGAACACAGATATGCATGGATCAGGCTTTGACTGAAAGGCTGGATTCTAGAAGTAACTTGACTACCCATTCATTTTTTTGTTGTCTTTTGTTTTGTTTTTGTTTTGGTCCCTGGGCCTTCAGTCTATTCCCATTGAAATGAGAGGTTGGACAAGATAGTTATTTTTTCAAGGCTATTATAAGTTTCACAAGGAGATTTTTTCAAAGAAACTATTTGTATGTATGATAGATGATGGGGTGATAGAGACACTACTACTTTGGTGAGATTCCTACTGTCTATTGGTGTGAATCACAGAATGTCTCCACAGAGCTTCAGTATGTCACAAACAAAACATTGTTTAAATATCACTGGCCTAGATGATTTCTTTTAGATGACTTTCAAAACCCTGTGGTTCCAGATATGTAATAACCTTGCTTTGACCTAATCTATAGTTCTCATTAAATTCTACCAAGTGTTCCTAGACTTATAGAACATCACACCACATTCTCTAACAGGCATTTCTTGTTCCCTAGAACCTGAGCATTTTGGAGACATTGACAGAAAAGTGGTGACTGTGTGTGTGTGTGCACTTGTATACGTTGTATGTGTTATGTCGTGTGTGTGTGTGTGTGTGTGTGTGTGTGTTGTGTAAGAGACACACAGAAAGACCGACTGTCACCACTGACCTGTAGATCCTGGTGCCTGGATTCTGATGCCTGAAGTCTCCAACTGTTTTCTTCAAGGCATCAGCACTGTGTTTATAATGTCTGGTCAGGGTGGGTCAAGCCTACAGTAATCTATAATTGGCTCTAGATCAGGAAGAAGAGCCCAGAGATTTCATAATATCTTCAACACAGTCCAAATAATAAGGAGGTGGGGAGATTAATGAGTATTTGCGGGATGGGGAGAGAGTCACCCATAAAGCCTTGACAGAGGCCAGACACTGACCTGCTGTCTCTGTAGCTACTGTCATTGACTGTGTTATTAGTGGTTTTGCAGCTAGATAAACAATGCTGGGGTCAAACGTCTTTGATGCTCCATGAGGTTCTGTCTGAGACATGGGGAGGTTGGAAGGGCCAAGAATAGAAAGATTACTGCTGATGGAAGCCAGATGCATCTAGAGAACTACAATGAAGCAGGGGCTGACTTCATCATGATTGTGGCTGTTTGGGAAGATCAGAAGGAACTCTTTGCTTTTCAGATTTAATTAGTTGATACAAACTTACTGAGACAGATTATCTAAGGAAGCTCAGCTGTAGAACATGTCAGCCTTAGATTTGCATGGGGACAGCACAGGAGCTATGGGCCCTGGACTACCAGGGAGTATGAAACTGTGGACAGTGAAGGGTCAAAAGACTCAGTTCTTCAGTTGACATTACATGCCTCTGTCCATCTGTCCATCCATTTTCTCATCCTTCCACTCATCTGTTGAGTAAGTTATCTATCCACTTAACCATCTACATATTCCTTCACTTATCTGTACATCGATCCACATATCCATCCATTATACATCCTTTACTCATCCCTCACTAGGATAAAGAATTGGACAGAATGTTCTCTGGAGATTAACTTCCTTATTGTAATTCTCCTTTCTGGGACATTTGCAAATTTCCACAAAGGACTTGATGAGAAATTGGTAGGGTGTCAGCTCAAGACCCAGATGACCACAGAATAAGAAATGAGAAAAGACAGATGGGGCTGAAACCCATTGTTTGCCATTTTGTTGTTATTGTCGTGGTTTTAAATTAACAACAAAATTTGCCAACAACATATATGCTAAGAGATATTTATTTTGTACAAGGTAATGAAAGTTATTTCAGAACTTTGATAGGTTTTCATTACAATCTAATTACAATCTATTAGAATCCAATTTATGTTTTCCACACTCTTAATCATTTTCAGAGAAATAAAATCCTTATTCCTTGTTAATTTTTTATTTTCCTCGAATTACGTATCACAATCTTTAATTTCCATGTGTTGCCCTAGGGAGATAAAATGCCTCATATTTTTAAAGACTTCTCACACCTTATGGAAGAGTTGGGGGAAGGATTGTGGGCTGGAAGGGGACAGGGACTCCACAGGAAGACCAAACAGAGTCAACTAATCTGGATCCTTGGGGCTCTCAGAGTGTGAACCTCCAACCAAAGAACATACACAGATAGACCTAGGCTTCGCCGCTCATATGTAGCAGATGTGCAGCTTGGCCTTCATGTAGATCCTGAACAACTGGAGTGAGGCTGTCCCAAAAGCTGTTACCTATCTGTGAAATATGTTTTCTCTAAGTGGGCCACCTTGACTGGCCTCTGGCGAAGCATCTAGCCCTGCAGAGACTTGATGTGTCATGATAGGTGAATATCCAGGAGGGTCCTTCATTCTCTCAGAGGAGAAGGGGAGAGAGGAAGGACTGTGGTGATGGGGGAACTGGGAGGGAGGACAGCGATTGGGATGTAAAGTGAATAAACAAAGCAAAAAAACTCTCCACCCCCTGAAAATGATTTCAGAGATAGATTTGCGTTAACCAAATTTTGCTTTTATTGCAAATATTCATTCCTCATTGTTCTTCACAAGTTTGCATACATCTGTTGAAAGTACCAGTGTGAGATGTCCTGTCAGGCAATCAGTAATGTGTACTGCTATGTCAAAGACAAATAGAGTACCATCTCTGTTGCCAAGGAACTTTATAGTTTAGCTGGGGTCATACTTAGCTGTAAGCCAAGGGTATGTGAGATACAACAGCATCAAAGTAATCCTTCAGACATGACATCAGACTCTCTCTCCAAGTGGCCAAATGTACGGCATGGCATCTTCAAAGGTCAGTTTTCCCCCAACAACTCCAAGATCAGGGGTTTTATAGCCCCTGAGAGGACAAATGGAGTTCATTATTTTTATGGTTAAGATTTGGGAGATAATTTAGACAAAAGCATTCTCCAGATAATTTATCCCCAGTTGGCATATAATTATAAAAAAGCAAATGCCTACAGACCTTTGGATGCTTAAGCATGAGGTTGGCTGTATTCTGCTTTTTCAGGATAAAGACCATCAGCTCCTTTACCTCTTCTTTCATGACCTGATCTTGAAACATTTCTGATCTTCAGTGTCTGCAATTGACAAGATCCTACCTGCTGTGGGCATTTCCTTTCTGAAAATATAGGCCCAGGCCTGTGGCTGGTAAAATTACAGAAATCTAAAACAGCAAGTTTTCACTTGAACAGCCATTATGCCAGACTCTCTTAGGCCATACTGCATCCCTGTACAGTGAACATTACAACCACAACAACAACAACAACAACAACAACAAAATAAACGTGTTTCTTCTTTCACTTTGGATTAGGAAGTGTGAGTTTATTTAGGCTAAAGCATTTTTAAATTCTGTCACCCTACAAAGGATGACCTTCAAGAATGAGGTGGGTTTCAAACTACTCTTTTACAAAGGTGTATGCGTGTAGAGGAAAGGGAAAGGATGCTCCAGAATTGTGAGTTTCCACATTCTGTACAAACCATGTTGCAAAAATTTGAGAAGTATTATGCTAGGTGCTTAAAAACATATTGGTGCAGATCCAGCCTTAAGGTCAGATGCATGCCAGAAACCCTAAGCCAACTTTTTACAGGAAGATGAGCACAGAGTATTATCATAGCAAATGATCATACTCTTATCTTTTCAAATACTTCTTCCTACAGGAGGTGACACTGAAAAGTGAATGATTTGTGTAGGTGGAAGGGATGGGTTCGGTGTCCCAAAATAGGAATGCACCGTGAGGCTAACTCACAGACAGGCAGTGTGCATGGGGCGTGCAGAAACACAGCCTGGTCACAGAGGTCCATGTCCTGGGGTCTGCATCCTCAGTATCCCTGAGAGGCCTGTGGTAGAAATGGTGCTGCCTGTTGCTGAGGGAGCTTAGATGTATCTGGATTGAAGGTTTTAGGACACGTGGAGGTTGCCTTTTCTGTACTGGCCACCTCCTTGCTGGTCCTCTACAAAACGTAAACCTGTCAAGCTCGCCTGACAAGTGAGTTTTACAGCTAAATACTTGGGGTTCTGATATGAACCCCCTTTTTCTTTCACTCTTAGTCCCCAGCATTTTAGGTAGGGATATGGAAAACATCCTGGTGTGCAGGTGGGAGATTCAGTGACGGTCAAAGAGGAATCGGACCTTATGGGAACAGGTAATAGTTAACGAGTGAAGCATGATTAGGGTTAGTGAAAGGCTGGTGTCGATTCTGAGAAGGAAAATGGAAAGAGTGGGGAAATAAAGTTTTGATCATAATAAAGTTTCTCTTTATTATGTTTCTCTTTTGTTGAATATTTTTTATTGCAGCTTATCAACTAACTGTAGAATCTAAAAGCAACATGGTTAGTTCACAGCTTTTCTCTGGAGCAACCTTTGTCTCAGAGCTGCTTGGTTGGGCAGTTCTGCTTTAGTTTTTATGAGACTGCAATCAAGACAGCATCTGGCTTGCAATGGCTCCAGGGCAGGCCATGCTTCTGAGTTCATACATTCAGCTGTTGTCCATGGGAGACTAACTTCCCTCATATGATCTCTCTAAGGGGTTGTTTACAGAATAGAAACTGGCTTGCCCCAGTGTAAAGAGAAAGACCAGGCCCCCCAAAGCCACTAAAGTGTCTTTTATAATCCACTCTCTATAGTAGCCTGCTATCACCTCTGCTATATTTCACTAGCCCAGAAATAAATCATCAGAGGGAGTGGATATTAGCAGCTCCATTCAGTCCCTCCAGCTGCTAGTACCAATTACTGCACACTTAGTAACTTACAACAGTATAAATGTATTCTGTGACAGTGCAGGCGACCAGAAGGTTGAGGCCAACGTGTCAGCAAGGTGAAACTCCCTTAGATGTCCTAGGAAGGAACACTTCCTCCACTCTTTCTTGCTTCTGGTGATCCACACAGTCTGTGGCCCTCTGTGGCTGGTGGCAGCCGAGTCACTTCACCTTTGTCTCAGCCTCACTTGGGCCTGTCCCCTGTGCCTCTTCTGTGTCTACATCCTCATTTTCAAAGGACATCAGTCAAGTGAGGTTTAGTCTAGCACTTTACCTGTAAGGACTCTGCCTAGGTAAGATCATAGTAGATTTGGGAGGGACGTGAATTTGAGGAGGAAACTTTCAAAATAGCACAGTAGTTCCCTCAGAAGTTGGCTGTGACTCCTTGGAATCCCAGAGGTTGTCACCATCCCAGGTTAAAGCAAGGATAGCCTTTCCCTTTCCTTCCCTTCCTTCTTCCCTCTATCCCTCCATTTCTCTTTCCTTCCCTCTCCTTTCTTTCTCCCTCCTTTTTTCCCTCCCTCCAGTTCTTTCTTCTTTCCTTTATTTCTTCTGTAAATCCTTTACCCAGGAGATTCTAGCACAAATCCTTCACATTCTTCCTAGCTTTTCTGAGATCTGCCTCTTGCTCCTGCCACTTAGAGCAGATGAGCTCAGTTTGGATTTCACTCCAGCAGATGGTGAGGATGACCAGAAACTATGTCTGCTTCACTTCCCTCCATATTGATTCCTTTTTTATTATTATGCAAATAACCCACTTCCATAATACAAAAGGTAATAGACACACATAAAAAGAAAAGTCACCTATCTTTTCCCCATCTGGATGTGGCAACAATTGATGAAAATACTCCAGACCCCTTTTAAAATATATAATATAGATAAGTTAATATTTTAATTAAGATGAAATTACAAGATACATTATTTAGTAGCAATCTCTTTCCACTTAAGGTTCACAAGCTTCTTTTTATGTGAGTAGGGACCAGAATGAGAGATTTTTATTGTACCTCTGGTTTCAAACCAGGACAGTGTGACCGGCCATCTTCTGTCTTCTATCCTGACATCACCCTCTCAATCAAAGGCCAGAGAATGAAGGCAAGGATGAGAGAGGCAGCAGATGTCAGCAGCAAGATTGAGGGAAAGGGCCTAGCCAGCTGGAGAAAGTCTTGGTGACTCCTCCTTCTCCTGAACAGTAGTGAATGGCAGGACTTCTGAAGTACTGTGTCAGATCTTACCATGTATGAGCAATTCCCACCTCTCCCTCACCCAGGAATTTTTTTATATTGCTCTTTGTTGGTCGTATGTGGTTTCTATTAGATTCCACACCAGAGGTAGTATCATCCAATTGGAAAGGATCTACACATTGAGCTCCAAATAACAGAAGATTTATCAGCACTGTGACGCAGGAGAAGAGAGTGACCGTGTGCCTTATAAGTCTAGCTGTATATGTAGGAGAGGATGGCCTTGTCCGACGTAGGTGGGAGAGGAGATCCTTGGTCCCATGAAGGCTGGATGCCCGAGTGTGGGGGAATTCGAGGGTGGGGAGGTGGAAGTGGGGGGGTAAGTGGGGGTACATCCTCATAGAAGCAGGAGGAGGGGGGGATGGGATGGGGGTTCCTGGGCTGGGGGGGAGGAGAAATGGGGTAAGGGGATAACATCTGAAATGTAAATAAAATACCCAAAGAAGAGAGATATGAACAGTCACATCAAATTGGATCTTATGATCAATACTCTTTATAATTAAAGAGTCCAAGTCAAGTTAAAATAAAAAAGTCGGAAGCAGGAGTCCTGTAGGGAAGGAGGGGAGTAAGTCACCCACTATGGAGCTCCTCTATCACCACCATTGCCTACTCTGCCTCTGCTTAGAGAGTTTGGGGGACCGCGCAGCCCTAGTCACACGGCTGAAAGTAGAAGTCTGTGATGGGAGCACCCCAGGCGGGGTCCTCAGGGATCTGAGTGAGCCTGACAGGCTGGTCAGCTTCGGGTGAGGTGCAGAGGAACCAGCCTGGGTAGGCAGCTGACTCAAAGCTGGAGGTAAGACCCATATCCCGCCTGTAGAAGGTGAAGCTCTTTGATTCCTTGGTCCCGAGGTAGAGCTCCATGATGTTCACTGGCTGTAGAAAAGAGACGTGAAGGATGAGACACAGGAGTGGGCAAACGGGAGGGCTGAGCTGTGCAAGGGAAAGATCCTTAGAGAGGAGGCAGTGCTGGATCAGCAGTGCCTTCACCAGCATCCAAAGGTACTTAGACTGCGCGGCAGCCCCGGTGTTCTCTGCCTCTCCTAGCTCAGACCAAGAATACAAAGATGCTGCAGTGATACCTCAAGTTTCAGAATCGGCTCCTTCTCTGTCCCACAGGACAGGCACTGGCTTCCTCCTTGAACACCCAGGATGACAGGGGACAGACTGGCATCCAGTGCCCGATTTGGGACAACGTTGATCTCCTCACCTAGAGGAAAAAGGCAAGATGCAGAAGCTTGGGTCTCCTTCTGTCCACTCTCTCTTAGTAGGCATCCTGCTTTCCAACACACCGATAAGGCTAATCTCCTGCTACCTGACCCAGACAAGAAGCCAAAACACAGGAACACAGGTACAATCTCCCACTCAATCTTTCTTTTCTAAAGCCAAACTTTGAGAAATTCTCTAAATTCCACCCCTGCCACCACTCTCTTGGCTCCCAGGCCTCTTTTCTGCACTTTGTCTTGCCCTGTTAAGAGTTATATAGCCCCTGTGGGATTTCTGTGAACAGAAAGGGATTTCACTCTTCACTGTATATTACCCATCACATCATACACACACACACACATTACATTAATATACACACATGTACATAGATACAATCACACATATGTATGTACTCCCATACATATTATACATAATCAAAATATGTACACACTCATAGGCACACATAATACAATGCTTATGTGCATATCGTATGCACACAATACTTACACACGTTTATATACATGAGCTTATGCATGCATTCACATACAGATAAACCCTCATGTAGTGTTCTTATATGCAAATATGTACACACAATGCAACAAAGGGGTATGTATAGCTTTCATACCTCATAAGGTTGATGCCCAAGTAAATATGTATGCACTGTTGTAGAAAGGCCTGCCAAAGTCTGAGGGCACTATAGGTAATATGGAGACCAGAGGGTGGCACATACTGTCCAGATCTCACCACTGTGGGATCTTTAGAGAGCAGGATGGAAGAGTAAAGCCAACCTACTTAGGAATGAAGATCTATTTTAGTCTTCTGCCCAGTATTGGTTCTTATGGAGGCAGAATATTCAAAAGCCTATAATAGAACCATAAGTCATTTGTCCTGGAAAATATTCCATCTCTACACAGAGGCTTTACCAGGGTTTCTGCTTTGTTTAAAGCCTGTTTTTTGACTCCCTATCTTACCTAGTGGTTCTGTGGTCTGCAGGCCTGCCACTGGTTTACAGAGCCATTTAAGGGCTTCTAAGCACACACTCCTAGAAAGTACAGAGACCCAGAACTCACAGCTACCAACCTTTAATGACCTTCCCCGCATGCAGTCCTCCAGCCAGCAGCTGGTTATTGTGCAGATACAGTACCTTCAAGGCTGAATCCTTCATTCTGAAACACCAGGAAGAGACAAGACTCCATAAAGGATAGGGATGGGCATCCTGCCTTGCCTTGACTCTAGAAGCATCCCCAAAACTCAAGTTTTTTGTCTCCCTCTGTTCCCACTGTTACAGATACAGTCATGCAACTTTTGGTCCTAGCTCTGCAAGATGGCTGAGCCTCCCCTCTTCCTTTCCTGTGTCTGAGGTGTTTTCTTTCCCCATATTAAATCTTTTACATCTCAGACAACCTCCTCTCTGCTCTGTTGGGACTCTACGAGTTGGAGCCTTGGACTCTTCAAAGTCAGGACACCATTTCTCCAACCTTCATGGATTCCCTTTATTCATAGGCTTCTTATCTTAAACCTATCTTGATGACCTGAAAGTTGTTTGGACGTGTTTAACCCTTGTGGGATCTCTGTGAGCAGAAGAGGGTCTTACCTGTGCTAAATCTGACCAGGAATATTTGGGGATGAGCTGGAAAAAACAAATTCTTGTTTGTTCTGAGTGTGACTCTCTTCATTGCTACACCATGGCAACGTGTTAAATAACACCCAGGCCTCTTCCTAATTAAAATCTGATGCTTAGGTTTTTGTTTTGTTTTGTTTTTGAGACAGGATCTCATTGTGTAGTCTTGACTGGCCTGAAACTCCTTATGTAGACCAGGCTGGCCTCACACTTAAAGTTCTGCAGACTCTATTATTTCTAATCTACTGAACACTTTAAAGCATGTTTGTGTCCATTGGGCCATATATTCTATCCTGAGGACTTTCTTTAATGTTTTATTTTTAAAGTTACTTTTCAGCTGATTTTTCTGAGATTCTGTAAGATAAAAATTTCATTCTTTATTTCATTCATTACCTTTGCAGTGTAAAAGTGCATTGTCTTGATGTCTAGCCAAACATTGTTTTTGCATCTGTATGTGTGTATATATGTCTTCATGTTCACATATGTGTTGGTGTATGTGTATGCCTGCCCACAAGTTTGAGCATGTACATGGAGGTGACAACTCTGCCTTGGGTGTCTTTCTTAACCCTGCACCACTTTAATTTACTGAGTCAGGAACTCCTGTTGAACCTGGAGCTTGCCAATTTGACTAGTCTAGTCAGCTTGCCCCAGGGATCTCCTGTCTCTTCATCCAGGTGCTGAGATTAGAGGCTGCCCTCAGACACCCACCAGTCTTTTATGTGGATGCTGAGGATATGAATTCTGGAAGTCACATTTTTCCAACATGAACTTCTTTCATCTTCCCTCGAGCCGTCTGCCCAGGCAAACATGATGAAGAGGTATCATTCCACACCCTCGCTCACTCTTGCACTATTGCACAAACCATCTCATGGGGCTGAGCCTCAGAGGACACACTTCAGGAAATTCTCCAAGACTTTGGTAGCATAAGAATTGGTTCTGGGACTCCTGCAGATACCCAAACCCACAGTTGCTAAAGCTATTAGATAGAATGGCTGTAGTATTTGCCTCTAACTGATATCTATTCTCCTGAATACTTTAACCACTTCTGTATTACTGTAATATCTAACACCATTCAAATATTATATAAATAGTTATGTTGTTATTTAAAGGAATAGTAACTAGGAGGTCTGTTTATGCTCATCACATATGCAAGTTTTTTTCTAATATTTTCAATTCAGTATGTTGAATCTGTGATTGTAGAAACCACAGATACAGAGGGCTGACAAGCTATACTCTGAGTTCAGAGAGAGTAAGGAGCATTGTTTTCTGCTGCTGTAAAATCTGCAGTAAGATGCTGAGCTCAGTGCATACCAGGAAGGGACTGTTATTCCTCTCCCTACAAGGATCATGGAGGAATTAGTACAGTGGCTGGGCTGAGGGCAATTCATCATCATGGGGGGCAATAGTGGAGCTCTTTAAGGGACACCCGACTCGCCTCACGGAAGACGACAGGCTGCAGCTCTAGACTGTCTAGTTACTTGTCCCATCCCCCATCCCACACACTTAGAATCAGGAACCTGCCAGGATCCTGCTCGGTTTTTCCCCAGTCTGAAGAAGGCCAGAAGTTCTCCAAGGGCAGTATTGGTCCCATCTTCCCAGCTACCTGTGATAGACCAGATGAGAGAACATCCCCTCTTGTCTACCTGAAACTCACTTTTCTGAGGACACCACCAAATCAGATGACTAAATACTCACCGGAAGCATAGTGCACCACTCAGGACCATCATGAGCTCCACAGTATGTAGACCCTAGTTTGAAATAAACAGCAGGAAATTTTAGGCAAAGACAAGGCTGGAAAATCTGAGGCCTGAGTAGAAAGAAGGTTCCAGAGCCTGTCAGTATGTGAACAGCCTGTGCGAAGCAGAAGATTCTGAGTCTGGAAGTCAGGAAAGGCCACACAAAGCATCCATCAGATCTGTCCTTTCTTCAGGTAGGAGCCTGTGGTTGTCTGTTTGCTTCTCCAAGATGCTGTGGTCCTTTAAGTACATGAAATACACTAATGATCCAGGGAGGAGCCTGAAACTCACTAGGGAGGAGCACGTTTTCCCAGAATGGTTTCACATCATCCCAAACTTCCAAAAGCACCTGCTGTTGCTCTCACCTTATCTCTCAATGAAGGAAGCTTCAGCAGTTAGCCTTCCAAGGATTTGGAGGAACTCCCTTTGGCCTTCACAGCTCTCCAGGCACACTCAGCTGCTTCAGGAAGTAGATCTAGAAAGCCAGAGCAACCTTCTTTCTTCTCTCCCTTTCTCCTTCCCTTCCTTCAGTCCCTTCTCCCTGCCTTTGCCAGACCTATGGAGCTGTTGGAGGCAGAGATCTGCTTAGGAATGTTTAGGCAACAGTTGTAGAAAAACCAGAAAATCCAGACAAGCAATAAAGGAAAATATGCATGCTTACCTGCCTTTGGATGCATAAGAAAAAAAAAACAATGTCAACACCTTTTCCTTTGCATATATTTAACCACAGGCAGCTTTCCATACAACAACACCACAGAAACTATACCTTTTTGCCCCCAATCCTTATATAGGAACTTAGCAGAATCTTTCCCTATATCAAACATGATAATTACATTATAAGTCTGCATAGCTCTATAGTCTTCTGTAGCATATAACCCTAGCATCATTTATGTTTACTCATCCACTTCTCATTGTATTGGTCCTTCCTGTAGCTAGGCTTGTTTGCTTGCTTGCTATTGCTATAGAACATTATGTACGACAAACTGCTACAATTCTATACTTTTCTATAATTTGTGTGTCTTAAATACTTGGTTAGTAAAACAATATGTAATCATATAACATAATTAATATGTTTTTATGTTTTTAATACCTCTACAAACTAACAGAATTAAATGTAAGCATCAGTGCATAACAAAAATGTTCAAATTTTGAATCCTCCTGCAAACTCCTGATTGTTACTATGGCAAATGCCTTTCAGGAGAGAAGATTGAATGTAGAAGCTGTCATATGCAAAATTGTCAGATGGACTATTAGTTGACTAAGTAGAAACAACACTATAATATTTGCAAAAACAGAACAGAGGTTTAGGAAGAAGCAGCCTATAGGCAAAGTAGAGTTTTAAGCAAGATTGTTCATATCTGTCAGAGAAGAAAATAGTTTTTCATTAAAAAAGCCAGACAGTCAGGACACCTGCTGTAAGCTAGTGTCTTCGAGACATGACAGGAATACTGTACTAAAAAACCCTCAAGTGATGTGGTTGCCTAAGCAAGATATACATAGTAACTACACCAGTCGACATGCCATTGTAGATGAGGAAATTCACAAGGACCTACTACTAGATGAAGAACTATAGACAGTCAAGGATGCTGAGAAATGGAGAATTCATTTTCTCTAGGAATTTTGTTTCCTAATAATTCAGTCCCAAAAATCAGCTCTGAATACATGTACAAACAAACAACACTAAACAGACTAAGTATTGTGTGTGTGTGTGTGTGCTTGTGTATGTGCGCACGCGCTAGTGCATGCACTTACATGTGTGTAACAATAATAGTTATAGAAGAAATGGTCATGAGTTTGAAATAGAACAGAAGGTATATAGGAGTAGTTATAGGAGGAGCAAGACTAGACATGATGTAAATCCAGTACTCATGTATGAAACTCTCAAAAATATAAACATTTTTTTTAACTGGGCAAAATATCATCTGTCTAGGCCACCTTTCCTGACTTCTTGCATCATATGAATTGTGCCCAAGTGTCTAGTGAACAGTGCCATGAGGCCCTAATACAGCTATCTCTACCTTCTTCTTGAGACAGAATGATATATCTGTGTGTGACTGGCCTGCAAGGATGTAGCAAGCTTGCTGGGATGTGCAAGCAGAGATGTTTCTTCCAGCATTGCTACTGTGAATTGAGCTTTGAAATGTAAAGACTCATACAAGCCAGAATGAGTACACAACCTTTATTAACAAAGTCTCCACACATATAATGAAAGTGATGTCACTATGAGGTTTGGATCTCTTCTGGTACAACAACTTCACTAACAATTAGATAGCTCCAGAAATATCCCTTGGTTTGAGTGGCTGATTAATATGCATTAGGTCCCAATATATGCCTATGGTTCAGTATCTCCACTGAAACTCATGCTAGTGTTCATTTCTACACTATTCATAATTCCAAGCTACAGAAGTACCTAGATACTCATCAGTGAGTGAATGGATGAGGAAAATGTGGCATACACATCCTATGGAGTCTTAGAATTGTGTTACTTTAGGAAAAATGGAACTGGGGCTCTTCATGTTAGATGTAATAAACTAATCTCATAAAGACAAGTAATGCATACTTTCTCTGACTTGTGAAATCTAGCTAGGAGAAAAGAACAAGAATGATTAAGAGAATAGTTATTAAGGATATGGAAGAAGAAAAGAGGAGAAGACATCATAAGGAGTCATAGAATGATTATGATTAAAGCTTATTATATGCATGTATGGAAATGCCATGATGGAACCCATTACTTTACATACTTAACAAACATATAAGAGAAAACTCATAGTGAAATTTAATCTTCATTGTGAATATTAAGAAGTAGGGATAGTTGGGACATTTGAGAATTTATTAATTCCTGAGGGCAGAAGAATGAGTTAATCTAGTTAGGATTATCAAGTTCATGAGTTGATGGATTATCTGAGTTTTGGATCCATTATAAAGCCAGCTTAGCTCTATCTCCTGCACATGCTTCTTTCAGTGGGCAGTGCCCTCACCTTCCTTCTTTGGTTTCTGAAGAATCTTCACCAGCAAAGGGGACTACATCAGATGCAAGTGCCATGCTTGACTTTCCAGGCTTTGGACTTGAGTCAAATAAATTTTTCTTACAAATCAATGTAACAAAAAGGTAGATTTCGTAGACTTAAAACATGTCCACGGTTTCTTGACTGTTTCAGAGGGGCTTGTCATAGGGTGAGGGGTAATATAAGAAAGTAAGCATGAGCCAATGTAGCAATATACATACATGAAGATGTCATATAGAAACCTATTATTTTATACAGTAACTAAAACTAACAAAAAAATTGTCATATAATCCTACAAGAAGTGATATTTCATTTGCCTTCCCTTGAGAGGAGGCTGACCTTGGTGCCTTGTTTCCAGTAAACAGGTTCTGTGGTAGGAAACGCTATATCAATTCTGCAGCTAGAGCATAAAGGAGACTGCAGCTTTCTTTGCTTAGTCTTGGATTATTCACCTGGTGGAAGTCAGCTGCCATATGACAAAGGCACCCAAGTGACCCCACAGAGAGGCCCATACTATAGAGATGATGTCCCAGGTGAATGTGTTTTGTTGACATAAGCACAGCCATGTCACGGATCAAAACGTCAGACTCATGGGAATGGTAAGGCCTATCCTTGGCCTCATATGGATATTGATGGACAGTTGACCTTTAGCTAAAACCAGTATGTTCAGTATCAATCACAGCTTCCTTATCTCAGATGACTGCAGCCTGGGACTGCTTCCGTAGTGTGGCTCCTGCTGAGATTAGCAAACTGTCCCTCCTCTTATAGCTGTGTACCATAAACCTGACTCCTTGTTCAGCTGTATCTAATAAGCCTCACATTAGGGGCAATTTCCTCTGTCAATTCTGTGGCTGAATGAAACCCAGGCCTCTGGATCATCCTAGTATAGACTATTTCTATACACAGATATTGAACCAGAATGAATTGTATTCTTTCTCACATTACAAACACTAAGAAGTTGCCTAACACTTTATCATTATTATTTCATTTCCCAGAGAGATTTGATGCTTATAGATATGGTTTTTTTTTTTTTTTTTTTTGATATGGTAGTTAAGAACATGGGTTGGGGAGATGTCTTGGTAGTTAAGAGCATTTGCTTGTTTGAGACAGAATTTTGTCATGCAGCCCTGGCTTTCCTGAAGTTTACTTGTAGACTAGGCTGATCCAAACTCATAAAGATCTGCCTACCTTTGCCTTCCAAGTTCTAGGATTGAAGACTTGCACCACTGTACTGGCTGGTTTTGTGTGTCAAGGTGACATAAGCTGGAGTTATCACAGAGAAAGGAGCCTCTGTTGAGAAAATGTCTCTATGAGATCCAACTATAAGGCATTTTCTCAATTACTGATCAAGGGGTGAGGGGCCATTGTGAGTGGTGCCATCCATGGGCTGGTGGCCCTGGGTTCTATAAGAAGGTAAGCTGAACAAGCCAGGGGAAACAACCCAGTAAGCAACATCCTTCTGTGGCTTCTGCATCAGCTCCTGCCTCCAAGCTTTTGCCTTGTGTGAGTTCTAGTCCTGGCTTCCTTTGGTGATGAACAGCAACCATTTCCTCACTAACTTGCTTCTTGGTTGTGACGTTTTGTGTAGCAACAGAAACTCTGACTAAGACACCTCCTATATTTTTTTTTCTTTTTAAAGAGCATGGGTTAGAAAACTTGGATTTTGGGCCAAGACCAGCCCTCTACTTATTTTATGAATCAAGTTTTACTGTAATACAACCAAGTTTATTTGTTGAAATATTGCCTATAGCTGCATTGACATTATGAAAGCGGATAATAAAAATATTTGTGACTGACATTGTTAACTGCAAAAAAGTACTTGCTACATATTTACATAATTACTAAACATATGTATGTACAAGATACATCAGATCAAGCCTAAATCTGTCACGTCCTAGAATACTGGTCAAGTTACATAATCTTTATTGTAGTAGATTGAAAGAGAATGGCCCATAGACTCAAGGGATTGGCACTATTAGGAAGTTGTTGCTTTGTTGGAGGGAGTGTGTCACTGGGGCGGGTCTTAAGGTCTTAGATGCTCAACCAGGTCCTGTGTCACTCTCTTCCTGCTGCCTGCCATCCAGATGTAGAACTCTCAGCTCTTTCTATAGACACTATGACCACAGCAACTCTTATAAGGAAAGAATTTAATTGGGGCTGGCTTATGGTTCTGAGGTTTAGGCCATTGTCACCATGGAGTCTCTTCACAGCCATAGAAACCCTAAGACATTTATGTATTTTAGGATTTTCATATACAAAGTGAAAATAATATTATTGAGTAAGTTAATACATGTGTTTAGTTCCTGGCACATAGCAGGAACTTGAACACCAACTAAACCGTTATAGCCAAAAGCAGCAGCTTCATCATCATTAGCATCAGCACCAGTATAGTCTTGACTATTTCCATCACAGTCTTGGGGGATTTCTTTCATATCTCTGAAACAACACACCATCCTGCCTAACTTTTGTTTCTTTGTGTAGAGGATGATAATTCCCTCCTCAGAGATATAAGGACTGAATAAGGCAGAGCCTATGAAGTGCTGGATCAGCACATAGTACCAACTATGGTCAAAATTCCCTGCTCTCTGTTTACCCACCTCTTCTGCATTTATCCCAATAGTAAAGAGAATATGGCAGAGGCCAAGCTTACTTTGATGTAAATTCAAGGTACTTTCAAGACCAAACACCACTTTGCATGTTCATGGACAGTTTCTCTACTCAACTCACCCTGTTAACTGGATTTCCTATTGGGTTTCAAATCTCTGACAAGAAGGGTTAACTTTTGGTACACATTTACTGGGTCAGGCATGGTGTTAAACGATAGTTAAAGGTCTTGTAGTTGGTCATAGACGACAAGAGCAAGTTTTATTCCCATGTAGTAGAAAAATCTCCCTAAGGTCATAAAATTAGGAGGATGTAGACATGGTGGTGTGGAAGTTCAATTCCATGGCTACTAGCCTCCATTCCTCAACATATGAAAATTTCATAGAGTACAGATTTAAATAGAGTGGAGATGGATAAAGGGCTGAGCTAGAAACCAAGGCATGACACTGGCAGGAATCTCTCTGCACAAAGAACCAAGGGACTATTTGAAAAGAATGGGATTTCAGAAACAACAAAACAACACAAGCTAATTCAGAGAAAGATGGCTGTACCCAGCACTAGGACATGTCACCATGTGGGTTGAGAGACACTTCTTTGGGTTAGCTTTCATGATTGAAAGCACAGAAGAGATGTTGCTGGGTCACACACAGAATACAGAAATGTGACCGCTCTCCTCCATTGAAATCATCCTGTGGGGCAATGGAGATGGGGGTGAGGAAACAATTTTGGAGAACAGACTTGAGAAACAGGGTGACCATGAGACAGGATACCTGGTGGGTAATGTCACAGCACTTCAGCTGGCACCATCTTGGCCAAGTAGGAGATAGAAGAGGTGGTAAGGCGAACAGCCAGTTCTACCAGCCAAATTTGGGAAGGATGTGTGAGCAACCCACAGGTGAGTGAGGCTCCTGTGTCTCTAACACCACAGGTGGTTTCTCCTGACTGACTCACCAAGAACAAGGGCCACCACAAGCTCCCCACTCCAGATCCAGGTGAGACCCTATGGAGCAGGTCCAGGCACTTACTCCCTTGTGAAAACTATCTCCACAGTCTCCAGACCCTGACAATCATCCCGTGAATTTTAAGGTTTGCCCACTGCTGGGAGGAAACTAATATTGAATTGAAATGATCCATAAGTT
This sequence comes from Mastomys natalensis, assembly GCA_021653895.1. NCBI lineage: Eukaryota > Metazoa > Chordata > Mammalia > Rodentia > Muridae > Mastomys > Mastomys natalensis. The sequence goes on along the minus strand of JAJTUV010001458.1, from coordinate 314,023 downwards.
AAATACGAAAGCTGCCGGGTCAGGAAAAGTGTGACTCTGGCTCTTTCATCCTGGGCTGGGCTGGCTCTGCCAACTAGAGTGGAGGCATGTGGAGCTGCCAGTCTCACACTGAACAGGAGGGGACGCTGTAAGAATAGGCTGCACTTAGACACATCCAGCAGACATGTGGTTGATTCAGTATAGTCAGTCTTGGTTCAAAATTTTCCATTTTTTTTTCCTGCAAAAGATATAAACTGCTCATCCAGGCAGTGAGCAACCATAGCCAAAAAGACTCAGTCTAGGCTCGTGGGGGTTTTCCTAAAATGCTTCAGCTTCCTTTGACTTCATCATAATATCTGGTACTAACAGGTAATATGGGAGTGTCACATCCTATAAGCTCCCATATATACATACGATACATAATATAGAATACAATATGCACCATGTTACATGTAAGATACTATCTAAAATATAATATGTAATAAATTATATGTTATTTGCTATATAATAATATATGATGTATTATCCATAGGTATAATTAAGCATTATATATTAATGAATAATCATTAATGATCAACAATCAATAATTTCTCAATAATTAAATCTTATAACTACTATAATTAATAAATGCAATATTATAGCACTATAAAATATTTTTTGTCTGTAAACATAATGTTATATAGCATATTATATAATATAATGAAGTAATATAATAATATCTATGTTACATATAATATAATAAATTATATATTATGTAATTATAGATCATGTATATTATACAAAATATAATATATATTCTATATAATTATATATACATTTTATTACATATACTTATATAGGAATACATATCATAGTATATTACATATATCATCATGTAATATATATAATTATATATTATTATGTATGATTTACATACCTTATTTCTGTATGTAATGATATATAATTATACATGTAATTATACATAATATGAACATATGTATATATCATATATACACATATAAAATATACACCTAATAAATATAATGTATAATATATACATATAATGACATTTAAAATTTATATATACAATTTATGCATATAATTATACACCATGAATAATATATAATTTATATAACACATTATATCATGCATGTATTATATGTTATATGCTGTATACATAATAAATATATATTCTATTATATTTTATGCCTAATAAATATAAGATAAAATTTATGAATAATGCATTGTACATTAACTATTATATTATCTATAACAAATATACAGAACATATCAATTATTTATCATAAATTAATTATATTATGTAGTGTATTATAATATATAATATATAACATAATTATACAAATTATTTATGTGACCATATATTTGTTATATATTGTATATTGTGCAATATACTTTATACATATAATTACATATATACATAACATGATATGTATGATATATGTCACTGTATATCACAGGTAATATTTTATATTAAATCATATATTACATGTTATTTATACTATATATTTTATATTAGGTATAATATACACTTTATATTATATATAAGTTATGTAATACATCATATATTATAACTACACACATTTTATAATATTAATCTATTAATATTATGTAATTATATTAGTCAATCAATAATACATTAATTAAATATTAATTAACAATAAAATAAGTAAAATAATTAATACACTGTAAAATATATTTTATTTTTTATACATCTCACTAATATTAAATGCAAGCATCCAGTTGCCCAAACAGGAATAATCTTGGAGAATTAGCAGCAGTCTAGTGTGAACTACCCCACGGAAATCTTAGTGTAGGATCAGAAGCAGCAGGGACAGAAGCAGGGCTGGGTCCTGTGGGATGGGGTGATCACAGTGAGAGCTCTGTGTGTCCTACCATGAAGTGACAACTTTTGAGAGTTTTGAGCAGGGAAGTGATATGACAATAGTTCTATCTCATCCTGGTCATAGCTTGGTGGACATTTAAGTCCAAGGAAAAACAGTTTCCTGATGTTTGTGCTGCTTTAGTTTCTCCAAGAGCCCAGAACAGTCACACCTGGATTGCTTTCCTGCCTTCCCTTCAAATCCTCAGAGGTCCTTCGTGCCAGCCCAGGTTTCTTGGCTAAGTGGGTACAGCTAGGGCCAGACAGGGATAGTAGTTAGGGAGCATGACAAGATTCTAAGGAGAAGATTTGATGCTGGATGTCAGAGAATATGACCATGACCCACATTTGAGAGTTCCCTGAGAGCAAAGTTTGGAACAGAACAAGTGGATTTCTTTCAGCGTTTAGCACTGATCCGCATTATTGAAGGGGAAGACTTCCTTCTAGTGTCAATGTCCGGGCTGTGTCTGACTTGTGCTGCAGAGTTATGAACTCACAAACCTGAAAGTCTTTCATAGCACCTTTGTCTGCTTCGTGCACACAGAATGAGTCCCAAGACCTCCTTTGTGTTTCTGTTAATACAGTATGCAGATGATCAAAACCGAAGGTGAATGCATCACATAGCATCAAGAACTTGCCCTCACACTTGGCAGCACACTATGCCTGGCTGCCTGACCATTTTGTCATCTCTTGAGGCTCGTTTGCTGATGTGAGGAAGAGGGATGGCCTGGAAAGGACTAGTGTGAGGATTAAAAGATTACTCAGGAAATTGGAGCTCTTACAGGTTTAGCAGAAACACAAGAAGTTGTCATGAGTTGCGGCATAGTAAATATGTAAAATGCCTGAGATCAGGACTGGGCTTTGCCACAGATCAATGTAAATAGGGCTTTGGTGTTAAGCTGTTCACTGAGTCAAGACAGCCACACCTCTGACTCAAGGCAGTCCAGAAGCCACCTTCTCCACCATGACTCAACTTCTAGCCTGAGTGTTTCCTCATTATTGCTTGCTGCTGTGATTGCTGCTTTCGTTGCCCCAGGAGCCTAGACAAGCCACACCTATGCTGCCTCCTCTGCACAGCCTCCCAGGCCCTTCTTGCCAGCCCAGGTTTCTTGCTAAAGTGGGCACACCCAGTGTCAGAAGATAGTGATACTGCCTTGCTAATAATTAAAAGGTCTGGAGTCACAGACTGGCCTCAGTGCCTGCATATAGAGCTACAGTCATAACTTTGATCCCAGAGACAAGACCTCTTTGGACCAAGGTAATTTCTGCTGTTCAGAGCCTTGTGAGGGAAAATATTCTCTGCTTTCTGTCCAGCCCTGGGTGCTCCTGTGGTCTTCACTCGAGATACAAGGTACTGGAGGAATTAAGAGTTGCTTATAATTAGCGTGCTACTTGTCATGATCTCATTCCCTGCCAAAAGACAACTCTCAAGGGAGGCACTGAGGGTCCTGGCTACAGGGACATAATCAATTGGTTGCCATTATAAGAGATTGTGTACTTACACCTGGTGCTATTAACCAGAATCTTATACCCAAACATCTCTAGAGAGACGAACTTCTGATGGAGTTATGAATGATCACATGCAGAATCCTTGGCAGTGTCTCTCTGGAGAAAGAGTAAAGGAATACAGAAGTCAGAAGGGCAGGTTTGCTGCTAGATGCGCAGGAATTCTCAGTTTAAAAGCAGGAAAAACTGTCATTCAAGCTGAGGGAAGAGCTAGAACAGAGATGGACACTCTACTTCCCCTAAGCCTGGTGGTGATTCAGTGCAGAGGAAGTATCTGTGATAATTAAACTTCCCCACCATCCAGATGTGATGGTGGATAGCACTTCAAAGTCACCATAGCCTGGAGACCAGTCAATAAAGGGATGGGAGTTTCCACTTAAGGATTGCTGTCCTTGAATAATGTTCTAAGTACACTTTAAATAGTAATCTGTATGCTACAAAGATGGCTCAGTGTTTAAGAGCCCTTGCTGCTCCTGTGGAGGGTCAGGTTTCCACCCACACTGGGCAACTTACAACTGTCTGAGGCTCTGGTTCCAAAGGATCAGACTACTTCTGAGCACCAGGCACACACGTGGTGCATATACATACAGGCAAGCAAAATACTCATGCACATAAATACAATAGACAAGTCATTAAAACATTTTAATGTGAATATAGGGTGAGGCTTTAGGGAAACTCTTACTAAAGAATTTCATAAGATTCTGGGAGCATCTAAGAGAAAAGGGTTTTGTTTTGTTTTTATTTCCTTTTTCTTTCTCAGGCAATGATGGCTTTCCCTCCACAATCTGGTGTGTGTTATACTCCTCCAAAAAGTTCTGAGCCCAAGAATATCAACAAAGAGAGTAAGTGTCAATCACAAATCAATTTGGACTATCTCCATCTAATCTCATCAGGGATAATAGGGTTGAAGGGCCCTGCTTCACTTTCTTAGCCACAAATCTATTTTCTCTGGCTAGAATGCTCAGAGGCATACATACTGAAATCTCAAGGCACTTCAGCGCTTTCCTTATTAGCTGTATTTAGAATTATCTGTTCATTTTGACTAAGATGGTAAAGAAAAAAATTAAACAACATATTTATGCTTGGTTAATAGTTTTGGTTTTTGGTGCCATGTAGAGACTTTATAAACCAGGAAGAGATAATTCCATAAGAACTGGCAAATACTGAACATGCCTTACAACCTGGAATGTATTCAATCTTTTCTGTGCCTTGATCCATAAACCAGGCTGCCTTATTCCCCTTTCCTTTGTTTTTATGGCCATGTCTTCTCAAAGCAATACTTATCACAGAAATGCGGAATTCATTATTAGAATGAACCCCAAACCTTAAAGCTAATTATACCCACACCTGTGTCTTGTGTTTTTCTGTTATCTGGCAGTTCAGGAATTTCCCAGAACCTACAGAGTTCATGACTCCCAACAGATGGTGTGGGTCCTGACTGGAAATTCTTTAACAGCGGTTCCTGCTAGCAACAATGTCAAGCCTGGTAGGTGACATGTCATGGTGCAGGTGAAGAGCCGTCAGTTCCACTGGGAGTGGACATGAGCCTGCACAAACCTTGTGCTGCTCTTTCCCTGGTCACCAATCTTATAGTTCAGAGGAAAAGTAAGAAGAAAATGGTGGTTCTCCTTCTATGTGTAGGAAAGCCTATACATAGAAATGACAGTGCAGGGAGCCAGGAATTCCCCTCATGAAAGCATCTTCAAATAGGAAAGGTTTGTGTTCCCACAGTCACTGTTACTTTTTAGAATGCTGTTCCTCTAAATTCCAACAGGCATCTATCCATGTTTATAGATTCAGTCTCTCATCTTTACACTCTTCTCATCTTTACACACTCTTCTCTCTTGGCATCTCCTCTTCTAATAATGGTGAAACATCCCTTTTTCCCATTGAAAGGCAATCCATCTCAGCCTTGTCTCATTTCTTTAAAACTTCCATATTTTATTTAACACCTCACTTTACCTTGTGTACTCCACACAGACCTCTTAGATCAAATCCCCAGTCTTGATACTAAAACTACCTCTTGATTCCCACATTCTCTCCCTACCACCTCTGTTTTAGTCAGATTTTCACAGTAGGACAGACTAACCTCAACACCACCTAAATAATTTTAAAACTATGTAAAGGTTGATGATTTGGGTCTATAATTTCAGAGTTTTCAGAGCTTCCTGCTGGCTCCATTACTTGTTTAGGTCCATGTAAAGTGAGACACATGGTATGGTAGGAAAGAACTACTCACCTCATGGTGGACAGAAAGTAGGAGGAAGGTCCCAATCTTCTTGTTTAAAGAAACATCAACAGTGACCAATTAGGTCCTGTGTCCAGTAATAACTCATTCAACTATGAACTCACTAATGGATGAGGTTAGAACTCTCATGATCTGATCACATCTCAATAGTGCTACCAGATGGGATTCAAACCTTCAGTATACAAGATTTTGAGGAATTATTTCATATTCAAAGCACAACAACATTCTGTTTTCTGTGACAGTCATAGACAAATTTTAATGGAAAGTTGTTTATACAACTTGCCTTCTTTGATTCTTAGACACATTTATATCGTAATAGCCTGCTTCAAAGTGTTAATTTATATATATTTATAGAGTATTCTGTTTGCATATGTGCTACACAGAACTTTCTATCTAGAAGAATATACTCCAAATTGTTAATACTGAATACTCTTCCTTAGGGAATAGAGTTTGCTGGTGTTCCTTCCTGCTTTGACATATACACCTGTATATACTTTAAATATATAACTAGCATGTGTTATTTCCATAGTCTTTATTAAACAATTTAAAATCATCTTTTAAATTTGTTACAGAATATGTACACTTATTTTCAAGAAAAGAAAGATAATAATAAATATCATATGAACTCCTTCCATAAATATAATTACTATTAACACTTCTTTTTCTACAAATAATATTGTACACATAATATTAATACACACTGTATTACATGCTGTAATGATTTCAAATAAACTGTTTGATAAAGTATTTCTTTAATTTCATGATGAATCATATGTGTTATTATCCCCCAAAGACATCACTATATATATGACTAAAATAATCCATATATAGAATTTTAAAAAGAAATTTGACATCTAGATTTTCACTCCCATTTCCTTCAGTTAATCTTTCCAAGGCCACCTTTAGCACCCACACCTAAAGAATACACCTCTGTTCTTGAATAACTTGGAAAATAATGGATAACTTAGTCTTGAACAGACTTCATCTTCCCTTTCTGTAAGAGCAATTATGCTTGTGCGTGTAACTCTCTTCTCTTTTGGACTTCTTTGTTTCATATTCTCTTGGAGATATCTGAATGATTAAACTCCTCAAAGCTCTATCTGCAGTAATACAATCTCTGTGAAGAGATGGCAAGTTATCTTTGTTTAGTATGTGACTTCTATGCTCATCACTTTGCCACTTATGTTCCCAACAGAGACCTCTGAATGTTTTACCACTGTCCTTTCCAAAATCTTTTTGTTTTGTGTGCCCTCAAAACAAACTGTGGATCTATCTTCTGAAAGTTGCTGAGAAGGTCCATTAATGTCACTACCACCCAGTTTGTTCACTCACATCACAAGAACAGGAGGTACTCTTGATGATTCAGGGATGACTCAACTCAGTACAGACTGACGATTCTGTGGACAATATGCCTCATTTCTGAGACACAACCTCCCACAACCCGGGCCAGCATTGTCACTCCCTACGTCCCTCCTTCCCATTTCGTTTGGGTAGTTCCATCTATTCCCTACATAGCAGAACCATGAGCAATCCTCTTAATACATAAGATTGAATATGGTTACGTCCTTGTGTGTGTTCACGGACAGCACAGGAGGAGGGACGAGGCCTAAGCGCACCATTCTGCTTTCAGATCCTTGAACACAGAAGCTCTTTTGTGTGCAAGGGACTTCCTTTACATGATGCATTCTTTCTCCAACCCCTCCACTGCCCAGTTTCCATCTTTTCATATGAGCTCTATTTCTCTCTTAGCCTTACTATCTGGACTTGAAATCCACTTCTGCAAAGATGTGTTCTAAATCTGGCCTCACTCTTGTGTTTCCAGGCTTTGATCACTTCTCCCCAAACAGTTTTTGGTAATTTTTCATTTTATGTTTCTTTCTATTTTCTCAATAGTTTATAGATTTTATAGGAAATGATGATGTCTGTCTTGCCCTAAGTCAAATCTCCAATGCCCACATAGTGCTATGTCTTACATGGGTAGGTATTAAGTAGTTGTTGAATGGATTTGTTTTCCTGTCCTCTGTTAAGAAATAGATACAGAATACTCAGACTCTTAGGGATCTCAGCCTAAATTATTAATAGTTAAATTCAACCAAGAATGAAGGAAGTCTCACACAATGAGAACTTAAATAATACAGTGGCATATTTCTTCCGTGTATAAAAACCAGTGGGCCAGCCCAGGCTGGGTTCCATGTTGGTTCCATGATGCCACCAGAGGCCAAGGATTTTCCCTTTCTGCCTTAGCAACCTCAAATTTACCTAAGCTATCATTTAAGTGTTTGACGTAGGTAACAAGATGACCCTAAATGTGACAGACAAAGTCTTTTGAGGTGAGTCTAGTCTTAAGGAGCAATTTTAGAAACCCTACAGCATACTTCCTCTCATATCTCATGGGCCACGTAAGTGCATAACTATATTACTATTTTTAGCTGCAAGGATAATAAGATTTTATTTTATTTTTGGGAAATAGTGGACCCAGGTGACAACTGAGGTTCTGGTATCAAGAATACAAAAGTCTCAGGAAAACAATGAAGAATCACTGTTGTGTGGCTAATGTGGGAAGCTCTGATGGAGAAAGATTCTCACCATCCCTGATTTGGAGGGATATCAGGGTGGAAGGTGAAAGACTGGATTTATCTGTGCTTAAAGTCTGACATCTTCCCAATTTTCCTTGTGTTTCTAGTCATTCTTAGCTTGATAGCATGTAGAGACACGGAATTCCAAGATGAAGAGAAAGGTAATCTAGTTTTCCTGGGAATCAAGAGCAGAAGTCTCTGCCTCGTCTGTGCTGAGATTGAGGGCAAGCCAACTTTGCAGCTTAAGGTGAGTGGGTCCAGTCACTGATTGAAGTAAGTCAGGAAGCCTTCTGTCTAAGGCTACTTATCAGTTGCACTAGTATAGTATAGTATAGTATAGTATAGTATAGTATAGTATAGTATAGTATAGTATAGTATAGTATAGTATAGTATAGTATGGTATAACAGTATAGCCATGCAAGCTTGTAGCATTCACAGTAAGGAAGAAACTTTCACCTGTCTAATTCCCAAATAAGTAACAATGCTACTGAATAGATAATAGATATAGCCTTTTTTAAACCCCAGGGCAAAGATCCTGTGAAATCAGAGCATCAAAGCCATGGAAATGTTTCTGCAAAGTGAAGGAAAGGTGGCTTCTCCATTCTTGGTCCTGGATAACTTTCTCTCAGACATCCACAGAGATACTAATATGCCACAGTCAGGCAAAGGACTGCTAATCTGGATTTTTCATAGTACATGTTCATATCGGTGAACTAAAGGAGAAGATTTATAATTAAAACCCAAATCCCTACTAATGGTAGAAATCATAATGCATAAATTCACTCCGAGGTTGGGACTCTAGGCCGGCTGGCATGAAGCTGTAGATGGATGCACAGCAGGATCATACCCACCCTTACCCCATTCTGTTCTAGGGAACCAATGCCTCACAGAGTCAGTAACTCTCTGTGTCACAGGATCTTTAGAGAAAGACAGGTATTGTAAATTAATGGGTGCCTGTTTTGATAGCTTGTTATTTTTTTCATCTGTCAGCATCCCTAATCCCTATCCCTCCTATTGGATAACAGTTACTCCCTTGATATGTACCCACTGCTCAGTTACTGTAGCCCTTTTCACAGGTATTCCTCATTAACAAGCCTCTTTTTCCCCCCTAGGATGTAGATATCATGAATTTGTACAATGACGGAAAAGCACAGAAAGCTTTTCTCTTCTACCATGGCACAGAGGGCTCCACTTCTGTCTTTGAGTCAGTCTTCTATCCTGGCTGGTTTATAGCCACCTCTTCCACCGCAAGACAGACAGTCATCCTCACACAGCAGAGGGGTGAAGCTAATAACACTAACTTCTACTTAGAGTCTGAGAATTAAATACAGCATGAACCGTATGTGGCCAGTTCCAGGCTAAAGAATCAAACTGTTGGAGAATCTTTTACTTGGAAACATCGCAAGGCATCTTAGAAGACCACCAAGCTACCTCTTCTCCAGACATCCATGTCCAAAATGCCATTCATTTGAACATCATTTCAGCATGACCTCCAAGAATCACTTTTATCCTTTTCTGATCTTGTCCACCATGCATTCGGCTGCCAAGTCCAGTCATGTCACAGTCTTCTTACATGCACCTCTCCCTCCCTGTTCTCACAGGAGACAATGGAGCAGAGATGTGGATTCCAAATTGTCAATGCAAGATTCTTCCTTCTTCACTTTATGTATGCTTATTGTAAAGTATTATGTATATTTAAATGGATGAGAAATAACTAAAGGGTAAATCTCAAGAATGAGGCAATATAAAAGAACATTTTCTATGCCTTGGTAATTGAGATAGATTCAGAATATCATCAGTTAATAATTTGACACACAGTATATACTTGCATTATGGAGACTTTTAACCAAAGTTAATATAAAATGAATCCAAATTTCAAAGAGTCATTCACCGCAATTAGAATTTCAAAATAATTATACTGTTTTTATTTTACTTTATAAGGTGATTGGAAATTGAAGGGTCAGCTCAGATATTTTCTTGTGTTGTCTGAAGTTTTAGGAATGTTTGTGGTGATAGTTTTAAGTCAGTTGTTTATTTTGTGAGAATGTTTTTGTTTGAATAAGAATGACTCTCTGAACTCATATTTGAATGGTTAGTTATCAGGGAGTGGAATGTTTGAGAGGCTTACAAGGCTTAGGAGCTGTGGCCTTGTTGGAGCAGGTATTGTCTTGTTGGAGGAAGTGTGTCACTGGGATTGGGCTTTGAGGTTTTAAAAGCCCATGCTAGGCCCAGAGTCTTTCTCTCTGCCTATTGATCAGTACTTTAATCCTCAGTCACTTTTCCAGCATCATGTTTGCCTGTGTGCCACCATCCTGTCTGCCGTGATGATTGTTGATGGATTCAACTTCTCAAAGTGTAAGCAAGCTCCCAGTTATGTTTCCTCTTATAAGAGTTACTGTCATCATGGTATCTCTTAACAGCAGCAGAACAATGATTGAAGCAGAGGGTTACTTTAGCTAAAAGCCACATGGATTGCAATAGTCTATGAGATCCTGACTACAAACATAAGTATGATAACTTCCCCTCCTTCAGACCTCAGACATGCAAGGCAGCAATTAGGGCTTGTAATGCTGCAAAGCTACTGCTGAGTTGAAAATTCTTGGCCAGGTGAAATATGTTTCAAAATCTGTCCTAGAATTATCTCCTGTAATGTTACCACCAGTGATTCCCTTTGGGATATTCTTTGAATTCTGCCTTACATCTCACTTACCTCTTAGTCCTGTCATTTCCATGCAACAGACTTCAAGAAGGTATTATATGACAGCTTGCTATCTGGCTTACTCAAACCAGTCACATTGGTTATCTCTTCCTGGGCCCTAGGACATCTGGGGAAGGATGGTTACAGGCTCTGCTTGGTACTCACACATGCAGAAAAATGAAGAACCCTCGGCCAGTGTACATGTGAGGAGGTCAGGGATAGCTACTCTTTCCTATCCCTCACCAAGACAATTCTGCATTATCATCTGTGTTGTTCCTCAGAAGGTCTCAGCAGGACCAAGACAGAATCACACACTTAAGAACTCTTCTATGCATTTATCTTCCTCATTTACATTCCTCAGTTCCCTAGCTCCAACTCTTGTTCCCTGGAGTCAGTTTTCATTGCCACACATGCACGCCTGTATCTCAGAATCTGCCCTAGGAAAACAGATTCTACCCAAGTAAACATCTCTCTTCTCTAATGTTCACTGTATTGCATTTCTTCCCTCTGTAGTTCTGTCAATGGCTTCACATGAGACTCGTGACATGCACATCCCTGCATAGCCTCCCTCCTTTTTCTGAGACAGATATTATATGTGTAACTCTGGTTGTCTTGGAACTTGATCTGTAGACAAGGCTGGCCTTGAACTCAGAGATTTGTCTGCTCTGCTCCCCAAGTGTTGGGATTAAAGGTGTACACCACCATACCTGGCTCTGTTATGTCTTAACACCCTATATCTGAAGTATTTGGAGGCCACATTTCATTTCCACAGCCAAAGGCAACACTTTCTAGTATTTAAAATCATAACAATTTTACTTTCTTGTGGAAAATTTCTTTTGTTTGGCTTTGTACTGTTTTTGACTGCTGCATAACAATTCCTCAAGAAATGTTGCTAAAATAAATTACCACTGCATACTGTGCATCTTGCATCAATACAAGGTATGTTGACAAGATCTTACATTGCAATGGCAGGGGCAACATTCGCCTCCAAGAAATGTCTAAGTATGTACTAAACTGCTAAAGGAACATGGAACTAATAGGCTAGAAAACTTGCATAGTAGCATCTCATTTCATTCCCTTTTTTTCTTTTCAGTATGATCCTTGTGACCTCAGGTAACTTTGGGCATAAAAGATGTCTACTTAGGAAAAGATGGGTGTAGTCAGAACAGAACAGATTATTTCTGGAGGCCCCCACAGAAATAATCTCAGAGTGCTATGGGTACAGTCTGATGGTTTGTACTTTGTTCAGACCCTGTATCACATACCTTTTAGGTACGTGCACAGCATTTGAGTGACATAGGAGGAGGAGTCAGAGGAATTCATTGAGACAATATTTTTCTATGACAGAAGGAGGACTAAGAACAAGATGTCTCCAAGGGTGACCAGGAGGTACTTGCAACAACAAAGGTCAAACACACAGTAGGGCAGAATACAAAGATTCTTAGTGCTGTAAGCACAGGGATGCATGGAAAGAATGGCTAGTGGTGTTGAAAAACTCAATGTAATTTTGGGCTGTTCATATCAACAGTCACTTCCCAGAAGGTCCATAGGCACTGGATATGAATAAGAAAGAGACACCCCATCTAACCTGGACTGTGATGGTGGTGCCATGGTGAAGGAAGCAAATAGAAGGAAGAAGTGCCTATTTGCTCAAGGATATGGGTTTTTGTATGGTCAGTATCTGAAAGCAATTCCATAAAGCCAGGTCCTAAGATTTGCAGGAGAAAGAAAAATTCCTTGAATATTTGTAGCCTGTAGAGAATCAGTGTATGTGCATTTGTTCACAAGAAAAAACAGATGGAGAAAGGATACATCAGGGTGTAATTTCTCCTGTTCCAATCTCTGAATCATAAGTCCTTATCTCTTTTTTCTGAAGTTGATGAAATATTCTAAAACTGCAAAAAATTCATATGCTATTTTGACTTTTTAAATTGGAGACATGGTGACCATATTCAATTCTAGAACTGATGAATGGTGGGATATTCAAGGCTTTCTAGAAAGGAGGTTCACTGTTATAATGCGGTCCTCTTCCCTCCTGATGTTCTCCCATTCAGCAACCTGAGTGCAAATCCTTTTCATAGGCCCAAATCCCGTTCCCCCTCCCCTTTGCTCTCTCCCCACTCACTCCAGCCCCACCACTGCAGCATCCCCCTATGCTGGGGCATTAAACCTCCACAAGATCAAAGGCCTCCCCTCCCATTGATGTCAAACAAGGCCATCCTCTGCTACATATGTAGCTAGAGCCATGGATCCCACCAACTCTTTGGTTGGTGGTCTAGTCCCTGTGAGCAGTGGGTGGTCTGGCCAGCCAACAGGAGTGTGTGGTCTGTTCTTCCTATGGGGTTGCAATCCCCCTCTGCTCCTTCAATCCTTCCACTAGCTCCCACACCTGGGTCCCAGAGCTCAGTCTGATAGATAGATAGATAGATAGATAGATATAGATAGATAGGCTCCAAGCATCTGCATCTGCATTGATCATGTGTTGGCAGAGCCTCCCAGGGAACAGCCACACCAGGTTCCTGTCATCAAATGTCTCTTGGCAACAGCAATGGTGTCAGTGTTTGGTGTCTGTAGACAGGATGGATTCTCAGGTGGGGCTGTCCCCTTCCTTCAGTCTCTGCTCCATTTTTGCCCCTGTCTTTCCTTTGGACAGAAACATTTAAAGAAACTTTAATTTTAAAGGGATATAGGAAAAGATAATTCTTTGAAAATGAATATTCTCTCTCTATAAGAGTGTGAAGTCAGTTTAGGTTGATGAGTTCAAAGAAAAATATCAAAAGATGCTCACAGAAGCATATCCCAGGGTAGTTATGCATCTGCATTGTGCATATATAGAATATGAAATAAAGAATACAATTTTTATTAATGGAGTCCTGTTTGTCTTAGTCATCTCATATTTGTGCCTTGGAGAATCTGGTTTTGGAAGAGACTATGTTCTTTAGAAATCTTACTAGTTCTAAAAACTAAGAGACTTGGGGCTGAGGAGATGGAATAAAGGATAATGTAGTTGCTGCTCAAGTGTGAAAACAAGAGTTCAAATCCCCAGTACCCATATAAGGGCTGGGCAGGCATAGCAATTGTGTTAATTTGCTTCCCATCACTTTTATAAAGATTATAACCAAAAGCAATTTGGAGAGGAAAAGATTTATTTGGTTTACACATTCTGGTCACAGCCCACTTTTGAGGGATACTGCCCTGGTTACCATTTTATTACTGTGAAGAAACATTATGTCTAAGGTGACATTTATAAAGAAAAGCATTTAACTGGTTTCTTGCTTATAATTTTATAGGGTTAGTACATTGTTATCAAGGTGGGAAACAGACATACATGGCACTGAAGCAAGAACTGAGAGCTTTACATCTTGATCCTCAGGCAGAAGGCAGAAAGAGCAGTACTGGGTCTGGTATGGGCATTTGACATCTCAAAACAACACACCTCCTCCAACAAAGCCACACCTCCCAATCCTTCTAAATAGTTCACCAACTGAGACTAAGTATGCCAATATATGAGGGTATTCTCATTCAGATACCACAGAAGCCAAGGTAAGAATTCAAGCAGGTGAAAACCTGGAGGTAGACACTGAAGCAGAGACCATTGGAGGAATGCTGCTTACTGGCTTTTGCATTTTTAGCCTGCTTTCTTATACCCCTTATGGATTGGACCCTCCCACATTAGTCATTAATCAAGAAAATGTTTCAAAACTGAATTTCCCCTCTTCTCAGATGACTGCTGCTTATGTCAAGTTGACAAAAACAAAACAAAACAAAACAAAACACCTTAACCAGCACATGTCCCATTTGTAATCCCATCCCTCTGAAAGTAGAGACAGAGTTTTCTCTGAGCCCAAATGAAAGACTGTCTCAATATATAAGGTGGAGGTGGTTGATACCTGTCATCAACTTCTGGCCTTCACATACATATGCATGCAAAAATACACACACACACACACACACACACACACACACACACACCACACACGCAGAGAGAGAGAGAGAGAGAGAGAGAGAGAGAGAGAAAGAGAGAGAGAGACTGCACATGAGTTTGCTTTACAAACTATAATTACTTATAAATGCAAAAATAATATGGCTATTTTATTCTACTAAAATCACTGTATTCAAAAATGCAAGTGAGATAAATGATTTTAATTCAAAATTTCACTCCTTGTACAGTAAATGCTTTGGATGAAAACATGGTAAGAAGTTCTATATCTGATCCACCTGTTGAGGGAAAACAGCCCAGGGAGGGCTCAGTTTTCTTTTGTCTTTCATTTTGTTAGGGGTGTCTTTGATTGCTTCTTCTTGTTAGAATCTGAGAGATCTTGAGAGAGTGCCACAGAGCAATGTGTCTAAAAACCCAGAAATGTGAACACAGATGATCACCATTTATATATTAGCTTACATATTACCAGGAAGTATATAGCTAGAGGTCTCTTTATTAGTTTTGTGATGATGTCATGATTTAACTACGTGACCATGACAAAGAAGCCTAGTACACCACTGTCATTCCCCCCCCAGCCTACACTAGCAGTTAGATTTTGGATGAATATGTTGGAGGGCACCAATTCACCTTGAGTCAAAAGGCCAGTAACAGATTCTCTCTATTCTAGGATTAAGCTTTACTACGCATTACTTCTTAATCTGCTTTCTATCTCTGAAAATTTGGTGTGTTTGCTTCTTTGTTGTTGTGATGAAACATTTACCAAAAACTTGGCAAGGAAATGTTTTATTTCAATTTATGCTTCCAGATACCAGGTAACAGTTTATCACTAGGGAAATCAGTGCAAGAACTCTAGACAGGAACCTGGAGGCTAGATTGGAAGCAGAGACCACAGAGGAATACTGATTTATCTATGTGATTTGCTCAGTTTGCATTCTTATACCTCCTGGGACCACCCACCCAGGTGTAGCACCAGTCACAGTGGTCTGGACCCTCCTGTATCAATCACTAGACAAGAAAATAGCAGCATTTAGATCATTTGGACTTGCTGACAAGCCAATATGATGGAGATATTTTCTCAAATGCAATTTTTGCTTCCCAGATTAGTCTAACTTGTAGGTTGACATGAGCAGAGCCTCCTCTCCTAAAGGATCGATCAAAATAACAGTATTCATGTAAGAGGGAAGGACTTGGAGAGCTAGAATAGTGGAAGCAAAGGAGAGGTTCTCTGCTTGGGAAGCATCACCCATTACAAGACTGACCTTAATACACCACCATCATCTCGAAGTCAGTGATGAAGGTTTTCCCCAGTTCTTGGGTCAGAATGAGTGGGCAGCTCCCTTTGGAGCAGACAGCGATGAACCAACCAGGGAAGGCTACAGACTCGAATGTAGAGGTTGTACCACTCTTCTTGTGATAGAAGAGAGAGGCTTTTACAGGTTCCTTCTGGTGGTACATTTCCATTATGTTCCCTTTCTGGTGGGTGAGAAGGAGATCCCAGAAAGAAATGTCACCACGGGAACTCTTTACTAGTTTTTATTTTTTAACATCAGTCTCCACCTTTTAAAGCAGCCTGAAGACTTCTGTTTCTTATTAGAGAATCATATACTCCAAATACATGTTAAGAGTATAGTAGAAACATTAGGATGCAAATTTTCAATTTTGTTTGTATTTTCAATGTTTTGAGACAAATTCTCTTTGGGTAGCCTCAATGCTAAGATCAGAGGCAGGTGCCACCATGTCTAGTTCTCTCTCTCTCTCTCTCTCCTCTCATCTCTCTCTCTGTCACTCTCTCTCTCTCTCTTTCTCTCCCTGCTCTGTAGACCAGAAAAGCCTTGAACTCAGAGATCTGCCTGCATCTGTCTCCCAGTTGCTGAGATTAAAGGCATACACCATCACTGCCTGCCTCAGTCACTCTTAATGTTTTGAAAGAATAAATTGGCAGAAGTTTTGGAGATTATACACCATTGTTTTAGCCATTCAATTCCTGTTTCCTCCAAATAAAGATGTTCAAAGAATGTTTACATAAATTTTGAGTGAAATACAATTGTCTTTCCAAAATTTCTTTAATCTTAGTACTATGGACATTTTTATTGTCAGGGGATGTCCTTTCAGGTGTTATAGGTTGGTCCCTGTAGGCAGTATCCCTGCCCTCCACTCAATAGACAAATGGCACATTCTTGCCTCCAATTGTAACCACCTGTTCTAGTTAGGGTTTCATTGCTGTGAAGAGACTCTATGACCACAGCAACTCTTATAAAGCAAAACATTTAGATGGGGTTGGCTTACAGTTTCAGAGGCTTAGTCCATTATTATGACATCCTGCAGGCAGACATGGTGCTGGGTTAGAGTTCTACTTCTTGATCCACAGACAGCAGGAGGAAGACTGAGACATATTTTCTCTAACAAGATTATGCCTAACCCAACAAGGCCACACATCCAATAATGTTAGTTCCTGTGAGTCTATGGGAACCATTTTCATAGGAACTACCACACCATCCAAAGTATCTTGACATTGACAACTGATTTCCTAGTCTAAAATCATTCTTTTTTGTTTAGTCATAAAACTGAGTGCCTGCCTATGACTGCTTATTGAAAGGGTTGAGGTAATCATTATGGTGCCCAGAGGTCTAGTTTAAATTACCTCATTATAATATATATATTTTTTATAATGGAGAGTCATTAAGATGCCTATTACAGAGATTTATATATTTTTTCACAAAAAGTTATCAGTAAAATTGTGTCTAGAAGATTAAGTCAATTTAAATGTCCTTGTGTTTTTTTACACTGGCCTGCCAGCATGACTTAGTTGGTGAGCTCCAGATTTGCTTAGAAATTCTTAAAAATAATGTGGGGAAAGATGAAGGAAGATATCCAGTGTCAATCTGACTTATATATACACACATGTACACACACATGCACATAGACCTATGCCCACACATATGAACACACAGACACTCAAGAATAACTCTAAAAATCGTCTTCCTTGACAAAACTTACTTTTGTACAATAAAAAAAAAATGTTATTTTGGAAAGCTGGTTTCAAAATACACCTACATTTTTTCCTTATTCTGTGGTGATGTATGCACCCTTAAATCAGTATAAGGATAAACTAGTAATTGCCTTTTAAAAGATTTGAAAATCAGAGTTTCTGTTAAGTGGGTGCTTTGTGAAAAGGTGGGCTCCTCTCCCCTGGCCAGGAGAGAACAGCTCCTTCTTTTTTAAACTCACCTCAACTTGTAGCACAGGCTGCTCCCCATTCTTTGTGCAGAACAGGCAGCTCTGAGGCGTTTTCACTCCCATGTACATGGGATCCCCTCTGTTCTTCTCAAGAGTGTCCAGATATTGGCATGGGAGTAAGGTAACAGTGACTGCGAGTGCAATGCAGAGAGCAGAGTTCAGTTTGTGCTTCCAAAGCCCCATCTCTAAACTCAGCACAACAAAATAGAGGCTGGGATCACCAACCTTCCTTGTCACCATAGCACACACCACCTGGTTCAGACAAGCATCTCATTTGCCTAACTCTTTCCATTAGAGAAGACAACTTCTCATGGACTCAAAAATTCATCTCACAGACCTTTCTCTTTTATTTAACTCTTTGAAACTTCACAGAAAAAAAAAAAAAAAAAAACCTTCCACCATTTCCTCAACCTAACCCTTCACTTTTCCTAGGGTCGACTACCTCTCTTTTCCTTGACTCATCCCTTGGCTGTCCAAGACTATGACTGCCTTCTGTTCTAAACTATCCATGCAATGCTCCTCTCCAGATAAGGCCAGTTAACACACATGTGGGGAAATGAAAGGCTGAGGACACACCCACAACATTAGGCAGAGGGGCTGCCATGAGGGCCAGGGCTACTCACCTGGAACTGTCTGCTCTTTCCTTGGAACTGCAGTGAGGATATTGTTCTGAAGGACCCACACACGACTACTAAGATCCTGAATGTGTCGTAACCAAGGTGTTGCTGCACTTAGTTCTATAAGGAAAGTAAATGCAGATATTTAAGTAGGCAGGCACAGAACATCTCCCTTTCCAGTCTTTTGCTCCTTCATGAAGATGATCTTTACCTTTATTCTTATTCATTATGGCGATGTTGTTTCTGAACTGCCAAGCTGCAGAATGACCCAGGGGGACACAGGGTTAGTCCTAAGTTGCAGTTTGACCCAGGTTAGAGGAGCTGGTGAGCAGCTTAACTGTGACTCCAGGTAGACTCTCTAAACCAAGTGTCACCAAACTCACATTATATCCTTAGACCCAGCTTATTGACCAAGAGAAGAAGCTACTCTAATTCCCATATAGTCCTGAGGTACAAGGGAACAGAGAACACCAAGACCAGAGCCAAGCAATAAGAGATTCTGTGCAGTGGCTGGAAGCCTCAGCTGTATCTCTAACCTGATTGCAGAGGAACGTCTGCACCCTACAGAACTACGGCCACTTCTGTGCTCAGCTCCTCTGACAAGCTCTACTAGGGTCCAGGCCTTTTATCCACAACATGATGGGAGGAGGTTATGCTGGACACCCTAGATAATTGCTGGTTCCGTGTCCTGGAGGACTTGATAAGCATCTATTGGAATAAATGGCAATTGTAGCATGCTTGTGACTTAGAGCACCTTGGAAAGGGAGGGTTTGCTAAGCCCATGAGAACAGTAAGCAGGAAATAAGTCACAGATTTTAACCTGACAGAGGAAAGAAACTTTATGGGATTTCCCCAAGATGGATGACTGGACTAGTGATGTAAAATGAAGTACTAGAATAGTGCTCCTACTAGTAGGAATCTATAGAAGCACAAGGGTGCATGAGAAAGAAGACTATGCTCTAAGTCCTATGTTACTTTTAAACTGGTTGAAGACAATTTGGGCTGACTCCAGTGGATGCTCCACTTTCTCCCACCCAATATGCATGTTGCTTCTCAGCCAACAAGCTTTAGCCAAAGTAAAGCCAACTCCTGGACAGCCTGCCCACATCTCAGCAGATTTAAGTCATTATCTTGATATAGGAAGAGGAAGCCTGGTGAACTGCTCACATTTGGGGTGCTCCCTTCTGACGCTGTATTAGGCACATAACACACCCAAACAGCAATTTTATTAAGCAAGATAGAGACACAAGGTGGCTGCATCTGAATCAGGCAGAAGCAGCAGTAAATGGCTCTGTAAGAGTTAATTTTAAAGGGAAAAAAAGGGAAGGTCAAGTTAGAATGAGCTAGAATGAGTAAGTAGGTTCTGGTTGGACTTGTTAGTCAGTGTAGCCAAATAGGAAATTTTGATAGCTGGATCTTGGTAGTTACCCTCAGGAAGGAGTCAGGCATAATAAGGAAGTTGCCAAATCAGGGAATCTAGTGGTTTAGCAAGAGAGGGGAGCAGGAAGGGCAACATCTGCTGGCACCATGTTTGCCATGCTTGGGCCTAGTTGTCAGATGGTCTATCAGTTGTTAGAGTGCCTATCACTAGATTTTTCTGAAAGGAAGCAGAGGTAATGATTTTGATGCTTTTCCCTATATCAGAGTTTACAGTCTGCCCTGAAAGATCTGAAAACATGTCACTTTCATACCTTAACAGGTTCCATCTCAGGGACAAATACTACCAATGTGTTAAGGTACTGATGGATAAGGTCCCAGCCTCCAAGTCTCCTGGTGGGACAATTCTCAGGCTTCTCAGAGAGGACCTTAGTGTCTCCCAGCCACAGTTACCTATAAAAGTAACTAGTGTCTATTGAATTACCTGTAGCCATCTCCTAAACAAGTTCCCTGCTCTAAAGACAACCCCAATAAGACAGTAGTTCAATATTCAAAAGGAAGACATTTGCATTCAAATAATATACATTCAAAGTAAATCTTTAAACTATTTCTAATTGTGCTTACACTTGATTCTAAAGTGTAGACTATGCATGTTGTATTGGCATCATTTGGCATCTGGTCACAAGTACAAAAACCGGGCTCTAACCCAAAACTACAGAATCAAGATTGAAAGTAAAGGACATTAAAATTGCTATACCTCAGCATGGTAGTGCATGCCTTTAATCTCAGCACTTTGGAGGAAGAGGCAAGCAGATTTCTGTGAGTTTGCGCTCATCCTGGTCTACATGGTGAGTTCCAGGAGATTCGGAACTATGTAGACAGATACGGTCTCAAAAAATTTCGTTGCTATGCCGTCTGTGTTTATAGCATATGCCCATGCTCTGTAACAATCAAATCAGCACAAAAAGAAAGTGGTTAGGGCTCTGGGTATGCTTGGATCTGTGAGGAAACGTGTTCAGAGCCCTGAAGCCATTTCTTTTCCTCCAATCTCTGAAAACTATACAAATGGACTTTGTTGGCACCAAGCAAAAGGAAGTCGAGAAAGACAGAATGAAGCCAAGCTAGAGAATCACAGACAGCCTATCTTGGATGGCTAGGAACAGACTTCATCTACTGAAAATAATTCTAAGAATTTGGTAGCTTTGAGTCCAATGCCGGTATACAGATCTAATTTGGGAACCTCCTTTGTTCACTGCTGTAGAGCCTGAAAAAGTTCCAAAGTTGTGCAAGTGTCTTAGTTAGGGTTTCTATTGCTATGAAAAGACAGCATGACCAAAACAGTTCTTATAAGGAAAGCATTTAATTAAGGCTGGCTTACAATTCAGAGGTTTATTTGATTGTCATTATGGTGGGACACACGGCAGCATGTAGGAGACCTGGTGCTGGAGAGGTAGCTGAGTGTTCTACATCTAGATTGGCAGAGAGAGCAGGAAGAGAGTGAAACAGTGGACCTGGCCTGAGAGCTCAAAGCCTATCCCCATGACACACTTCCTCCAATATGGCCACATCTACTCCAACAAAGCCACACCTCCTAATAATAGTGCCACTCCCCATGAATCTATAGGGGTAATTTTTGTTCAAATCACCACAAGACACCTACAACTATATTCCTCCAGCAGGACAATTAATACTAAGAATGTTTTGAAAGTACGATGACAAATCTTTCACCCATACTAATTTCTGTACTGTTTGCTTCCCACAGTCCTCATGCACTTGGCAGACATTGAACTAACTCATTAGCCAGACTGTATAATCTGGAGAGTGCTGAGATGGGGAGACAATATTCAAGACATGCAATGCAAAGCTAAGCACTGCCAGCAGTGGTCCTGTCATATGAGGGAAGAAAGCTACCACTGTACTGACAGCTCTGGTGTACAGCAGACACTTGCTCAGTACAGACTCAGTGACAGCATGAACCACTGAGAAGACATGCATCCATCAACTGACCCTTGACCCACTCCTGGGATACAATGGCAGTTTCCAACATTTGAGGGCCCAGAAAGAAGCTATTGCTCTTTCTATCTCTATGAAAAATTGAGTTGGAATTTTGATGGGGATTGCATTGAATCTGTAGATTGTTTTTGGCAAGATGGCCAAGTTTACTATATTAATCCTGCCAATCCATGAGCATGGAAGATCTTTCCATCTTCTGAGATTTTCAATTTCTCTCTCCAGAGACTTTAAGTTCTTGTCATATAGATCTTTCACTTCCTTGGTTAGATTCACACCAAGGTATTTTATATTATTTGTGACTATTGTGAAGGGTATCATTTCCCTAATTTCTTTCTTAGCCTGTTTATCCTTTGAATAGTGGAAGGCTACTGATTTGCTTGAGTTAATTTTATATCCAGTTTATATTCAGCCATTTTGCTGAAGTTGTTTATCAGGTATAGGAGTTCTCTGGTGGAAGTTTTGGGGTCACTTAAGTATACTATCATATTATCTGCAAATAGTGATATTTTGACTTCTTCCTTTCTTATTTATATCCCTTTGACTTTCTTTTGTTGCCTAATTGCTCTGGCTAAGACTTCCAGTAATATATTGAATAGGTAGGAAGCCTTGTCTAATCTCTGATTTTAGTGGGATTGCTTCAAGTTTCTCTCCATTTAGTTTGATGTTGGCTACTGGTTTGCTGTAAATTGCTTTTACTATGTTTAGGTATGGGCCTTGAATTCCTGATCTTTCCAAGACTTTTATTGTTAAGGGATGTTGAATTTTGTCAAATGCTTTCTCAGCATCTAGTAAGATGATCATGTAGTGTTTTACTTTGAGTTTGTTTATATAGTGGATTATGTTGATAGATTTCCATATTTGAACCATCTCTGCATTCCTGGGATAAAGCCTACTTGATCATGATGGATGAGTGTTTTGATGTGTTCTTGGATTTGGTTTGTGAGAATTTTATTGCATATTTTTGCATCGATATTCATAAGAGAAACTAGTGTAAAGTTTTCTTTCTTTGTTGTGTCTTTGTGTGGTTTAGGTATGAGTGTAATTGTGGCTTCATAGAATGAATTGAGTACTGTTCCTTCTGTTCCTATTTTGTGGAATAGTTTGAAGTGGAATAGTTTGAAGAGAATTGGTATTAGGTCTTCCTTGAAGGTCTGATAGAATTCTGCACTGAAATCATCTGGTCCTGGACATTTTTTGGTGGGGAGCTTTTAATGACTGCTACTATTTCTTTAGGGGTTATGGGACTGTTTAGATGGTTTATTTGCTCCTGATTTAACTTTGGTAGCTGGTATCTTTTTAGAAAATTGTCCATTTCATCCAGATGTTCCAGTTTTGTTGAATATAGGCTTTTGTAGTAGGATCTGGTGATTTTTTTAATTTCCTCAGTTTCTGATGTTATGTCTCCCTTTTCATTTCTGATTTTATTAATTTGGATACTGTCTCTCTGCCCTTTGGTTAGTCTGGCTAAGGGTTTATCTATCCTGCTGATTTTCTCAAAGAACCAGCTCCTAGTTTTATTGATACTTTGCATAGTTCTTTTGGTTTCTACTTGGTTGATTTCAGTGCTGAGTTTGATTATTTCCTGCCATCTACTCCTCTTTTGTATTTGCTTCTTTTTGTTCTAGAGCTTTCAGGTATGCTGTCAAGTTGCTAGTGTATGCTCTCTTCAGTTTCTTTTTGTAGGCACTTAGAGCTATGATTTTTCCTCTTAGCACTGCTTTCATTGTGTCCCATAAGTCTTGGTATGACGAGCCTTCATTTTCATTAAATTCTAAAAAGTCTTCAATTTCTTCCTTGACCGAGTTATCAATGAGTAGAGCTTTGTTCAGTTTCCATGTGAATGTGGGCTTTCCATTGTTTTTGTTATTATTGAAGACCAGCCTTAACCCGTGGTGATCTGATAGGATGCAAGGTATTATTTCGATCTTTTGGTATCTGTTGAGGCCTGTTTTGTGACCAATTATATGGTCTCTTTTGGAGAAGGTACCATGAGGTGCCGAGAAAAACTTGCATTCTTTTGTATTTGGTGACATGTTCTATAGATATCTGTTAAATCCATTTGGTTCATAACTTCTCTTAGTTTCACTGTATCTCTGTTTAGTTTCTGTTTCCATGATCTGTCCATTGCTGAGTGTGGGGAGTTGAAGTTCCCCACTATTATTGTGTGAGGTGCAATGTGTACTTTGAGTTTTAGTAAGTTTCTTTTATGAATGTGGGTACCCTTGCATTTGGGGCATAGATGTTCAGAATTGAGAGTTTATCTTGGTAGATTTTTTCTTTGATGAGTATGAAGTGTCCTTCCTTATCTTTTTTGATAACTTTTGGTTGAAAGAAATTTATTCCATATTAGAATGACTACTCCAGCTTGTTTCTTGGGACTATTTTCTTGGAAAATTTTTTTCCAGCCTTTTATTCTGAGGTAGTTTATGTCTTTGTCACTGAAGTGCATTTCCTGTATGCAGCAAAATTCTGGGTCCTGTTTACGTATCCAGTCTGTTAGTCTATGTCTTTTTATTGGGGAATTGATTCCATTGATTGTTAAGAGATATTAAAGAAAGATGATTGTTGCTTCTTGTTATTTTTGTTATTAGAGGTGGAATTATGTTTATGTAACTATCTTGTTTTGGGATTGTTGGAAGATTACTTTCTTGCTTTTTCTAGGTTGTAGTTTCCCTCCTTGTGTTTGAGTTTTCCATCTATTATCCTTTGTAGGGCTAGATTTGTATAAAGATATTGAGTAAATTTGGTTTGTCATGGAATATCTTGGTTTCTACATCTAGAATGATTGAAAGTTTTGCTGACTATAGTAGTCTGTGCTGGCATTTGTGTTCTTGATATCAGTCCAGAATCTTCTGGCTTTTATAGTCTCTGGTGAGAAGTCTGGTGTAATTCTTATAGGTCTGCCTTTATATGTTACTTGACATTTTTCCCTTACTGCTTTTAATATTTTTTCTTTGTTTTGTGTATTTGATGTTTTGATTATGTGACTGAAGGAATTTCTTTTCTTGTCTAGTCTATTTGGAGTTCTCTAGGCCTTTTGTATGTTCATGGGCATCTCTTTTTTTTAGGTTAGGGATGTTTTCTTCTATAATTTTGTTGAAGATATTTACTGGCCCTTTAAGTTGGGAATCTTCACTCTTTTCTATACCTATTATCCTTAGGTTTGGTCTTCTCATTGTGTCCTGGATTTCTTGGATGTTTTGAGTTAGTAGCTTTTTGCATTTTGCATTTTCTTTGACAGTTGTGTCAATGTTTTCCATGGTATCCTCTGCACATGAGATTTTCTCTTCTCTCTCTTGTATTCTGTTGGTGATACTTGCATCTATGACTCCTGATCTCTTTCCTAGGTTTTCTATCTCCAGGATAGTCTCTCTTTGAGATTTCTTTATTGTTTCTATTTCCATTTTTAGATCCTGGACGGTTTTGTTTAATTCCTTCACCTGTTTAGTTGTGGTTTTTTTGCAATTTTTAAGGGAGTTTTGTGTTTCCTCTTTAAGGGCTTCTACCTGTTTACCTGTGTTCTCCTATATTTCTCTGAGGGAGTTATTTATGTCCTTCTTAAAGTCCTCTATCATCATCATGAGAAGTGATTTTAAATCTGAATCCTGCTTTTCTGGGGTGATGGGGTGTCCAGGACTTGCTATGGTGGGAGAACTGGGTTCTGATGGTGCCAGGTAACCCTGATTTCTGTTGCTTATGTTCTTGAGCTTGCCTTTCACAATCTGGTTATCTCTAGTGCTACCTGCACTCACTGTCTCTGACTGGAGCTTGTCTCTTCTGTTATCTTGCTTGTGTCAGAACTCCTCAGAGTCCAGCTGTCTCTGTGATCCTATGATCCTGAGATCCTGGGTGGAAGAGCTCCTGGGAGTCAGCCTGCCTCTGGGATCCTGAAATCCCTCTGCTCTGAGTTCAGTGGTTCCTCTAGGATGGGTCAGGTTATGGTGTCTTCACTGGAGCAGACCAGCTAGGAGTCTGCCCCAGCAAAAAAGCAAGATAGTTCTTTGAAAACTATGACTCACTAACCCTTAGCTAACATGACAAAAAGAAAGAGGGGAGGACACTCAAAATATGAAATTAAGATGAAAAATGTGTCATGAGAAGATGTGATTTGTAATGAAGATAAAATTTCTGTATAACAAATATTTGTATAAAATGTTCACAGTAAACAATTTAGAAAAAAGAAAATGTTATCATAACTAGCTTCAAAAAAATCCAGAACATTTTAAGAAATTACTATAAAAATTTATATGTTGGAAAGCCAGATGAGCCATTAAAAAATAGAAGAATTTCTATGTACATATCATTTACCAAAACTAAGCCCTAAAGACATAAAGAACTTAAACAGACTTGTGGCAAGCAATGTGATTGAAGCTGTTATTAAAAAACTCTTGAGTCATTGTTTCTAGGGTAGACATCATGATGAAGTAGCTGTTTTCTAGACATACTCAGACCTTGAAGAAATAATTATGGAAAGCAGTGACTGTTTTCTATGATTTATAGGGTTATTTTTCTGAAGGATCTTTACAGCCTTTGAATGACTTTAGTTCCAAAATGGCCCTGGCATATCTGCAGTGTCTTGCATTATTGAGTATTGCAAACAGTGCACAATAAGGATTAGAGTTGCAAGCCACGGTGGTTTCCTTTATAAAACACATAGATTAGATTAGGGCCATTGTATAAGGAACTTGTTTTACCCAAAAAACAACTTTTATATAACAATCAACAAATATGCTTCTGCATGGTTGTTTGGTTCAGCCCATCAGAAACTGTTCTACCTTGTTCCTAGGAAGTTTTGTGCTGTCTCTCTTCAGTTGACCTACATACCTCAGAACATTGACAGCAGAACATCTTTAGAAATTATTATAAAATTTATATGCTAGAAAGCTAGACCAGCCAGAAAAAGGGAAGAATTTCTATGTGGATATTAGCTACCATAACTAAGCCTCAAGTATATGAACAACTTAAACAGACTTGTTATAAGAATGAGATTGCTTTCAAAGAAAATTCCAGGATTAGACAAGATTCAAGGGGGAAAATGTTGAAAATGAAATAAACTCAATGAATCAAGAAAAGGACACAGTAGATAGCATCACCAATAAGTTCATCTAATCAGTGGAAAAAGTATTAGAGATAGAGGGGTTTTATGAAATGCTGCATCCTAACAACAATAGAAAAAAATAAACAAGCAAGAACACAAAATCCTACAAATCTGGGTTATGATCAAAAGAGTCTTTCTGCCAATTTGTAGTAGAAGTAATTATTTAACCCCCAAATTTGTCGCTGTAAGATCTCCTACCCGAAGGAGACCAGTAAAGGAAAACACACAACTCAATAATTATGGTTCAAATTGCATGCCTAGATTGGGCAGATTTACCACTACACTACTCTAATCCCCGGCTATGAAATCCCTTATAACTTGTGGTTTTATCCAAGCCACGTCCTTGTCCTCCGTCATTGGCTTCCTTCTACTGCTGGCTTCCTTCTGCTCTGCTTCCTCCTGTGTCTCTTTCTGCTTCTGCTCCCCCGGCAACTTCCTTTCTTCTCCCTCTGGCTTCTACTTCTACCTCCTTTTATATTGAATTCCTCTCACTCTCTCCTCCCCTAAGCCTTTTCTCTGCCTCCCCTTCTGCTGCCCAATCTCTGGCTCTAGTCTTTATTTTACAGGTTTTAATTGGACAGAAGGTTTACAAGATGTGTCTGTGTACAGATTCAATCATCCTCTGCAGCCCCTCCCAGAAGGGTGGAACTAGGATCAAAATACAAGCCTGGGGCTATCCACTGGGAACTAGGATCAAAATACAAGGCTGAGGCTATCCACAACATTGATTCAATCCTCCTGTGGAGCCCCTCTCAGGGGGGTGGAACTAGGATCAAAATACAAGGCTGGGGCTATCCACAACATTTCCCCCTTTTTGTCCAGTTAAAAGACTCTTTTCTCTCAGATATATTGAGCACAAACTATATTACCATGTTGTAATTGTTAAAGTGCAAGACAGACCTAATATCTAGTCTATCATTTTTGTTAACTAAATAGAACCTCTGCTATCTCTCTTAACTAAAAGGCTTAGTTCTGAACCTGGCTTATGTCCTGTCTTTAAAATGAATGCCATCTGATAACTATCCTCTCAAAGTAAATAGCCTGTGTTGGCTGTGAGACTATACATTGGCTGTGAGACTATAAGTCTTCAACCCCATCAGAAATCCAGAATGATTGAATAAACTGAAGATATGGGAAGCACAAAGCATGGCTTCCAAAACTTAGCCAATTTATATAGACTGCTGAACACCTGGACAGTTCTTTACTTCAAAATGGTGGAGCATCTGGTCTTCAGCCTTCTGACCCAGGATCATCTGACAGACCCAGTAATGCAGAATTTTTAAGGGCTGATTACTCTGTCTTGGCAGATATAATCAGTCGACTTTTCTGCAAGTGTGTCCTTTTCTGGACAGTATTTTGTCTGTAGATGAAAAGAGGCAATTCTTGCTAGTGGCTATCTCACCACAACTGGAGTAACTCCAAAGATGCTCAATTTCTTCTTGGAATCCAAGACAGGGAAGCTGTCAGGACCAGACAGGTCTCTAGTAAAATGAACATTAATACGGAAATACTAGTGACGTCACTTCTGTGGACTTCTGACGTTTTTGAAAACCAACTATCTATGTAAAGCAATCTGGACTGTTGTCCATTAACTCCTTTCTGCCATTTCTAATTAAAATCTAGAAATCATCCTAACAATAAACTCAGAGCCATGCAATTGCTACAGGCCCTTAACTCACAGGCTAACCATCTCAAATCAGTTAAAAAAGTTAAAGAAGGACTGGGTCTAAGCCTTGTATTCCTAAATGTGTTATATATGCACAATGCCTAAGAGAGTAATAATATTAATCTCACTTTTATATCAATAAGAAATTCATATCAATGAAAACTTTAAATTTGTACAAAATAAACTCTATACCAATGTAAGAGATTATAACTTCAACTTTGTATCAATTATGGAGATTTCTACCAATGTAGAAATAATCAATCCTAACTATTCTTCCCTGTTCCAATAAAACCATTACTTTTCCCTAGAAGGATAGCCTAATATTAACCACCTCAGTCCCCAAGCCCAGGGAATAGGGGTGTCACTCTTCATTAACTTCTTCAAGCTGAATTTGGGTGTAGAATTCCCATCTGGGGGCCCAAAGGGAAATAGGAAAATTGGCTTAGTCAAAGGAGAACTAGTGGGCATCATTTGCCTTGCAGTCACTATGTGCTGAGAGAGTTCATTGCTTAGCTAACATCGTGACTGTGACAGTCGGAAAGGCTGGACAGGCAAGCCAGCTGTTCTGGCAAAGTTCTAGAAGCCAGTATTTGACATAGTTGCAGCTTCAACGAAGAAGTAGCCTCGACATAGTTGCAGTAGAATCAAGCACAAAGCTGGAATAGTAGGTCTCAGCATCCCCGAGTATGAATCTTTTTCAGGCTGTCTTTCTCTTCTTTCATCCTTCAATATATAAAACTTAAAAGTGGCAGTTAGTTCTGCAGGGTACACAGCTTTGTCAATGAAGATCAATAAAGAAAGACTACTGCCTTTCTTCAGGTTAGTTTGATCACTTAATCAAACTGTAATATAACTTTGTATGCATGCCCTCATAAAGGATGGCATGTATTAACAAGTCATTAGAAATTAATACCCAATAAATATTCTTGGCTTTGTATAGACATTTTAGTCCCAGTCAGTTCCAGAGCTGTCTCCATATAAGAGACATAAACATCATCATATATATATCACCCGTCTTGAAAATAAAATCAACTTAATAACTAAGAATACTGTATGTGCCTATTCTTTAGGCCTTCCCTATTTTGCCAAGCAGGAAAAGAACCCAGAATTCCCATGGGGCCCACGTTAAACAGAACCCGAGTCTCCTGTGAGGCAATATAACTTTATATCATCTGAATACACCTAATTTACACTATCTTTCTGTTTGGTTCTCTGCCAGAACAGTCTCTATTTATACACTGTACTCTCTACTACAGTCAGCTACTTTCTTCTTTTCCTAAAAACAGCAACTTGTTTTGTATTGTTTTTCAAGACAGGGTTTCTCTATATAGCTCGGGCTGTCCTGGAACTCACTCTATAAACCAGGCTGACCTTGAACTCAGAAATCCACCTG
The DNA here is from genome assembly GCA_021653895.1 of Mastomys natalensis. Taxonomy (NCBI): domain Eukaryota; kingdom Metazoa; phylum Chordata; class Mammalia; order Rodentia; family Muridae; genus Mastomys; species Mastomys natalensis. The sequence goes on along the minus strand of JAJTUV010001458.1, from coordinate 283,796 downwards.
CCTCTGCCTCCCAAGTGTTGGGATTAAAGGCGTGTGCCACCACTGCCTCCCAAGTGCTGGGATTAAAGGTGTGTGCCACCTCTGCCTCCCAAGTGCTGGGATTAAAGGTGTGTGCCATTACTGCGTGGCTCACTTAAATCGGCCTCTGCCATATCTTGTTTATGGACAGCTTGGACAGTCTATGACTGCCTTTGATAACATTTCCTAACTAATTTTAAATTTTTATTAGGATGCTGATGGGTTTCATGACTAGACACTGACACTGGGGGATATTAATTTGGGTTTTCCACTGCTGTAACAGATCTCTTCCCCATAAGTTAATGACTATATCAGCCACATATGGCCTCAGTTTTCCTACCTGACCTTCTGGTCCTATACATCTAAGCCATCTGGTACTTTGTTTTATTTGGGATAAAATTCCAACTCCTTGAAACTGGATGTCTACTTCTTGACGTGGCCAACTTTCAGGCCAAGAATTTGAAGAGATAATGGTGACATCTGCTCCAGTGTCAACCATTCCTTCAATCTCAGTATTATTCACTAGTATTTTTAGTTTTGGTCTTTGATCATCCATAGAAGTTTACCAAAATATTTGCTTTTGTCTCTCTATGAGGCCTTCTGAATTGTCTATAAAACTTGTTTAAGCCTTGTCCCATCTCAGAGCATCTGATTTTGAAGCAGTGACATTTAATTGTCCTGAGGAACAGAACTCTCCCTGCCTGGCATTGGGGCCTGCGAGAGGCCTCCCTGGAAGATTTTTGGCAGGGCATTGCCCCATTTGTTTGTTGTTGCTCTACATTCCCTAGTCAGATGTCGGCCTTTGCCACATCTTTGACATATTCCAGAAGGCATAGGCCTCCTTCTTGTATTACTTTGGTTTTTCCTGTAGTCAATTCTAAGATGACCCCATCCACAACAATTAAAACATTTGAAATCTTGGGTCATCCCTAGGTGTCTAGTGGCAGCTTCTCCTATTACCGTCATATCAGCTGTATATCTAATCCACTCATCTATTGGTGCTGACCTTGCCCTGAGTGGTCTGATTACTTCCTTGCATTCAGTAGTTGCATTTTCAAAGGCTAAAGATTCAATTATCGCCTTTCTTGCTACTGAATCTGATACACTCCTTTCAACAGCTGAGGTTAGTCTTTGTAAAACGTCCGGGAAGGTTTCTTTTGGACCTTGTATGACTTGAGTAAATGTTTCAAGTCTTTTCCCTGATTCTGCAACTTTGTCCAAGGTCTTTAAGGCTGATAATCGAGACAATGCCAGAGTTTCTTCATCATATACAGCCTGCACCTCTACCTCAGCAAAGTGACCTTCACCAAGCAGTTGGTCTATAGAAATCTCTCTTCCCCTGGCTCTATTTTGCCATGCTATCTCTCTTGCCTCATCTCTCCACCATGCAACCCATTGTAAATTTGCAGCAGGTTCTAGTATTGCTCTTGCCATATCTTTCCAGGCTTGGGGGATTATTCTATTTTTAATAGCCCAAGAAGTCAGGAGTTGTTTTACAAATGGCGAGTGCATTCCAAAATTAGTGACACTTTCCTTAAATTTTTTCAGATCTAACACATCCACGGGTTGCCACTCAAATTCCTCATAACCCTGTGGATTATAAACATCTGGAGGTCTTTGTTGTATATTAACCGGATAGACTAAAGTTTGTTTTCTAATAACCCTTGATTGATTTTCTCTAGTTTCTTCTGTCTCTTTAGTTTCTTTTAATGTCCACAGGGTAGAAGGAGCTGACATAAATAATAAAGTCATGTTGAACAAAATAACAACAGAAAAAAAGCTCAAATCTAAAGATATAAACAGACATTCAATTGTAAGAGGCACTCACAAGACCAAATAGACATGACTAGGGAAAAGAACTCCCCATAGAAAGTAAAGAAACAATATTGAAAGCTGCAAGAACAAGATGCCAAATCACCTGTAAAAAAAAAAAAAAAAAAGAAATCCATAAGAATAACACCATATTTCTTTTCTAATTTTTATTTTTTAATCTTTTTTTTTTATAGTCCAGTCTTTATCCCACTCCTAGTCCACCCTCTGACTGTTCCTCATCCCATACCTCCCCCTGACCCCTGCATCTTTAAGAGGATGTCCTCACCACCCACTCCCACCCCACCAGACCTCCTCACTCCCTGGGGCCTCAAGTCTCTAGAGAGTTAGATGCATCTTCTTTCACTGAGTCCAGACTAGGCAGTCCTCTGCTGTATATGTGTTGGGGGCCTCATATCATCTGGTGTATGCTACCTGGTTGGTGGCTTAGTGTCTGAGTGATCTTGGGGGTTCAGGTTAGTTGAGATTTCTGATCTTCCTATAAGGTTACCCTCCTCGCTCCTTCCAGCTTTTCCCTAATTCAACCACAGGGATCACCAGCTTTTGTCTGTTGAGTGGGTATAAATATCTGCATCTGACTCTTTCAGCTGCTTGTTGTGCATTTTGGAGGGCAGTCATTCTAGGCTCCTGTTTGTAAGCACACCATAAAATCAATAACAGTGTCAGGCCTTGGGGCCTCCCCTTGAGCTGGCTCCCAATTTGAGCCTGTCACTGGACCTCCTTTTCCTCAGGCTGTTCTCTATTTTTGACCCTGCAATTCTTTCAGACTGGAACAATTCTGGGTCAGAGTTTGTACTGTGGGATGGCAACCTCTTCCCTCCATTTGATGCCCTGTTTTTCTACTGTAGGTGAACTCTAGAAGTTCACTTTCCCCACTGTAGGGCATTTTATCTAAGGTCCCTCCCTTTGGTCCTGATAGTCTCTCATGTCCCAGATCTCTGGTACATTCTAGAGGGTCCCCTCACCTCCTACATCCCGAGGTTGCCTGTTTCCATTCTTTCTGCTGCCCCTCATGGCTTCAGTCCTGTTCCCCCTTCCCCAATATTTGATCATGTTTCCCTTTTCCTCTCCCTGCCCACTTTTCCACCCAGGTTCCTCTCCATCCCCATTATTGCTTTCTTCTCCCTCTCAAATGGGATTAAAGCATCCTCATTTGGGCCCTTCAGCTTGTTAACCTTTTTGAGTTCTGTGGATTGTATCCTGGATATCCTGTATTTTTTTTTTTCGTTTTCTTTTTCTTTTCTTCTTTCTTTCTTTCTTTCTTTCTTTCTTTCTTTCTTTCTTTCTTTCTTTCTTTCTTTCCTTTCTTTCCTTTCTTTCTTTCTTCTTTTTTTTTTTTTTGCTAATATCCAGTTATTAATGAGTACATACAATTCATGCCCTTTTGGGTCTGAGTTACCTCACTCAGCATGATATTTCTTAGTTTCATCCATTTGCCTGCAAATGTATCCTCGTTCTTAATAGCTGAGTAGTATTCCACTGTATAAATGAGCCACATTTTCTGCATCCATTCTTCTGTTGTGGGGCATCTGTGTTGTTTCCAGTTTCTGGCTATCACAAACAAGGCTGCTCTGAACATAGTGGTACATGTGCCCTGTGGCATGGTGGGGCATCTTTTGGGTAAATGCCCAAGAGTGGTATAGCTATGTCTTCATGTAGATCTGTTTCCAATTATCTGAGGAACCTCCAGACTGATTTTCAGAGTGGTTTTACCAGTTCGCAATCCCACAAGCAATGGAGTAGTATTCTTCTTTCTCCACATCCTTGCCAGCATGTGCTGTCACCTGAGGTTTTGTTCTTAGCCATTCTGATTGGTATAAGGTGGAATTTCGGGGTCATTTTGATTTGCATTCCCTGATCACTGAGGAATTTGAACATTTCTTTAAGAGCTTCTCAGCCATTTGAGATTCCTCTGTTGTGGAGTCTCTATTTAGTTTTATAACCCATTTTTTGATTGGGTTGTTTGATTTTTTGGTGGCTAGCTTCTTGAGTTCCTCATATATTTTGGATATTAGCTCTAGAACCTTTAAATACAAAACATCATGGACCAAGCAAGCCGCTGTTATTGAAAATAGGTTCTTTTAACATACAATGTATCCTGGTTACAGTTTGCCCTTCCTCTACTTCTCCTAATTCCTCCCCTCCCATCTGGATTCACTCCCTGCCTCTCATTGGGAAAGGAGAGGCTTCTAAGAGATAATAACAAAATAAGATACCACAAGGTAAAACAAAAACCATTACATCAAAGTTGGGCAGAGTAAACTAAAAGAAAGAAAAGAACCCCAAGAGAAGGGAGAAGAGTCAAAAATTCACTTGTTCACACATGCAGGAGGCTAACAAATAAGCTTTTACTAAATCCAGAAGCATCAAAATTATCCCTTGTATCTTTATTTTAATTTTCTTTTTTTAAAAAATATTCACTTTATATCCTGCTCACTGACCCTTCCAGGTCATCCCCTCTCACAATCTTTCCTCCAAGCCCCTCTTCCCTTCTCCTCTGAGAGGGTGGGAGTCCCCTGCATTCCTTGTATCTTATCAGATCGTAGTTCATTAAAACCAGAATTTAATAGTAATAAAAGCTACACATGCATATGGAGCCTAAACACTGCACTTTTTTTTATTGGATATTTTATTTATTTACAATACAGATGTCATCTCCTTTCCCCATTTCTCCTCCTAGAACCCCCATCCCATCCACTCTCCTCCTTTTTGCTTTTATACCATTTTAATTACATGCATGTATTAAGGTCAGTTCTAGGTTGAGGAACTAGCAATACAATAGATGCAAATAGTCAAGGAACAAGCAAGACAATAAACACAAATAGTCAAAGGACAAGCAAGAAAATAAACAAAATTACATGAACACTCCCATTATCACTGTTCCTAAGGGCTTATCAGGATGATCAAAATATCTGAGCCTACTTCCTTGTCCTTGGTCCATGTCAGATTCTTGCCAAGCAGCCCCAAAGGCTCTCTGCCTCTTCTCCTTTTTTATTTCATTAACAAGACTGAGCCTGTCTTAGGTCATTCTGACAAGAATGCCTTCCTTACCCTTCATGGAGTATGCATTATCCAAAGCAATGCAGAGTCTTAGGTTGGTAAGGCTCTGTGCAGAATCTTACCCATCTTTGACTTGCCAGCCTGTTAATTTAATAACTCTGTATGGGGGTCCATTTTCAGGTTCAAGCCATGTACTTTGGCTGCCAACATGTTGATGTTGTTAAAGACAACCTTTAACACGATGGACAGGAATAAAAGTATTCCCAGGACAGAAAGACCTAGCATGATCAAGCTATATATGCCATTCTTGAAGCTTAACTAAAATAGAAATACTGACCTCAGGCCATGGGTAATTTTTATCTGCAGTATCTACTACCTTATCAACCCTTAGCAGAGCAGTGTTCTTGAAATATATAAGCTCACTATGTAACATTAAAACATCCAGAGAGGTGTTAGAATTATGCCAAATACACTGCAAGTGTCTTTGAACTTCTTTCTAATTATAATGATTACCACTGTAAATTTTAGAACATGAATCCTATGATATTTGGCATGACACTTGAGATGGCTCCTTACTCTTAAATTCTGAACCTCCTTCAGATAATTTGAATAGGATAAAGAACATTAATCCATTCTTCCAAATGCCTATCTAAATCCTTTGTATATTCAACACATTAGTAACATTTTTTTTTTTTTTTGCTAAATGAGTAAAGTAGCTGTCTTAACTTCTTGTGTCACAGCAATTGCAGAAGCAGTGGTGCTAGCAATTAATGTAATTAAAGTTGTTATACCAGCAATAATCAAGACCACTACCTCTTACTTCTGCTTAAAGCCTGACTCATTTCTCAGTACTTGCAAGCTATTTTTAGAATACCAAGTTCTGTGGTACTCAGGCACTAAAACAAAAGCAAGTTGATAGATCTTCGTAACTGACATGCCAGATTTCAAACACAAAACAATTAAAGGTGTATCATCAATGCAACTTACATTAAATACTGTAGAGGAAACAAAAGTATTTTTAACTTGACAATTAAAAGAGCTTTAATACACATGTGCTAACAACTGTTTGAAATCCAATTCTGCCCCAATTATCTCTTGCTAACATAACATCATATAGAATGCAGCTAGTTTTCCATATATGTTTCTGAAAATGTCCAGAACCAGACTTCCAAATGAAGACTGTTATTTCTAATATTGGATTGATTTCTAGACCATGACTGAGTCTGAATAACTGGTCACATTTAAAAAAATACAAGAGTCATTATAACTTCTCTTTTTGATTCTCTGTTCTACTAGGTCTATAAACTTGAGGCAAGGCAGCTTGTCCCATTTGGGATCTAGGCAAGCAAAGATGTGTCAGGAACATATGTCAATACAGCTTCCCAGTCACCATTGTCAGGACACTCAACAAGCTCACAGGTCAGCATCATTCTTTGTCCTGGAATCAGCATGTCTTACCCTCACTCTGGTGGCCACCATGCTCCTTCAGCATCCTGCAGAAAAAACACAAACATGCCCTCTTCCCCATATTTAATACCTGATCGGAATCATGCCTTATGCCAGTAAGTGGATTCTTCCCTTTCATTTATGCATAAGTATGCCTAGTTGTAGAGTGCCATAGACAGTCAGCAGAAAGTTCCTTTGCATCCAATTTAAAAAAAAAAAAAATTTAAATAAAGAAAAGAACATGATTTAAATAAATTTGTGGTGTACAGGATATATCTCCCCCTTTTTTATTTTATGAAGATATTGTTTTAAAGTTCCATGGGCCTGTTCCACAGTCTCTTGTCCTTGACAATTATAAGGAATCCCTATAATATGGGTTATGTTAAATTGCTGCTAAAATGTCTCAAATGTTCGACTGCGATAGCCAGGTCCATTATCTGTTTTTGTTTGTTTGTTTGTTTTTCTTTTTTGTTTGTTTGTTTTTTACCCACTGTGCCATCTTGTCAGCTCTGAAAATAAACTTCTTTGATGGGCTTTTTCTATCTTTTATTCTTAGTTGATATAGTATGCCAGTAAGGACTTCTACCATGAAAATCTTTTTCCTCTACAAAATGTTGCTCCAAAGGCCTCTGGTTCACATTGTTGCAGTGGGGTCATGAAAAGCTATCATCGTTCATCCACCCTTTGAATGCAGCTAGTTTTAATTCTGAAGCATCTTTTAAAATTCCCACTGTCTTCTCTTTCCCCAAAGTATAGATGCTCTGATTTCACTCACTCAAAGCAGTCTCACCTACTCTTGAACTTCTTATAAAGGAACCCATACACTACATTCCCCCTGTGCCTGCCAATCTCAGGTGAGTCTCAGAAGCATCTAGTTGAATATCAGTAATTTCCTTTTACTAGATAGTACTTAGTATATTGTGTGCTTATTTATTCACTGGTTGATAGATATTTGGGTTCTTCCTCTGCTTAGAATATTATGAAAGCTGATTCTAGGGCTTGAACATTTTTATACAAGTTATTTTGCACAGTTCATTTTTTATTATCAAAATGAATATTTTCTCAAAGCATTTATTGAAATATTTGTGGTGGTTTATATTCTTTTTTATAATTTAACTCAATTTTTAAATTTATTCACTTTATATCATGCTCACTGCCCGTCCTGGTCACTCCCCACAATCCTTCCTCCCTTTCCCTTACCCCTTCTCTTCTGAGAGGGTGGGAGGCCTCCTTGAGTATTCCCTCCACCCTGGTACATCAAGTCTCTGCAGGGTTAGGTACATCCTCTCCCACTGAGGACAGACAAGGCTGCCCAGCAAGAAGAGCATATCCCATGTACAGGTAACAGCTTTTGGGATAACCCACTTTCCAGCTGTTCAAGACTCTCATGAAGACTAAACTGTCTTACATCTGTTACATATGAGTGGGGATACCTAGGTCGAGCCTGTGTATGCTCTTTGATTGATGATTTAGTCTTTGAGAGCCCTGAGGATCTATCTAGGTTTGTTGACTCTGTTAATCTTGTGGAGTTTCCATCCCTTCCAGGCCTGAAATCCCTCCTCCTGTTCTTCCATAAGAGTCCCCATGTTCTACTCACTGTTTTGCTGTTGGTGTCTGCATTTGTCTGATTCAGCCTGTGGGTAGAGCCTGTCAGAGGACAGCCATGCTAGACTTCTGTCTGCAAGCATAACAGAAGTATGGGCTTGCCATGAGTCTCAAGTTGGGCCAGTTATTGGTTGGTCAATTTCTCAGTCTCTGCTCCAATCCCTGTCCCTGCATTTCTTGTAACAGGATACATTTTGAGTTGAAAGCTTTTGGATGAGTCGGTCTCCTTATAATTTCACTGGAGTTCCTTCCTGGTTACAGGAGGTGGCCTCTTCAGGTTCCATTTTCTCAATGCACAGCTCACTTTTAAATCACTCAAGAGGCAAAGGTCTTAGAGAAGAAAATATAAAATTGTCAAGAAATACACATTTTAAGGTAACATTTTATTTCTACAGAAGCACATATATATTTAAAACTATGATTAATCTGAATATATCTATGTAGAAAATTACAAGAAGATCCAGGAAAACATTAGCCAATCAGAAATCACTGGGGAACATGTTGCAACATCTAGGAAGGGGTTTTAATTTACTAGGTGTGGGGTTTCTAAAGGTTTAGCACATACCCCTGGTAATTCTGATGTTTCAAGTGTGAGTAATGCAGTGAAATAAGTACATTTCATTACATAATTTTATTTGAATGATTACATAATTGTATCTGAGTGGCTAGAAGTACTGCATTTGGGTGAATCATTGGCTGATACTGTGCAAAATAAGAACAGCCTCAAGGATGAGCGTGAGGAGGCCTGGAGTTTGCCATGTGTTATGTAATAGTTTCTACAAAGATTGAAATATTCCATCCTCGAGGCAGGCTACTTAAGCAAGAAAGTAAACCATGTAAAATAGCTTTAGGAAGTCCCTGAAACTTAAAAAAATTACTAAGCTGATTCCTACCAGAGTAAACAATAAAGGCCTCAGAGACACTATGCTGCAAATAAGATTAAGATGACTAAGACCCAACCAGCTTCCTGAAAGACCAGAACACAGTGGAGGTGCCTAGGGAAGGTTTAGAGCAATGGAGGCTCCTGGAAAGGACACTCTCCAACTTGTTCAGCTGACTGTACACAGTGTAGCATGCTTCAGGTTGCCTAGCTTTTGTGCATTGTCACTAATGTGGGAGTGGGCTTTGATAATGAAGCTGTCTTTGAGTCATTTCTGCTCCTATAAGAAACCCCTCACCCGTATTCCTGTTAGTAAACTCAATAAAACTCATTGCTTCACCAAGTTGGACTTCGGTGTATTTGTACCTTGATCGGTCATGGGATACCTCCTTGGAGAAGTAGACATGTGTTGTGTCCCTACAGTAAAAGTTTTGTCATACACACCATGCTATCTTGAAATGACTAAGATAATACCATACTATCCCAACATAGTGTTGTGCCTGCTTGATCACTTCTAAGCCTTCCACCCACAACAGCCACATTAACCTTGGGAACACTTCTGGGACCGGCCATGATCCTGACCATGCTCTAGCCATACTGTGTAGTATCTGTAAGATATTGCTGAGCCTTGTAAAGAAAGCAGATGTTACTAGGGAACTCTCAATGCCTCAGTAATGCAATGCCTTCCTATTAGCACAGATGTAATTATGGTTGGGCACTAACAGACTTTCCAGAGGTGTGAATCCACTGTTGGTCTGGCCATTAATAAAGGACTCAAAACTTTTAATTGTATTAACCAGCATGGTTGTTGTGAACTATCTCATGTGGATGACTTCAATCTTGCTCAGGATCATTTCTGCTGATTTTTTATACTGTGTTTCATAATGACCCAACTTCAGCAGATAGATATTTAAAGTCCAAATATCAAGAATATCATTATTTCCAATTATAGTATTCAATGTCAGTGCTGTCCTCAGCATTTCTTGCTGACTCAATATTTCTTTCTGTCCTCACTCATAAAATAAAAGGCAGGTGGAAATAATACCTCTTAAAAAATTATTCATGGACTGTAGAGATGGATCAATGGTTGAGAGCATGTACCTCTCTTGCAAAAGACCTGAGTTAGGTCCCCAGCATCCATTATTGGACATCTCACAACCTCCTGTAACTCTAAGCTCCAGGGAATTCAGCACCCTCATCTGGCCTCCATAAGTACCTGCATTCACACACACACACACACACACACACACACACACACACACACACACAAAACACACACACACACACACACACACACACACACACACACACACACACACACTTACAAATAATAAAATAAATTATCCAATTACTAAAACCAGGCAAAATGATCATCCTGGGCCACTGTGTAACAGGCCCTATCAGTGGGTCCAACTCTGCTTGACTCAGTGCTTGTGGCCACGTCTACCTGGGTGCATAGAAGCAAGATGCAGAGGCAAAAGAGCTGAGCAAGAGAACATGTCTTACAGAGACAGGACTGGGGCAAGATAGTAGTGGTGTTTTTAACAACAGATGCACATTATAATAGAAAGAACATTAAAACATTTATGGAAGTCTCGAATAATAAAAGGTAATGTTTTAATGATGTGCATCATTACTTGTACACATTGATGCCAGGAAACAATTGTTCAAGCTGAGTTAATTGACCTAACTGTTTATGTTTACCAGGCAGTATCCTCACCCTTCAAGGATAAACCATTGTACCCCAACATAGTTTAAATAGCTCTAGTCATTTTAAAAACTGTTCATTCACTCAGGATTCTAACTCCTTTCCTAGTGTGTCCAGATCTACACAGTAGTCAGTTGCTGAAGGATCAAAGCTATTGGCTGTTACAGCAAATGCCATTGTGAGGCCTCTGCTATCCAAATGCAAGGAGTTGATATTACAAGTGTGGGAAAACCTGGTATGAATCAGGTCAATGGTTGAAAGTGAGGATGTCACCACTCACACACAGGGCATTCTAAGTTTTATACACTGTGGCATAGCATCCTATTTCTCAGGTAAATTTTTGTTGGACCACTTCAGTCTTAGAGGACATCCTTACACCACTCCCATTCCACCAACTTTGGAGTATGAATTCTGTTTTGTTGCTTCTTCATCTATGAAATGAGATAATGTTGGTCCTGCTCACCTTTCAGTATGAAAATACCACTGATCAAACAAATAATGTATTAGAGGTTTGAAGTTTTAAGAGGAAGAGTTCTAACCAACCCTCCACCTCCATCCATGCTGAGTTCAAGACTTTATATCTAAATTGAAATTAATGTTGTAATGTTCCCCCTTTTTGATGTGAGGAAGATGAGTCTGCCAATCTCAGAGGAGGCAATAAAACTGCCATGGAAAGCCACTGACTCAAAGTTGGACACTCTACTTGTTCGAATGTGATAAAACAAGAATGGCTTCATTGGCTTAAGATGGTGGTACAAATCCAAAATCTTCTCTTCCTACATGTAAAAGAGACTATTCATGAGCAAAAATAGACAACACTTCTGATAGGCAAAGTTATTTTCCACAGCCACCAAATATTCTCGAGTTCAAGGAAGCCTTTCTTACAAACAGGATAAGAAAGGGACATTCCAGAGGCGAGGAATTTAACTCAATAGTAGAAAATGCCAAGCAAGTGCAAGACCCTGGGTTCAGTCTCCACTAACTCTCTCCCCGCCAAGAAAAAAAAAAAAAAAACAAAACAAAGAAAGAAAGAAAATAAATAGAAAGAAAAGGAAGGAACAAAAGAAGGAAGGAAAGAAGGAAGGAAGGAGAGAAGGAGGGAAGGAAGGAAAGAAGGCAGGCTTCAAGTCTCCCTGTCTATCATTGTCTCTTTTTTGTTTTTTCCCTTCACTACTAAACATAATCATTGGTGACTATCCATTGTGTCAACATTGTAAATGTGCTCACACAACCTAAGGTAGTTACAATGTCACGTAATGATGACATGGCTGTAGAAGACCACTGTATATGAAGTCCATTGTTAGTCAAAATGTTGTCATGTGTCACGTAAGTGTATTTTAATGATCCAAGCCGACTGTCAGTTCTTGCTTTACAGAAACCCATCCAGATGGCTGCCAAAATCTGCTGTCTGGTTTTTCTTTTTAAACTCACTCTATGTAAGCAATCTTTTCATCCCTGACACTTGTCTCATTAAGTTCCCCCCCAAAGCCCATACATTATCAATGGCCAATTTCTGAGGACAAAAGTCCTACAGAAGAGTAACTTAGCAAAGGCATGACAGACCTTGGAATGTAATCACATTTACTCTGTCCACAAATATTGTTGCTGACACTTAAAACTATTTCCAGAGTCTATCTCTACCAACTCCATCGCCATCCCAGAACCATCAAACCACACACCAGCTTACCATATAGCCTCCAGAGGACTTTCATCCTTGACCCCTGCAATGTCTGATCAACCTAATGTCAGATTATCCATTTCAGACCTAAGTTGTTTTATGCCATTCTGTTCAAAACATCCCAGGTATCTCCTTTCACTTGGATGGAGTGGCCAAGTCCTGGCAAGCCTTTTTCTGGTCTTAGTTCAGTGCCACATACCTGTCTTCACTGGTTCCTGAACTTATCCTCAGATACTGACTAAATTCCCTGCTTCCTGCTCTCTCCTAGAATTACTCCTGTGCAATGACACCTACCACACATTTTACTGCCTGACTCTACCTTGTTTCTGCTGCTCTCAGGCTCTGCCCGGACTGGATTGGCTTTTTACTGAACTTGTTTTGTTTTGCTTTGTTTTTCCTATGACATGTGATAGCCTTTGCAATATCACAAATGTACTATTATATTTATCATTTGCATGTCTCTCTTCCTTCTAGAATCCAGGCTGTAAAAAGTCAGAGCTCTTTGTCATTCTGTTCAAAGATAGCCCATGTACTCATATGGTACAATTAATTTCTTGTACATTTGCTGAGTTAAATTGGATTAAGTTGAATAAAGCTAATTAAAGTGAAGTTTATGGAGCAAGAAGAGATATATGTAACATACATCCTTACATACAAAGAAAATTATATCTATTTATATAAATTTCTATGTATGAATATATATACAATTATCTTGAGAGGACTTGAGAGGAACAGCAAAGATTAACATTTCAGAAAAGCTTAAGGAAGGGTCATTGAGCAGGTAAGACAAGAGAACGAGCATAATTATAAACTAGTATATTGTACCAAGAAATTCTCCTAGAATGAAAGTCCAATAAGCAATTAAATAATAAAAAGACAGAAAGTATGGCAATTACATAAGGTAGTATAAAATACTCAGGGGAGGCCTAAGATTTCCACTGCCTGGTAAATAGAAATTCTGAAATGAGAAATAGAGGAGAATTAGGGAGAGGTCATGCAAATGTCCACAATGACTGCAGACATGTTAACCTTTAAGAAAGACAAGAATTCTCAACTAGGAAAGTCAAGATAAAGTGTTTTAAATGTCCATTTTTAAAATTTTACTTTAGGGGAGAAAAAGGTCATTTGGTTTACAATGCTAAACTACAGTCCATCACTCTGAAGTCAAGGCAGGGCCCTGAGGCATCTAGCTAGTCACACCACATCTAAGAACATGCCTACTTGCTTGCTTGTTCTTGGCTAGGTTTCTCCATTCTTCTACAGTTTAGGACCCCTGCCTGGGGAATGGTACTGCTCACAGTAGGCTTGGTTTTCTCATGTCAATTAATTTAACTAAGGTTGTCTTCTCCAAGACATGCTTACATTTTAAAAGGAGCTAGAAATGAATATGCTTAGAAAATAAAGTTGCTTTGTTAATTGTAACATTTGATCTCCCTTAAAATAAACCATATAAAGATACATGGAAAGAAATCCAAGAGAGGGGGAAATGAAAAGGGTGGCAAGTAGGTGGGGGAAGAAAAATGGCAGTGTGACATAAGATAGAGAGGAGACAGTGGAGGGTTAGATGTGAGGGTAAAGGAGGAAGCTGGGGTGTGGAGAATCTACTACAGCATGCTTTGTTAAAAAATGCCATATAGAACCTACTAATTTATATGCTAACTTAAAGATAAAAATATAAGAGAAAAAAACACAGTTTTTAAGTGGTATTTTTCTGGGTCACTGACCTTCAGCAGCAAAGTGGGGTGTCCATTAACTTTCTTACAAAACATGCATTTATCTGGATTCTGAATTCCCAAATAAATGGGAATCCCTTTGCCCTATTCAAGAGACTCTGGGTACTTGCATGGGAAGATAGTCACAGTAACTATAAAAATAAGAGGATAACAGTTTCCTTTTGAAGCCAGGAAGACAGAGTGCTTTAATAGTTCTGATTTAGCAGTACAGCATTTGCCAGGTGAGGCCAGAAGACACTTGTAGAATGTAATCCCTGCTACCTAGACCAATCCAGTGGTCCTCCACTCAACTGCCTATCCATCCTGATAGGTAAGCAACTGGCCTAGCTATTGGGGCAGGAACAGATGGTAGGATCTACATTCTCATACCTGTGCTTGAACACCTGGTGGCAGTCACTCCTATCCTAAGCTGCTCCTCTGAGCCACGGAGAGCTCTTGGACCATTAGCAAAGTTTACCTAAAGGGATGTTGAAATTTTCCTGTCTGTGTTATCCCTTCATTTAATTCTTTTAGGATGCCTTGATGTCATATAGAACATACATATATTCCCCTTCCAAAGTACAGATGAGCTGCTTTAGATCCATGGTAGAAGTTCCTCATGCCTGAGAAGGCTCTTCTACCCATAATGACTGCCTTACCTTAGTCTGTGACAACCCCCTCCCTGACTTCTCTTACTAGACAGGTATAAAACTCTGCCTCTTCCTGGTGGCCCCCATTGAAAGTTAAGCTTGGTTTTGGCACATAATCAGATTTTGAGATGCAGAGTATTGATTTAATACATGTATGTGCTAAACAACAATGATGAAAACAGGGTAATCTTCAGACCATATATTTAACATTCATCTGTAGTCAAACAACCCAGAACCTCTCTTCTAACTACTATTAATCATGGCCATCCTGCTGCACAACAGGGTACTAATTCCTTCCCTTAACAAAGTCTATGCAGTGTGATGAGCAAAGCAGTAACAAATGACCAATGACCTGGAGTTGCAGTGTAGTTTTGTGGAACTGACACAAGGGCCTGATCATGAAAGATCCACACCTGCTGGTCCACGTCAAAAACCACCCCAAAGTCAGGAATATCTTTTCCTATTTGAATGAAAACAAATAAATGTGAAGCTTAAGTTTCAGGAATAGGAGAGAGATGATTACCTAAATCCAAACCTATTCTGCAATGTAGACCAGATGTCTATATCTCCAAACTGGCAACTATTTTTGTAACCCATCAACCTGGACTTTCTTTGTAGTAAATCTATGGAAACAAAGGCTACACAGGGTGATTACTCATATAAGGGACAAACCAGCAAGCCAGAGTAAAAAGAAGTTCCACAGTTCATATGTACTGAGACCCAGCTGCTCTTGTTTGTGCTTGCTCTGTGCTTGGCCGGATGTTGGTAGTGTTCTCCACCCTCTAGAAAATGAAGGCCTAGTGGCATATGGGCACCTTCTTGTGTGCTAAGAACCATATCTGAGATGGCTGGAGAAAATGGATATTTGGAAGACATAGTTGAGGATACAAATAGCCCAACTCTCTGGTGTCCCATCACTTCCATAATTTTTTTTTTTTTGTTTTCCATTGTGAGCTTGTTCTGCTGCCTGAGGGAGAAGACACAGGAAGAAGATAAATCTCAGGAACATTTCTAAGATTTTCTAAGACCCGGGTTTCCCAGGGTCTCATTCAGAATAGAGAGCCAAAATGATGCTCTTGTCAGAAAAGCTAAGCTACTTCCTGGGACAAAAATCTTAAGGCATTGGAGATGGAAGAGGAGGCACAATTCTTTTCACAGAAATCCTAAGAACATTATCTCCCTACAAGTTTCAAGACCATAAATAGCATTTGGCCTTTAACATTCTCCCAGCCCCCAATTTCCCCAGAGACCCTTCCTTTTCACTGTCATCTCTTTATGCCTAAGGCAAAGGAGGTCTTCATGTTGGGCAGTTCAGCCAGAATCCCAGCAACTCAGAAGTGAAAGATAGAGGGTCACTCACAGAGTACTCACAGGATCACTCACAGCAAGTGTCTCTGTCACTGAGCCCTAAATTGCAGAAAGTTCCACACTCAGAGGGTTTTGTACTGTACCTGGCAAGAAAGAGTCCTTATGGAAAGTTTAGAAGACCAAATCCCAGCTTAGGCAGCTCCCAGGTGTAATGACACATTCCAACCCAGTCTGGGTACTTTATCTAGGTGAGTGTCAGAGGCTCCAGCCTTTTTTATGGGGTGTGGCAAATGTACAGCATGGAAGAAATCCAGTTCCTCTTGCCAGAACTTTCCTTCTGGGAAGTTAAAGTGAAGAAATCTCAGAATCAGCATGAGTATGACTTGTCTGAGCTCCTTAAGAATCGTAGGGAGCCCAGCCCCATAGGTCAGTCACCAGGAAACAGACCTACTAACAAACTATAGGTTTCTCAAAAGGTAGAGATTATGGGATTTCCCCAGAGCTTAGCTGACCTGATCTTGGAACCTGAACATCCAAAATTCTGCTCTGGTATCTTAATAGTCTTCCTTTCCACCTGGATCTCATTCTGTCCTTGGAGAAATATGGTTTTGTATTGCCTTGGGAGAAAGTGTAAAGATGAATTGAGATCAAGTTTGGTGCCTGTCACCTGTCTTGCATTCCTTCCATTATTTATCAGTCAAAATATCCTTTTCCTTGGCATGGTCATGAAAAAGCATCATCAAAAAGGTACTATCTGCCTTCCAAATCCCTTAATACTCTGTTTCAATCAGAATTTGGAATCAAGAAAATGTTGTTATAAAAGAATCAGATTGCAGAAGAACCTGCACTAGGATTTTAAATGGAGGGAACCAAGGACAAGAAATTGGGCTTACCTTCACAGAAAGGCTTGGGGAGACTAAAAAAATAAAAGGAAACATGGATTCTATCTATAAGGAATTACAGATAGTAGCAGTTGTAGAAATGGAAAAAAGAACAAAAACAAAACAAAACAAAACCACGGGAGCTTAAATGAAGAATTTTGGGACTGATACCTTAGGAAATCCCAAGGTGGTGCTGGTGAAAATCCTGCACCAACTGATGGCTCTTAAGAATGCGGGTATGCAAAAAACACACCAGTTGGTTTCCTAGTACCAGATGGTCAGCCCTGATGACATACATGCAAGTAACAAACGGACTGAAGAACTTAAAATTAAGGATATATATGTATGTACAATAACAGTGAGAAAGGGGCTAAGAGTTTGAAGAAGAGAAGACTGGGATATATGGGAGGGTTCAGAGAGGGGAAAGGGAAGAGAAAAATGTAATTATAATCTGAAAAACAAAAAAGTTAAAAAGAATACACAATCTGGTGGATGTGATCATGGAGATGCACAGAGGGCTTGTAGAGCACACCTCAGAGGGAAATATTTTCATGCATTTAAAAGCCTTTGTATATAGCTTGAATTCTCCATGGTTAAAAAAATTTTTGTAAAAGCCTGTGTAGTCTGTTGCTATGTCTTTAAGTTCAGTGTTTGGCTCCACAATTAAACTTTAGTCTGGATTTCAAAGGAGAGAGAAGTGAGAGGAAATGAGAATGTGAAAAAAAAAAATTAGCACTGAGGGTGATCATGTGGAGAGACAGGAAGCCAAAAAGGAGGGAGAAGCCAATCTGACTCTTTTATAACAACTTTTTCTCAGGTGAATTAACTGAGGTCTCACAAAGAACTATGCTAATTCATGTTAATTATGGCATATTAGCATAATATTATTTTAGTTAATGTCCTCCATTGTTGCCCCCCCCACCCAATTGCATAATCCCTTTCTCTAGGTTCACCTCATATGGTCTAATTAGTTCTTACTATGACCACACTAGGACCAGTCTTCCAATGCATGAATACTAGTGGGCCATACTCAAGCCATATTCAGACCACAGCAGGAGTGATGATGATAAAGCAGAGATGTAGGTTAGTCTTTGAAGAGCAGAGAGCTCAGCTACTCAACTCAGAGGAAGTTGCCCAAAATTCTTTTTTTTTAATTTGATATTTTATTTATTTACGTTTCAGATATCATCCTTTTCCCTACCCCCCCCCCCATTAATCTCCTATCCCATCCCTCCTTGTCTTTTTTTTTTGCTTTTATACTGTTTAAATTACATGGAAATATTAAGATCAGTTCTAGGTTGAGGAACTAGCAATACAATAGATGCAAATAGTCAAGGAACAAGTAAGACAATGAACTCAGATAGTCAAAGAACACACACGAAAATAAACAGAGTTCCATGATCACTCCTGTTATCACTATTTCGAAGGGCTTATCAGGATGACCAAAATATCTGAGCCTGTCCTAGCCCAAGGTCATTTTCATGCCTGAAGCCTACTTCTTTGTCCTATCTTAAGATTTATATTCCTGCCTGTAATTACTTCTTTGTTCTAGCCTAAGATTTAGATTCCTGCCTAAAATTTATATTTTTGTTTTAGACCAGGATTTAGATTTCTGCCTGAAATTACTGCTTTGTTCCAGCCTAATGTCAGATCCTGCCTGCAGTCCATTTCCTTGTCCTTGTCCTATGTCAGATTCCTTCCAAGCAACCCATTTCCTTGCCCTTGGCCAATGTCAGATTCTTGCCAGGCAGCCCCAAAAGCTCTCCACATCTCCCCCTTTTTATTGCATAAACCAAACTGAGTCTGTCGCTCTGACAAGAATGCCTTTCTTACCCATGGTGGAATATCCATTATCCAAAGCAATGCATTTATGTCTTAGGTTGGTAAGGCTCTGTGTAGAATCTTACCCGTCCTTGGCTTGCCAACCTGTTAATTTAATAACTCTATCTGGGGGTCCATTTTCAGTTTCAAGTCATATACTTTGGCTGCCAACCTGTTGACGTAGTTAGAGACAATCTTTAACACGATGGGCAGGAATGAAAGTATTCCCAGGACAAGAAGGGATAGCATAATCAAGCTATATATGCCATTCCTGAGATTTGACCAAAATGGAAATACTGACCTCAGGCCATGGATAATTTTATCAGCATTATCTGCAGCACCAAAGCTCAACATAGTAGCATTCTTTAAATTCATAATTTCACTATTCAAAGTTAAAACACCCAGGGAGGTGTTAGAATTATGCCAAATACACTGCAAGTGTCTTTAAACTTTTTTCTAATTATAACGACAATCATTGTAAATTTTAGAAGTAACACTACTCCAATGGTATTTGTCATGACACTTGAGACGGCTCCTAACTCTTGAACCCTGAAGCTCCTTCAGATAATTTGAATAGGATATAGAGCATCAATTCATTGTTCCAGACACCTTTATAAATCCTTTTGTATAACCAATACATTAGTAACATTTTTATTTGCTAGATGGTTAACAAAAGTAGCTGTCTTAACTCCTTGTTGTCAAAACTATTGCAGAAGCAGTGGTGCTAGCAATTAATGAAATTAAAGCTGTCATACCAGCAATAATCAAGCCCTCTACCCTCTTGCTTCTGCTTAAAGCGTAACTCACTTCTTCCAGCACTTTCAAGCTTTTTTCAGAGAATCAGGGCAGTAAAACAAAAGCTGGTTGATAGACCCTCATAACAGACATGCCAGGTTTCAACACACTAACACAATTAGAAAGTATACAGTCAATGCAACTTACAATAAATGCTGTAGTAGAGACAAAACCAATTTTAGCCTGACAATTAAAAGAGCCTTAAAACATGCACTAACTCTTATTTGAAATTCAGATCCTGTCCCAACTTTATCTCTTGCTATCATACCATCATAGAGAACTGCAGCCAACTTCCAAACATGTCTCTGAAAATGTCCAGATCTAGCCTTCCAAATGAAGACTGTTATTTCCAACATTGGATTGATTTCTAGACCAGTACATGATTGAGTCTGAATAACTGGTCACATTTAAGAAAATACAAGAATCATTATAATTTCTCTTTTGATTCTCTCCCACAAGATCTAAAACCCGAGGCAAGGCAGCTTGTCCCATCTGGGATATAGGAAAGCAAAGGTGGGTCAGGAGCATATGTCCAATACAGCTTCACAGTCACCATTGTCAGGACACTCAGCAAGGTCAGAGGTCAGCATCATTCTTTGTCTCAGCAAGAGCATGTCTCACCAATCATTCTTGCAGCCACCATGCTTCTATAGTATCCTGCAGAAAAAAAAAACCAAAAAAACACAAACATGCCCTCTTGCCCCGTATTAGATACCTGGTAGGGATCATGCCATATGCTTGTAAGTGGATCCTTCCTTTTCACCTAGGCATAAGTATGCTTAGTTGAAGGGTGCCATAGACACTCAGCAGAAAGTTCCTTGGCATCCAAAAAGGTTTTTTTAATTTAAAATAAAAGAGTATGATTTAAATAAATTTGTGGTATTCTGGTATATACCTCCTCCTTTTTTATTTTATGAAGATATTGTTTTAAAGTTTCATGAGCCCCTTAGCACAATAACTTGTCCTTGAGGATTATAAGGAATCCCAGTAATAAATTGTTGACAAAAAGTCTCAACTGTTCAGCTACAATTGCCAGCTCCATTGTCTGTTTTTGTAATTGGATATTTTATTTATTTATCTTTTAAATGTTATCCCTCTCCCATTCCCTCTAAACCCCTTATCCCACCCTCCCTCATCCTACTTCTATGAGGTATGCCCCCACTCATCCATCCTTTTTCATCTACCTGCTTTTGAATTCCCCAACAGTAGGGCATCCAAAATTCAGGGACCAAGACCCTCCTATTACACTGATGCCTGACAAGGCCATCCTCAGCTACCTGTACAAGTGGAGCCATGAGTCCCTCCCTTTGTGTTCCAGGCTAGAGGTTTAGACCATGGGCAGCTCTGGTTGAGTACTTTGTTACTCCTTCTAAGAAGTACCAAAGCACCCACACTTTGGTCTTCCTTCTTCTTCTTGAGCTTCATGTGGTCTATGTGTTGTATCTTAGGTATTGTGAGCTTTTGGGCTAATACATTTCTGTATCCATTTCTCTATTGAAAGACATCTGAGTTCTTTCAGCTTCTGGATATTATAAATGAGTCTGCTATGTACATAGTGGAGCATGTGTCCCTGTTGTATGTTGGAGCATCTTTTGGGTATATGCCCAGGAGTGATATAGCTGGGTCCTCAGGAAATACTATGTTCAATTTTCTGAGGAGCCGCCAGACTGATTTCCATAGTGGTTTTACCAGCTTGCAATCCACTAACAATGGAGGAGTGTTCCACTTTCTCCACATCCTTGAGTTTCCTCAGTTGAGAATTCTTTGTTTAGCTCTGTACCCCATTATTAATCAGGTTATTTAATTGTCTAGAGTCCAATTTCTTGAGTTCTTTGTATACCTTGGATATTAGCCCTCTATCAGATATAGGATTGGTAAAGATCTTTTCCCAATCTGTTGGTTGCCATTTTGTCCTATTGACAGTATCCTTTGCTTTACAGAAGCTTTGCAGTTTTGTGAGGTGTCATTTGTCAATTCTTGATCTTAGAGCATAAGACATTGGTGTTCTGTTTAGGAATTTTTCCCCTGTGCCCTGTGTTTGAGGCTTTCCCCCATTTTCTCTTCTATTAGTTTCAGTGTATCTAGTTTTACATGGAGGTCTTTGATCCACTTGGACTTGAGCTTTGTACAAGGAGATAAGTATGTTTCAATTTGCATTCTTCTACATGCTGATCTCAAGTTGAACCAGCACCATTTGTTGAAAATTCTGTCTTTTCCTCACTGGATGGTTTTAGCTACTTTGTCAAAGATCAAGTGACCATAGGTATAGGGGTTTATTTCCAGGTCTTCAATTCTATTCCATTGATCTTCTTGCCTGTCTCTGTACCAATACCATGCAGTTTTTATCACTATTACTCTATAGTAGAGCTTGAAGTCAGGGATAGTGATTCCCCAGAAGTTCTTTTATTGTTAAGAATAGTTTTCACTATCCTGAGTTTTTTGTTATTCCAAATGAATTTGAGAATTGCTCTTCCTATCTCTGTGAGAAATTGAGTTGGAATTTTGATGGGGATTGCATTAAATCTATAGATTGCTTTTGGCAAGATAGCCATTTTTACTACATTAATCCTGCCGATCCATGAGCATGGGAGATCTTTCCATCTTCTGAGATGTGCCTTAATTTCTTTCTTCAGGGACTTGAAGTTCTTGTCATACAGATCTTGCTTGGTTAGATTCACACCGAGGTATTTTATATTATTTATGACTATTGTAAAAGGTGTCGTTTCCCTAATTTCTTTCTCAGCCTGTTTATTCTTTGAGTAGAGGAAGGCAACTGATTTGTTTGAGTTAATTTTATATCCAGCCATTTTGCTAAAGTTGTTTATCAGGTTTAGGAGTTCTCTGGTGGAAGTTTTGGGGTCACTTAAGTATACTATCATATCATCTGCAAATAGTGATATTTTGGCCTCTTCCTTTCTAACTTGTATCCCTTTGACCTCCTTTTGTTGCCTAATTGTTCTGGCTAGGACTTCCAGTACTATATTGAATAGGTAGGGAGAGAGTGGGCATCCTTGTCTAATCTCTGATTTTAGTGGGATTGCTTCAAGTTTCTCTCCATTTAGTTTGATGTTGGCTACTGGTTTGCAGTATATTGCTTTTACTATGTTTAGGTGTGGGCTTGGATTCCTGATCTTTTCAAGACTTTTATCATGAAGGGGTGTTGAATTTTGTCAAATACTTTCTCAGCATCTAGGATATAATCATGTGGTTTTTTTCTTTGAGTTTGTTTATATAGTGGATTAGGTTGACAGATTTCCATATATTGAACCATCCCTGCATTCTTGGGATAAAGCCTACTTGATCATGATGGATGATTGTTTTGATGTGTTCTTGGATTTTGTTTGCAAGAATTTTATTGAGTATTTTTACATCGATATTCATAAGGGGAATTGGTCTGAAGTTCTCTTTCTTTGTTGGGTCTTTGTGTGGTTTAGGTATGAGCTTAATTGTGGCTTCATAGAATGAATTGAGTAGTGTCCCTTCTGTTCCTATTTTGTGGAACAGTTTAAAGAGAGTTGGTATTATGTCTTCTTTCAAGGTCTGATAGAACTCTCCACTAAAACTGTCTAGTCCTGGGCTCTTTTTGGTTGGGAGACTTTTAATGACTGCTTCTATTTCTTTTGGGGTTATGGGACTGTTTAGATGGTTTATCTGCTCCTGATTCAACTTTGGTACCTGGTATTTGTTTAGAAAATTGTCCATTTCATCCAGATTTTCCAATTTTGTTGTGTATATGCTTTCATAGTAGGATCTGGTGATTTTTTAAATTTCCTCTTTTTCTGTTTTTATATCACCCTTTTCATTTCTGATTTTATTAATTTGGATACTGTCTCTCTGCCCTCTGATTAGTCTGGCTAAGGGTTTTTCTATCCTGTTGATTTTCTCAAAGGACCAGCTTCTGGTTTTATTGATTCTTTGTACAGTTCTTTTTGTTTCTACTGAGTTTCAGCCCTGAGTTTGATTATTTCCTGCCATCTACTCCTCTTTGGTTTGTTTGCTTCTTTTTGTTCTAGAGCTTTCAGATGTGTTGTCAAGCTGCTACTGTATGCTCTCTCCAGTTCCTTTTTGTAGGCACCTAGAGCTATGATTTTTCCTCTTAGCACTGTTTTCATTGTGTCCCATAAGTATTGGTATAACGAGCCTTCATTTCCATTAAATTCTAACAAGTCTTTAATTTCTTTCTTTATTTCTTCCTGACCAAGTTATCTTTGAGTAGAGCATTGTTCAGTTTCTACGTGGGTTTCCTGTATGCAACAAAATGCTGGGTCCTGTTTACATATCCAGTCTGTTAGCCTATGTCTTTTTATTGGGGAATTGAGTCCATTGATGTTAAGAGATACTGTTTTCCAGCCTTTTACTCTAAGGTAGTGTCTGTCTTTGTCACTGAGGTGGGTTTCCATTGTTTTTGTTGTTATTGAAGACCAGCCTTAGTCCATGGTGATCTGATATGATGCAGGGGATTATTTCAATTTTCTTGTGTCTGTTGAGGTCTGTTTTGTGACTAAGTATATGATCAATTTTGAAGAAGATACTGTGAGGTCCTGAGAAAAAGGTATATTCTTTTGTATTTGGATGAAATGTTCTATAGATATCTGTTAAATCCATTTGGTTCATAACTTCTCTTAGTTTCACTGTGTATCTGTTTAGTTTCTATTTCCATGATCTGTTCATTGCTGAGTATAGGGAGTTGAAGTCTCCCTCTATTATTGTGTGAGGTGCAATGTGTGCTTTGAGCTTTAGTAAGGTTTGTTTTCTGAAAGTGATTGCTCCTGCGTTTGGAGCATAGATGTTCAGAATTGAGAGTTCATCTTGGTTGACTTTTCCTTTGACGAGTATGAAGTGTTGTTCCATATTCTTTTTGATATCTTTAAGTTGAAAGTCAATTTTATTCAATATTAGAATGACTACTCCAGCTTGTTTCTTAGGACCATTTGCTTCAAAAATTGTTTTCCAGCCATTTACTCTAAGGTATTGTCTGTCTTTGTTACTGAGGTGGGTTTCCTGTATGCAACAAAATGCTGGGTCCTGTTTACATATCCAGTCTGTTAGCCTATGTCTTTTTATTGGGGAATTGAGTCCATTGATGTTAAGAGATATTAAGGAACAGTGATTGTTGCTTCCTGTTATTTTTGTTATTAGAGGTGGAATTATCTTTGTGTGGCTATCTTCTTTTGGATTTGTTGGAAGAGGAATACTTTCTTGCTCTTTCTAGGGTATAATTTCCCTCCTTGTATTGGAGCTTTCCCACTAATATCCTTTGTAAAGGTTTGTGGAAAGATATTGTATAAATTTGGTTTTGTCATGGAATATCTTGGTTTCTCCATCTATGGTAGTTGAGAGTTTTGCTGGGTATAGTAGCCTGGGCTGGCATTCATGTTCTCTTAGGGTCTGTATGACATCTGACCAGGATCTTCTGGCTTTTATAGTCTCTGGTGAGAAGTCTGGTGTAATTCTGATAGGTCTGCCTTTATATGTTAGTTGACCTTTTTCCTTTACTGCTTTTAATATTCTTTCTTTGTTTTTTGCATTTGGTCTTCTCATTGTGTCCTGGATTTCCTGGATGTTTTGGGTTAGGAACTTTTTGCATTTTGTGTTTCCTTTGACAGTTGTGTCAATATTTTCTATGGTATCTTCTGTACCCACGATTCTCTCTTCTATCTATTGTATTCTGTTGGTGATGCTTGCATCTATAACTCCTAATCTCTTTCCTAGGTTTTCTGTCTCTAGGGTAGTCTCCCTTTGTGATTTCTTTATTGTTTCTACTTCCATTTTTATGTCCTGGATAGTTTTGTTCAATTCCTTTACCTGTTTGGTTGTGTTCTCTTGTAAGGAATTTTTGTGTTTCCTCTTTAAGGGCTTCTACCTGTTTACCTGTGTTCTTCTCAAATTCTTTGAGAGTGTTATTTATGTCCTTCTTAAAGTCCTCTATCATTATCATGAGAAATGATTTTAAATCTAAATCCTGCTTTTCTGGGGTGATGGGGTATTCAGGTTTTTCTGTTGCGGGAGAAGTAGGTTGTGATGATGCCAAGTACCCTGGGTTGCTGATGTGTATGTTCTTGTGCTTGCCTTTTGCCATCTGGTTATCTTTAGTGCTACCTATACTCACTGTTTCTGACTGCAGCCTGTCTCTCCTATTAACTTGATTGTGTCAGAACTGTTTTGGGTGGGTGTTGCTGCTGGGGTTAGAGCTCCTGGAAGCCCTGCCTCCTCTGGATTTTGTGGGATTGGGTGCAGAGTTGAAGCTCAAGATCTGCTCAGTGCTCCAGTGCAGACTGGAAGAAACTGCCCAAAATCCTTATCTCAAAATGATACTGTGAGTATCAAGTTTCTTAGCTTCACTTGAGATGATTATCAATACTGATATTAGCTATTGCTAGACATGAACATATTGTTTTAAAATGAGGTCATGCTAAGAGATGTGGCAGCTGTGGAATGCATCTGGTCATGTCTCCCTGGAGCCCTGTTGTTGGTTGGCCTTCTTCTGTTTGTATTCTGATGTTAATTCTGTTTCCTCAAGAAGAGTTTCCCAGCCAGATGGTGGTGGCCTTTAATCCCAGCACTTGGGGGGCAGAGACAGGCATATTTTTGAGGCCAGCCTGGTCTACAGAGTGAGTTCCAGGACAACTAAGGCTATACAGGGAAACCCTGTCTTGAAAAATCCAAAAAAAAAAAAAAAAAAAAAAAAAAAAAAAAAAAAAAGGGTTTCCTACAAGGATCAGTCCATCTTGAACTCAGGTGATCACATGTGAACCTTCTCCACATTTTAACCAGTCAATAATAGCTAGAGCCTGTGATTGGGCAGTGGAGGGGAAAGATGGGACTGGAAGTTTGAAGGTGGATTCGGGGCTGTAGTTCATGTGTGGGCATGGGTTCTGTTGGGCTGAGTTGTGGATCCCGTGTGTCTGCCGCCCTAGGCAGCTAGAAACAAAGCTTGGGAAGCAGAAGCACAGGAATGTGACTAAGTTCACTACACCTGGTGCCAGGCAGATGCTGGGCTATGAGAAGCCACGGGGCTCTGCCCGGGTGTGGAGAGGACTTAGTCTGGTACCCCGCAGGGACAGAACTCTGGAGTGGGGACTCTGGACAAGAAGGCATGCGTTGATCAACTGGTTTCAAACCCCTGGACTTGCAGGTGCTGCTGGGAGCTGCAGAAGAGTTGAGACTGGGGCGTATGGGCTGGACTGACCCATAGCTGAAGGGGTGGAGGGGAAAAGATGAGTTCTGGCAGAGCCCCATGGGAAAATGAGACTCTTAGTTACTGGGACTCCCTTGGGTGGGTCATCGCTGGCTCAGCTAGCTTGCTTGAGTTGGTGGCCTCTGTGGCAGAAAGTACAGAAGTCTTCTAGCAGCAGATTAGGTGACAGCAGCAGTGGCTCATTAGTTAAAGGCCTTCTCCATGGTTCTCCACGGCTGGGCCCCAAAGACATGAGGAAGTCCATGGTTTTAAAAGGTTTATTGTCATGGCAGAAAATGGATGTGGTTGTGCTCTCCCAGGTTCCTCAGTGAGGGACTGAAGTTAAATAGGGAGGATCTGGGGAAGAAAGGTTAGTTGGCTATGCCCTCTGGCCTTTAGGTATCTCATTAATATGGAGATCTCTTGAGGCTCTGAGTCCTGTAGTCATGCCTTCTACCTGTGCTAGGTGACACAAACCTCTCTTTGGGAGGGGCTGTAGGGACATTGCCCTACATGACTGAAAGGCATGGATCAATGGAGGTCTTCGGCCTTGTGTCAGGAGCCTGGAGTCTGGGAACAAGGCCAACCACCTACTGTCCCATTAGGGTCCAGGGTTTGAGGCCTGTGCTTGACCAGGAACCAAGCTATCCTTTCACAGTGCCACAGGTGGGGGCAGGTAGAGAGTCACAAGAGGACAAGAGAGGACAGAAAGAGGAAGGAGAAAGCCTTGAAGGACCAAAACCATAGCCAGGAGAAACTGTAAGTAGCAAGGGGTCTTACAGCTGTGAAATAAGTTAGTATAGTCTTAGATCTGCACAATCTAGGATTATAGCTTATAATTGTAATAACTGGATTGTGCAATTTTTATAAGGGCTTATTGGGATTGGAAATTCTATCAACATTGCCCTGGTCCCAATCCCTCTACAGGCACAGTAGCAATGTCAATAACAAAGGTCCCTTTCCAATCTCTGCTGCTGCAGGCAAGCACAGCCTTACTGTCCAGCCCAAGACAGAAGGGCCTTAAGTTATGGTAGAATGTTAGATCACAGATCCTTTAGTTGACAAGCTGTTGTGTCTTTCCTAGAATTCAAGCCACGTCCTCCCCTGTTTTCTCTCCTCAATGCCTCCCTGCCTGCCTTTTTCCAGAAAGTTGATAAACAAAGGAGTTCCCCTTCTTATTGTCTCATTGCAGTTGTGAGCAAACCCAAGTAAAAGTTTACTTTTATCTAGTATCATTCAGCCCGTGACTTAGCATGTTGGCTATGTCAAACTAGATCACATGAGATGGAAACCTCCCTCCCACTCTTGGAGACCTAAAAGACAGAGAACTTCACTTTGTGTTATGGAATTGAAGGGTATGCATCACCCTTCAGGGCCTCCTCATGGCTGCCTATGACAATAATGCTGTATGTTCCTAGACATTCAAGAGACTGAAAGAGGATCCCCTTTAGGACTTTCATTAGGCTATCTTCCCTAATTAAGTCTCACTTTCCCACTTCCAATCATGATGTTGTAATTCTCCTAATAAACACTCATCTGAAGAGTAGCTACTCTCAGGTTTCTTTCTATGAGCTGTTAGTTATAACATCTACTATTATTTTTAACAGCCAAGAAGCTAAGAGCAGAATTTTTCTGTGCTAAAATAATCCAGTTGCCAATGCTTCCTATTAATGTTTTGGCATCATATAGAATAGTGACAACAATGAGCATGAAGTGTGGTTTGAGCTGAATCCCAGAAGTGCACACAAAGTTAAATATCTTAGATATGGAAAAACTTTCATGATAACTATTAGTCCATATCCTAATTTTAAGACTTGAAGATGCTACTATCCATTGTTTTGTTTGTTGGTGGAGAAAAGGCAAGTTAGGGAGAGTGGTAATTAGTCCTACAGATCCATTCACTTAACAGGTCTATGACCTTAGTAAATTGAGGAAAGGTCAAAGGTAGGGTAAGAGAACTTCATTATCATAAGAGTCTTTAGAATGAGTTTATAGATATCCATTATATGGTCTGCATTCACATAATAGGGCTGACAATCAAAGCTAAAACAAGCAGGGATCATGTAATAATAAAGGCAATATGACCTTCCCCCAGTACTTATCAACTAAACCTATAAACTAAAGAAATGCTATGGTAATTCTAGACTAGAGTCTCAAAATCAAGTCCAGAACTCTCCATCTATGATTACCAGAGAACCAAATCCACCATTGCGTATAACTTGCCAAGAACACTCTATAAACATGGATAGCATTCTGGTCAAGGGATGGCACTGGAAAGAAACTGGCATATATCTTTGATAGGGCATCATGGTTATACTATGAATCACAGGGACCAACATGGGTTCATGTATGCTTTAATAGACTTGAGGAAGTGCCATGGTAATTCTTTGGGGCAGCTTCTGATGTAGCTTCTCTAGATAGAATAATAAGATGGACACATTTAAAGTCTTATGGCCTAAGACTTGCTTCCATCACATTCTCCTGAAGCTGGTCTCCATGAAACCCTCATTCTATAATGTGAATCAATGTACTATTCAATTTCATCCTCCCTTGTATGAAAGTGAAGGACAATTTCACAAAATAACCCCCGAACTACTCAATAAAACAGCAGAAATAAATAGAATCATTAAATGAATTATTATAAAAAAATGAAGCCATGTAAGGCCACCTTGAAGATGTTTCTCACAATTTACAGCAACTATGAATTGTGCAATTATGTGCAATTGGAAAATTAATGCAATAAAAAGCATTAATTTGAATTGAATACACATACCTCCTAAAGAAATGGTTAAGTGCCTAACATTCAAGGTTTACAGATAAAGAGCCAATGTCAGAGAATTCTTAGTCATTGTCCAATGGCCTGCATCCTACAAACTGCAAAAGAAAAGGCAAGATATTAGGCATGCTATCAAAATTTGGGAGAAAATGTGGACCAAAGACACTATGAAAGAAAATCAAAAGACAAGCTACCCATGAAAAATTATTTGCAACACATTGAAAAAAGAAGCAACTCATACCCAAAGTTTTCGATTACTACCTACTGGTAAGAAAAGGAAGACCTGAAAGCATTTTACCTACCAGATAGAAAATATAAACACTGAATAATTATAAGTAACTATAACTACCTACAATAGTTATTAATAGTATGTAAATCAAAGCACTAAATGAGGTTCCCCTTCCACCCACCAGGAAGTCACAAATTAAAGAGATGATATGCAATGGTGTGAGGAGATAGACTGTCTCCCTCAATGCATAGAGGTGTGAATCAGCAGTAACAGTTTTGAGAAACAAATTGCAGAAGCTATTAAAATGTGTACATTTGACTTGGTAATTCTACTTATAAGTAAAAGGTTAAGGCGTACGGCTTAGAACAGACCACAGAAGACTGGCTCATTCCATGGGAGAGCATGGGTTTATTTGGATAGAGAGTGGGAAAAGAGTGGGGGGAAAGATGAGATGGCGGAAAGAAAAGGGATCGTAGGGTCGGTGGCTCTGCCTATTTATACGGGCTGTGACATATTCTCTTTCCCAGGTACCAGGTGAGGCAGTCAGGTGGATTGTGAGAATGTTTGGCGGTTGTCTTAGCAACGAGGTAGAAGTCGCAGTCACCTGAATATGACATCACTCACTGAGTTCAAGCTTAATGCTAACATACCTCCCTTCTTATTATTATAAAAAGGAAAAAAAAAAGAGAGAGAGGGAAAGCTGATGGTGAAAGAGGAGTTGGGGCGTTGTGTTTCTTAAACTACTTCCTGCTGTGTAGGGGCGTAGTCCGTTGAGGGGAGTAGCTGGCTTTCACCATCAGGGCCTGCTCAGTGGATGTGTGGACAGCAGCTGGTAATCCTGTAACAGGAACTGATTAATAAATTGGTTAGAAATTATACCAGGAGGATGGCTAAAGGGGTGTTATAGGAGAGTATCTGCTTTTTTTTTTTTTTTTTTTTTTTTTTTTTGGTTTTTCGAGACAGGGTTTCTCTGTGTAGCTCAGGCTGTCCTGGAACTCACTTTGTAGACCAGGCTGGCCTCGAACTCAGAAATCCGCCTGCCTCTGCCTCCCAAGTGCTGGGATTAAAGGCGTGCGCCACCACCGCCCAGCTGAGTATCTGCTTTTATACGGGCTTTAAAAAAAAAAAAATCTCAGAGCTGAAGGTCACATGTTTTCAAAATGGCATTTTTCTTGGGAGAACTGGCAAAGACCATCTTCTTTAGCTGTCAGGACACCTGGTACCCATCAGTTCTGAAGCACCACAGCTGGAATCTCGCAGGTCTTGGATGTAGAAGCAAGTGTCTTGCAGTGTTCGTAGAAGTGGTTGGTCCATGGACCTAGCGTATGTATCTGAAAAGACCAGTACTCTTCTATCTGGGCAAAAAGAAAGCAAGTATAGAGAACATAATATTTAAATGGGATAACAGGTCTAGCGATGGTGGCAATCTGGATTGATTCTTGGCATCCGGCTATGGAGTAGTTCCCTGGTCCTGTTTGGAGAGACTGTTATTTTGTGAGTGTATCTTGAACCTTGTACATCTAGATGCAAAGGCTGACCTGGATAGAAACAAACAGCAGGGGAGGACGAGAAACACATGTCTAGTCCAGTGAGATCGGCTGCCCGAGTGGAGTCTTGTTTTCTGGGATTGAGGACAAGGTGGGTGATTTCGATGTCCTCTGGAGTTTAATAGAGCACCGTCCTGTTAGAGTCCACGTGTATGAAGAGGAGTCAATTTTAGATGAAGGGATGAAAGGCTTGAGGTAAGACAAGTGGACCCAATGAGGTAGTCCTTCAAGTTTAGCAGCTGTAGGAATCATGAAGATTACCTTAAAAGGACCCTGCCATTTTGGAGAGAGAGGTGAGGCCCGATGATCTGGAGGGGAGAGAAGCACTTGGTCTCCATTGTTTACAGGCAGTGGACAGGAGACAGTGTGTGGTCGAGGTAGATGGTGGTCAGCAAAGTTCCACAAGAGAGAAAGGAGATGGCAAAGTAATAGGGGTCAGCAGATGGTCTGGGAGGGGAGAGCATTTAGGTGAAAGACCAGGAGTTAGAACTGGACGTCCATACATGAGTTCAAAGGGTGAGATGAGGAGAGGCTGCTTGGGAAGAGCTCGTAGCCTGAAAAGAGCTAAAGGTAGGAGTTTTACCCAGTCAAGGTGAAGTTCCTGTGACAACTTAACAAGGCTGGTTTTTAAAAAGTGGTTAGTCCTCTCTACCTTGCCTGAAGATTGAGGGTGGTAGGGAACATGAAAATGCCAGGGGATGTCTAGAGCCTTAGATAGAATTTGAGAAACCTGGGAAGTAAATTCAGGCCTATTGTCTGACTGAAGGGAGGCTGGGACACCGAAACAGGGGATGATCTCTCTGAGGAGGAGATCAGAGACTGTCTGGGCCCTTTTGTTAGTTGTGGGAAAAGCCTCTACCCAGCCTGAGAAGGTGTCCACCAAAACCAGGAGGTACTTGACACTTTTCACAGCAGGCATGTGGGTAAAGTCAAGATGCCAGTCAGTTCCAGGAAGGGAACCTCTAGCCTGATGGGTAGGAAAAGGGGTGCTACGATACCTTGAGTTGGGATCTGACATCTGGCAGATTTTGTAAGAAGCAGTGATAGATTTTAAGAATCTTAAGTCCTCGGGAGTAGGCTGTAGGTAGGTCTTAACAAAATAAGACAATGCTTGGCTGTTGGGAGGAAAGAGTAGGTGAAGGTAGGACAGAGTTTGACGAGTGTCAGGAGGTATAGGTTGGGATTCAGGTTGTAGTGTAAGAATGTCCTGGGGAGGGTGAGATGAGTCTAAGCCCCTAAGGGCCTCAGCTCTAGCTGCCTCATCAGCTTGGTGTTTCCCCCAGAGACAATAGAGTCATGTGTCCGGTGAGATCTGCAGTGGACAATCCCAATAGCTGTGGGGAGAAGGGAGGCCTCTAGCATGGACATAATTTGGTTCGTGTTAGTTACTGATCCTCCTTTTCTGGTAAGTAATCCTTGCTCCTTCCAGATAGCAGCATGGGACAGGAGGATATGGAATGCATATTTGGAATCTGTGAAAATGTTGAGGGATTGTCCCTTTTCCAGCTGGAAGGCAGGGGTAAGGGCTATTAATTCAGTCTGTGGGTTGTTGGTATGAGCAGGAAGGGCCTGTGCCTCTACCACCTTGGTATCTGACACTATAGCATAGCCAGCTGTTCTGGCACCTTCATGTAGAAAGGAGCTTCCATCTGTATACCAGGTAAAGGTGGCTTGGGGCAATGTGCCCTCCTGTATGTGTGAAGGATGAGGTAGTAATTCTAGGGTTTCAGTGCAGGAGTGAGATAGGGAGTAGTCAGTATTAGGTCGAGGGAGAAGATTGGAAATATTGAGAGGTGGGCATGATTGAAAGGTGAGGGTGGAGTCTTCTATTAGAGGTACCTGAAGAGAAAGAATCCTGAAGGGAGGTAGAGTCTGTAAGCCTTTATGAGTTAGGAGCTGTGACAGGTTGTGAGAAGAGAGGACAGTTATAGGCGATCCCAGGGTTAGTTTCTTTGATTCTCGAATAAGGAGTTCAGCAGCTGCTAAGGTACGAATACAAGGTGCCCATCCCTGGATGGTTAGATCTAGTTTTTTTTGACAAGTATGCTATGGGTGCAAAAGATGGTCCCAGTTGGTGACCTAAGACTCCAAGGTCAAATCCCTCCTTTTCAGTTACATAGAGGGAGAAAGGGAGAGTCAGGTCAGGGAGATGCAAGGCCAGGGCTTTGAGGAAAGCCTGTTGGAGCCTTTGAAAGGGTTTAGTCACAGGTTTGAGAAGGGGTTCATGGGTAGGCCCTAATGCTGCTTCATATAAGGGATGAGAGAGTAGGGAAAAGGAAGGAACCCAGGAACGCAAAAAGCTAGCCATTCCTAGGAATGATAAAATCTCTTCCTTTGTAGAAGGAACAGTTAGAGACTGAATCAGGTTCTTTCTATCTAAGGTAGCCTTATGGGTTGGGGTAATAGTTAGTCCCAAATAGGTGACCTGAGGAGTGGACAGTTGGACTTTGGAAGGTGAGATCCTGTAGCCCCAACTGGAGAGGAAATTTAGAAGAGCAGCTGTGTCAGCTTGGCTAATTTCTAGGGAGGGGCTACAGAGAAGAACATCATCTACGTATAGTACAATCTTTGATCTAGGGAGAGATAAAGAAAGCAAGTTAGAAGCTAGGGCCTGCCCAAACAGGTGTGGGCTGTCCCGGAATCCCTGAGGTAGAACAGTCCAGGTAAGTTGGGTAGAAAAGAGGGTGTCAGGATCTGTCCAGGTAAAGGCAAATATGTCCTGTGACTGGGCATCTAAGGGGATAGAGAAAAATGCATCCTTGAGATCTAGGACTGAAAAATGAGAAGTCCCTGAGGGGATAGTAGAGAGAAGCGTATAAGGGTTAGCTACAACAGGATGGAGGGGAACCACTGCAGAGTTAATGCGCCTGAGGTATTGAACCAGTTGATAGGTACCATTAGGTTTCTTAACTGCCAGTATAGGGGTGTTAAAAGGGGAGGAGGTGGGTCGGAGGAGTTTTTTCCTTAAGAGGTCAGAAATGATAGGCTTAAGTCCCCCAAGGCTCTGGAGAGAGAGAGGGTATTGAGCTTGACAGATGTACCTGGTAGAGTCCAGTAACTGGATGACTACAGGAGAATGATGTTTAGCAACAGAGGGGTTCTGCACATCTGAAACTCGGGGGTCCACCTGAGAAGCTGGTAAGGGAAATAACATGTTAGTGTTAGTAGGGTGACTGGCTAAAAGGAGGAGCAGAGGAACTGCTGGCGAACTGGGCTCAGGTGAATTGGGGGAGCAAAGGAAATAGAAGCTCCCATCTTAGCTAAAATATCTCTTCCCAATAAGGGGACAGGACATGTAGGCACTACCAAAAAAGAATGGGTGAGAGGCACACCCCTAAAATTGCAACTAAGTGGAGGGATCTGGTGGGGAAGATAAGGTTGTCTTCCTACACTAACAATAGGAAAACTCGAAGGTGAGATGTGTCCCCAGAACTCCATCAGGACTGAGTAAGTGGCCCCAGTGTCCAAGAGGAAGGAGATGGTTTTTCCACATACCATGATATCAACTCAAACAACTCAGTAGCCTTCCTCTACATGAAAGATAAACAGGCTGAAAAAGAAATTAGGACAATGACACCCTTCACAATAGTCACAAATAATATAAAATACCTCGGTGTGAACCTAACCAAGCAAGTAAAAGATCTGTATGACAAGAACTTCAAGTCTCTGAAGAAAGAAATTGAAGAAAATCTCAGGAAATGGAAAGATCTCCCATGTTCATGGATCGGCAGGATTAATATAGTAAAAATGGCCATCTTGCTAAAAGCATTTCTACAGATTCAATGCAATCCCCATTAAAATACCAACTCAATTCTTTACAGAGTTAGAAAGAGAAATTCTCAAATTTATTTGGAATAACAAAAAACCCAGGATAGTGGAAACTATTCTCAACAATAAAAGAACTTCTGGAGGAATCTGCATCCCTGACCTCAAGCTGTACTACAGAGCAATAGTGATAAAAATGGCATGGTATTGGTACAGAGACAGGCAGGAAGATCAGTGGAATAGAGTTGAAGACCCAGAAATGAACCCACACACATATGGCCATTTGATCTTTGACAAAGGAGCTAAAACCATACAGTGGAACAAGGACAGCATTTTCAACAAATGGTGCTGGTTCAAATGGAGGACAACATGCAGAAGAATGCAAATCGATCCATTCTTATCTCCTTATACAAAGCTCAAGTCCAAGTGGATAAAGGACCTTCACATAAAACCAGACATTCTGAAACTAATAGAAGAGAAGGTGGGGAAGACCCTCGAATACCTAGGCACAGGGGAAAAGTTTCTGAACAGAACACCAATGGCTTATGCTCTAAGATCATGAATTGACAAATGGGACTTCATAAAATTGCAAAGTTTCTGTAAGGCAAAGGACACTGTCAATAAGACAAAAGGGCAACCAACAGATTGGGAAAATATCTTTACCAATCCCACATCCGATAGAGGACTAATATCCAATATATACAAAAAACACAAGAAATTAGACTCTAGACAACCAAATAACCCTATTAAAAAATGGGGTATTGAGCTAAACAGAGAATTCTCAACTGAGGAAATGCAAATGGCCGAGAAGCATCTAAAGAAATGTTCAGCATCCTTAGTCATCAGGGAAATGCAAATCAAAACAACCCTGAGATCTCACCTCACACCAGTCAGAATGGCTAAGATCAAAACTTCAGGTGATAGTAGATGCTGGCCAGGATATGGAGAAAGAGGAACACTCGTCCGTTGTTGGTGGGATTGCAAGGGTATGGTTTCCCTCCTTGTATTGGAGTTTTTCATCTATTATCTTTGTAGGGCTGGAATCCTGGAAAGATACTGTTTAAATTTGGTTTTGTCATGGAATATCTTGGTTTCTCCATCTATAGTGATTGAGAGTTTTGCTGGGTATAGTAGCCTGGCATGGCATTTTTGTTCTCTTAGGGTCTGTATGACCCAGTATCTTCTGGATTTTAGAGTCTCTGTTGAGAAGTCAGGTGTACTTCTGATAGGTCTGTCTTTATATGTTACTTCACTGTTTTCCCTTACTGCTTTTAATATTCTTTCTTTGTTTTGTGCATTTGGTGTTTCGATTATTATGTGATGGGAGGAATTTCTTTTCTGGTCCAATCTATTTGGAGTTTTGTAGGCTTCTTGTATGTTTATGGGCATCTCTTTTTTTAGGTTAGGGAAGTTTTCTTCTATATTTTTGTTGAAGATATTTACTGGCCCTTTGAGTTGGGAGTCGTCATTCTCTTCTATACCTATTATCCTTATGTTTGGTCTTGTCATTGTGTCCTGGATTTCCTGGATGTTTTGGATTCAGAGCTTTTTGCATTTTGAGTTTTCTTTGACTGTTGTGTCAATGTTTTCTATGGTATCTTCTACTCCTGAGATTTTCTCTTCTCTCTCGTATTCTGTTGGTGATGCTTACATCTATGACTCCTGATCTCTTTCCTAGGCTTTCTATCTCCAGGATTTTCTTCCGTTGTGATATCTTTATTGTTTCTTTTTCCATTTTTAAATCTTGGATGCTTTTGCTATATTGCTTCACCTGTTTGGTTTTGTTTTCCTGTATTTTTTAAAGGGAGTTATTTATGTCCTTCTTAACATCCTGTATCATCACCATGAAATGTGATTTTAAATCAGAATCTTGCTTTTCTGGTGTGTTGGAGTATCTAGGGCTTAATTTTGTGGGAGAACTGGGTTCTATTTATTTATTTATTTATTTATTCATTTATTTATTTATTTACTTAAATCAAATCGTAATTTTTACTTATTCACAAAGGGGTTATAAAAACAAAAAGGCAGGACGTGGGGAAGGGGATGACACTGGAGCATAGGTGTCCAGTGGGAGTACAGATATCTTTC
This sequence comes from Mastomys natalensis, assembly GCA_021653895.1. Lineage (NCBI taxonomy): Eukaryota > Metazoa > Chordata > Mammalia > Rodentia > Muridae > Mastomys > Mastomys natalensis. The sequence goes on along the minus strand of JAJTUV010001458.1, from coordinate 246,882 downwards.
AGAACACGGTATCGGCTGAGTGAAGGTTCAGGGGACAGGTCACTATGACTCTGCCTATGATTCACTTGTCCTTATCTAAATTGTTCCTATCTGTCAAGGCTACCTATTTACAAGATCTATAACTACTCAGGCTGGTAAATTTCCACAAAAGCTGCCTGTTTACAATAGCTTATAGCCATCTGTTTCAGTGTTTTTCCACAGAGACCCAAGACTTTGTGTTAGCATGTATGTAAGTCAGGCCTATTGTTGATTTTAGGCCTATGGCTGATTTTAGGCCTTGAGTGTATAAGCAGGGCTGCCCCTGACAGCTCCTCCCTTCTCTACGTATCGAAGGGCTGTGGCGATTCTTATCTTGCTAAGGCGGGGATAGAGGCCTGACCTCCAATAATTGAATGGAACTTTGTAATGGCTCCAGTCCTCCTGTCTTTGTCCAGTGAGGCATGAGGGCCATACCCATCCCAATGTCTTTTTCCTGGAGAGGGAATACTTTTGACATCAGCCCCTATGCAGTCAGGCTTGTCCCTCAGGGAACCCAGAGAGATGTTTTTAACTTTTATTTATATTCCCTTGCAGTGCTTATTTTTTTATTGGTCACAGCGATGCCAGAGGCAGTCAGCAGCAGATTTGCCATGAGGTTTCAGTTTTAGAGAGTTAAAAGTAAACAAGGCATGATGGAGAGTGTTTCGGGAGACTCCTTCTGCGGTGGGGGGAGTACATTTCTCCCTCTTTTATTTTTAAAACCAATTTTTCAGAGTTCTTGTAAAATCAGGGCAGAAGTGCCAGCAGCCGCTCCTTCCACACTCAGAGAGTCATGAAGACACTATTTAAAGAAATATAAATCTACATTAATAATCTCTTTTATCAAAGGACTGTTATAAAACAGACATCAACTAATCAGTTTATATAATACATCAATTAATAATAGCTTCTTCTACTTTTTGTAAAATTACTCCTCTTTTGTCAATTAATTGTTGAGGGAAATTAGGATTTACATCTCTCTTGAGAATATTAAACAGAGACTTAAATTCTTTTGTGGAGAGCTTAAAATAAGATCTTAGCCAATTAGCATCTCCTAGAAACTTTTGAAAAATAATTTGAAATAAGCAAACTATCTGTTTTTGTTTTTGTTTTTGTTTTTTGTTTTTTTTTTTTTTGCCAGACCCATTATCTGTTTTTTTTTTATGGATTTTTTGTATATTTACCTTTCAATGTTATCTCCTCTCCCATTCTCCCCCAAAACCTCTTATCCTGTACCTCCTCCTCCTATTTTTATGAAGGTGTGCTCCAAACATCCTCCCAAACCCATCTCCCTGCTCTCTCCCCAACACTAGAGAATCCAAACTTTTGGGGACCAAGGCCCTCCACTTCCACTGATGCCTGACAAGGCCACCCTCAATTACCTATACAAGTGAAGCCATGAGTCCCTCCCTTTGTGTTCTCAGGCTGTAGGTTTAGACCCTGGGAGCTCTGGTTGAATCTTTTGATACTCCTTCTATAAAGGACCAAAGCAACCACACTTTGGTCTTCCTTCTTCTTCTTGAGTTTCATGTGGTCTATGTGTTTCGTCTTAGGTATTGTGAGCTTTTGGGCTAATATCCACTTATCAGTGAGTGCATACCATGTGTGGAGAACTGGGTTCCAATGATGCCAAGTAGCCTCGGCTTCTGTCGCAAATGTTCTTGAGCTTGCCTCTCACCATGTGGTTTTCTCTGGTGTTAGCTGGTCTTGCTGTCTCTAACTGTAGCTTGTCCCTCCTGTGAGCCTGTGAGCCTGTGATCTTAAGTGTGTCAGCACTTTTGTGAGACCGGCTCTCTCCAGGCAGGATTCCAGAATGGAGAGTTGTAGCACAGGGTAAGCTCCTGGTCACAGATGGAAACCTGAAGCCCTCTTTAATTTTTTAAATAATTGTTATTTTAACATTCTATGGGCTCTTTGCAATTATTCTCTGGCCTTTAAGATTATAAAGAAGCCTGTAGTATGATTAACTTTCCATTATTATGAAAGTTATTAAGTTTTTTACTACTATAGGCTGGTCCATTGTCAGGTTTTATAGAAATAGTCCCTTGATAAAAGAAGAACATACTGCAGAAACATTCTGTGAGCTTTGAGGACAAGGACATTTAGAATACATATCCATGAAAATGTTCAGGTCTGGCCTTTAGGAATAGCTATGAGTTTAGGTAAACCGGGCTGTAAAGCAACTATTCGCCACATGGTGGCATTAACATTACATAAGTCAACCAACAATCTCCATTTACAAAAACAGGAGAATTCCAGTGAGAAAAAGAGGATTAGAGGTTCTCCAACTGACTACTCAGTGCAGAGCCTGTAAATTTTCTTAAGAAAGGGGTCATTGAAGTGTCTAGATAGGCTCACTAGATTTCCATGTAATTTTTATAGATGGGATTTTTTCCCACTGGTCCCTATGAAAAATTCAATCCATGTTTATGATTTTGTCCTTGTGGGACTACAGGTTCAAGAATCCCTTGCAACTCTTTTCCTATCCTTTCCCTTTTGGATATTTTGTTCTTTTCATTAGCCATCGAGCCTGTGAAGAATAGGCAGCATTAGAGGTGGGAATACAGATCTCTACATTAGTCTATTGTAGAAGGTGTCTTCCTTAAAGATTAATTGGAACATGAGTAACATATGGCTGTAGGACTGCCATTCTGTCTTCTGAACTTATGCCTTGCAACTTTGTAGCACTTTGTTAACCTCCATAGAGCTCATAGTTCCCAACCCTAGTAGGGTTTACTTCACCTCCATAACAGGCTATGGGGTGGGCACTCTTTCTGTTTGTACTCTTGAGGATTAAGAAGTAAAGCCCTCATAAGTGCAAGGTGTATACAATCACAAGGAAAAAACCATGTTTTCCCCCCTTAGAGGCATAAAAAGAATTATTTAAACATTTCATTGAATAACAACAGCAAGCAATAATGAGCAATCAGAAGTAAATTCACTCCTATTCACTATTACTGGGAGGAACAGAAAAACACATTCCACAAACTACAATTCTGTGTTTTGAAGAAACTGAGTTCACAAGACTCTTGGTTTTTTTGGAGTGTCTCACAAGGACCCAGAAGTCTCTTCACATGACTCCATTCCTGGACCATGTTCTGATATACCATTCTGATAAAGATTCCTGGAAAAAATAGAATTAAACCATCTACTATGATCTGAATATGAAATGTCCCCTACAGGTTCATATATTGAGGGCTTGCTTAGAAGTTGATGGTCTTTGGTGAAATTACTGAATACTAGTGGTTCTGATCTAGACAATGGCTTAATCCCTTATTAGACTTACAATATGATGCATTGTTTGAATATGGTGGAAAGTATCAGGTAGGGTCTATATACAAGAAATAAGTCACTAAAAACCATACCTTGTCCAGGCCACTTCTCTTTCTCCACTTCCTGCCCATCAGATCAATAATCTATGTGATATGCCCCACTGCTATGACATTTAGTTTTACCAGATCCCTGGATCAACAATGAATTTTAATGTAATTGCTAAATTAAACTTTTATTCCTTTAAATTATGTCAGGATTCTGTTACATTTAGAGCAAGTTAACCAACATTCCAGCTGGCCTAACAATCCCACTTCTAAAAATATTTCCAAAGGAAAGAATCAAAGAAATCATTTTCATTGCAAAAAATGTCAGAATAGCCATGGTTTGTAGTGGATATGTTAATTGAGTTGATTGTAGTAATCATCATATACAATATACATGTGTCAAATCATCACATTAGAGCTCTTGGACATATATGATTTCATTTATTTTCAAATTTAAAAATAACTAACACAAAAATGTGAAATGCTTTAAACATATAAATTGCAACTTGAATTGGTAATATTCCGAATATTAGTCACTTTTTGTTGCTATAATAAAACACCATGACCAAAAGCAGCTTACAGAAGGAAGAGTTTACTTTGCATTTTAGTTCTAGGGTGGAGTCTACAACGGCAGTGCAGGCATGGCGGCAGGCGGCGGAACCTGGATCACATCTTCCTCTGAAAATATGAAGCAAACTAGAAGTTGGATGAGGCTATGAGCTCTCCAAGTCTGTTGCCAGGGATGCACTTCTTCCAGCAAGGCTGTGTCACCTACTCAAACATTACCACTAACAGGGATTCAAGTGTTCAAATTCATCAGCCTATGGGAGACATTTATCATTCAAACCACAACATATATTAAATGAAACACTTTTTAAAATTAGTTTCACCTGGTTTTTTGTTAATTTTTGTAAACGTGACTACTAAAATTTTTATTTTTAATATTGTTTATTTTATTCAATTATTTATATTGATTTATTTTCATTTATTTTTAATTGTGTGTGTGTGTTTGTGTGTTGTGGGGTTTGCCATATGAGTACAGGGGTTTGTGGAAGTGAGAGGCAGGAGATCACCTTGGATCTGGAGATATAGACAGTATTTAAGCTCAGGTCTTCTGCAAGAGCAGTATGTGGTCGATTTTAAATTACACTTATGTATTGTAGTTTTTGGGGTAGTTGAGGCAAAAGGAAGCTTGAGACTAGCCTAGGCTACATAGTAAAGGCCACCCTGAGATATATAATTAGACTTTATCTAAAAACATTTTAAACCACATATATAGCTCATATATGCAATTCACATAGCATTTTGAATGAACATTCATTTGAGAAATTTAGCAGTTGTCCCAGAAAGGCCAATAAAGGAGTCTGCTAGCTTAGCTATGTAACAAGTGCTAGGAAGTGCAAGTCAGAGCAAAATAAAACATTGTACTCCGGGTATCTTTGATGCATATTTATTTTGCAGAAGCTAATACCAAGTAATGTGTGCAGACATCTTCATTTAATGCCTGGCTTCCCTCCCCCATTAACCAACTTCATGAAAGATTAGCTCACTACTTTTCACCAGTATTCCTACTGTTGTCTAGTCATGCTTTGTTTGACCCAAGCTCAGTCTGAGTATCCAACTCATTTATACCTGACCCTCCTCTTCAGAAAATACAACAGCTGTCAATACTAAAGGATCTAAAGCCCTTCAATAACCCACTTACTTATTGTCTGAAAAATGAATGTCCACCCCTTAGTATGGCCAAGGCCCTGACAATAGACAGCACACACTCAAAAGGTGCATGGGAGGGACTACAAAGTTGAGAATATTTGTAATAATGGCAGCAGGATATAATAATGAAGCGCTGGTGGCTGCAGACAGTTGAAATCCACCATCCTCTACAGAGGAGAAGGAGCAGGGATCTAAGCAGTAACTGGTTGTGCTGACTAGTTTTGTGTTAATATGACACAAACTGGAGTCATCTGAGAGGAAGGAACTTCAACTGAGAGAATGCCACCATAAGATTGGGCTGTAGGCAGGTAAACCTAGAGGGCATTTTCTTAATTAGTGGTTGATGTTGGAAGGCTGAACCCATTGAAGATGGTGCCATCCCTGGACAGGTGGTCCTGGGTTCTCTTTAAAAAAATCAGCTTAAAAAACCAGTAAGCAATACTCCTCCATGATCTCTGCATCAGCTCCTGCTTCTTGGCTTCCTCCTGGTTTGAATTCCTACCTAAGTTTCCCTGGGTGGATTGTGATACAGGGTATACAAGCCAAATAAACTCTTTCCTCCGCGAGTTTCTTTTGGTCATGCTATTTCATCAAAACAATAATAACCCTATCTAGGACACTGGTTTACTGCATGATCTAGTTTCTTGTGGTTCAGAAGAACAGAGCTGTGGCTATCTGTAACAGAATGCAGCCCTTGCCAACTTGTAAGAAAAGAGAACTCCACTTGAACTCCTCTCTCTCTCAGCTCCTATTTCTTGAGCCCAACTGAGAGACTGAAATAGCCCATAGGTAAGCTCATGGGCATAGGTGGAGCAGGTAGAGATATATGGGCCACTCATCTGAGGAGAATATCATTTGTCATGGGCCTGATACAACCCATAATTATCCACCCACCTTAAACTGTTGCCTGTCTGATTGCCTGTGGAATTTTCCTGCAATGCAGAGCGCATCCCATCACATCATGGTCTGCGTAAAACCCTTCAGTAACCCTGTTAGGCCTGTGGAGAAGTCTGAGTACTACAGGAAGACCTTTAGTCACGTTACTGCTCAACAGCTTATGTACTGTAGATCTTTAAATTACTACTTTTGACCTACTAGAAACTCCTTAAAGAGCCATCCTTACCTCTTACCTCCTAGGTCCTACTGCTGAGATGCTCTATTGCTAGTGAGACCAGAGCCCTTTCCATCACCTTCAGAAAACAGTCAAGTCTTTTGTCCTGTTGGAGCTGCTGTTAGAGTTGTGCCTCCCCAGATCTGCGGAGGACAGCATGATGACATTAAAGAGCCATGCCCTGAGTCCATGCCATAGACACATGGTGGAACCTGGATAAGACTTTACTCATAACCACAGAGCTGTTCTTAACCTTTCATTTACTGGATTGAATCCATGTTGGAAATACATTCTACATTGAAGCTCAGTTCATCTCTCTATAAATATAACCAGCCTTCAATATTAATTTGATACACTCTAATTGTATAATTTTGTAATAAAAAGTACAAAAAGAACAGTTGAAGTCAGTTAAATAAGTTCATTAAATTGAATTGTTGGCCTTTGCATCTTCTGAAATACACATTTTAAAAGATATATTACTTTAATTTTACATGTATGAGTGTTTGCTTGCTTGTGTGTATTTATACCATGTGCGTGCCTTGTATCCATGGAGGTTGGAAGAGAGGTGCTTAGGATCTGAACCCTGGTCCCTGGAAGAGCAGCCAATGCTTCTAACTGCTGAGCTATTTTTCCAGCCCTTGAAATTCAGGCTTTAAAATGGTTTTGTTTCTAAGTGCTTATGTAAAACACTCATTTTTTTTTTTTTTTTTGTTATTGAATTTGGATATCTTATTGGTACATACTTAATTTGTTTTAATTTTTTCTTTTATTTTTGAGATTATAGTATAATTTTATCATTTCTACATTTCCTTTGCTCCCCTGCATTCCTTCAATATCCTTCCTTGTTCTCTCTCAAATTCATGTTAATGTTTTCATTAATTATTGTTGCACACATGTATATAAAACATATACATTCCTAAATACTACCTTCTCAGTCTGTATAATGTTGCTTGCAGTTTGTCTAGGGCTGATGAACAAGAGTCCAATGCCTCTCTGCCTCTCTGCCTCTCTCTCTGCCTCTTCGCCTCTCTGCCTCTCCGCTATCTCCGCCTCTTTCTCTCTGCCCCTCTGCCCCTCTGCCCCTCTGCCCCTCTGCCCCTCTGCCCTCCTCTGCCCCTCTGCCCCTCTGCCCCTGCCTCTGCCCCTCTGCCCCTCTGCCCCTCTGCCCCTCTGCCCCTCTGCCCCTCTGCCCCTCTGCCCCTCTGCCCCATCTCTCTCTCTGCCTCTCTGCCTCTCTGCCTCTCTGCCCCTCTGCCCCTCTGCCCCTCCATCTCTCTCTCTGCCTCTCTGCCTCTCTGCCTCTCCTGTAGCAAGTGGGTCCATCAATCCTACTGTTTATTATTGATGGTCATCAGTCAGAGCCAGAGGAGGGGACCTCACCTGACAAACAGAAAAACATCAAGAACCCTGCACTCATCATCAATGTGACAAGCCAACAAAACAATTGGATGATAACGTCATATCTATCCACTCCCATTTTATTACTCCTAGTGAAGCAATAGTCTCTGGGATCATTGTGTACAAAGATTCTACAGACGTTCCAGCATTTGCTCAGAGCTACTGAAACGTACATCCTTGACCCAGGTATGTAGTCTGGCATAGCCCCTAGGCTGTAGCACCTGTTACTTTAGTCCTTATCACTGACCCAAACCTAAATCTCATCATTCATTAGCTGTAGGCTTGCATTACTGTGGAAATGGTACAGTAGTTATTAAATTTGTCTGGACTTTTCTTTTGTGGTTCTTCTTTCCTTTCAAATTTATCTCTAAATGTATGATGAATGATTTATACAAGGTACAAAAGCGGGTGTTCTACCCAACAGGGTTTGTACCAGGAATTAATAGTCTCTTAGAAGTCTGAGTAAATGTAGAGAACGAAGTTTGAGTATATAATTCCTTGGTGCACTGTAGCAGAGTATTGTTGACAACATTTGATCCCCACTTCTCGTGCTGTGACTGGCTTCTAAACGTAAATAGCAAATTTATGTTAGGAAAAGGCTTTCAGATATCACCTCTTTGGGCTTTCTTTTCTACAAAGATATTGACTCCTGATAACCAAATATAGCATTTCTTTAAATGAACAGATATGTTGTTGTCACCTGAGTAGATACCAACTAAAGACCTGATATGAATTTTATTAGCCTTGTGGCCAATTCTGTCTGTATATTTATCAGTTTACCTTTATATAATGAGTCACCTAAGACTCTGTAGGTCATAAGGAAAGAAAGTGTATTATCTTAAAGCCCAGTCTGATGCCACTTGATGCAAGAACTCTTCCAACTGTCTCACTTAGCTCTTAGTGCTGTGGGAGGGAATCAGTCATAGCAGGACAGGGAGGTAACGACCTCCCTATATGCCAGTAATGACCTGCAGTTGGGCTGCTCCTGATGCAGGTCCTACCTATTAACACTGGGAAACAACATTTGAACTCTAAAGAGTTAAACCACATCCAATCTGCAGTAGTCTGTAACATGGCATATTAGTCCCCTGATGTCCTCGAGACCTGAGATATTGGTATCATCCTATTTGTAGAGTTGAAGTAAAAATTGGCTCAAACCCCTACCCCTGCTTTCCTTATCTAATTTCTTAATTCTTCACAGATGGCTCAGGGTGTTGGGCAGCCACTGATTTCTTATACTCGCTGATTTTATTCCCAAGGCTCACATATTTCAATTATTTTCCCTTTGTTGCTAAATTGATTTAAAAAGTTGGTTCTCTCCACCTCAAATAAAATAAAATAAACACATTCACAAAGCATATTATTGGCCCAATATTTCTCCAACAACTGTTTAGTCTGCTTTCTAGATCTATTCAGTAAGAGTCTCTACAGGGTGGCACCTCATCTTCAGAACCCTCCTAAATACTTGGGGTATTTCCTTGTCAGCCATCCTGGATAGTATGATACATAACACAGCACAACTCAGGATGCAGGTGCGAGTGGGAATCAGCCAGAGATCTTGTTAAAAATTCAAGTTCTGATTTTGATTGTGCCCCAGGTTCTACATTTTTGATGAGCTGTAGACCATGATAGTTTTGCAGATCCTGAGAGTACATTTGGACTAATGAGGAGCAAAAGGGCACAGGATGCCATTGGCTCACACTAAACATCAGACACACTCCTAGCAAGCAAGAGTCAGTGTTCCATGCCCCTCGGAGCCTCCAGGCACATCTAATCTTAGTTCCTCACTCTTTATCCTTTAATTTCCTCAGTTTCTCTATGCTTGTATCACTTGCTCTTTCTTCATTTGGTCACATAAGTCTTGTCCTGTCCCAAGCACACCCTAGTCACACTGTAACAACATTCTTGGAACCTCTAAATGTACTATCAAAAGATTTTATCAATCCCAGAGCAGTACTTGTAAACTATAGTATCCTAAACCATAGTTTCTTAAACCTTCCTATTTCCAATTGATATTTGGGGATTTTTCACAGTATCTTTAAACCACAACAGATATTTGATGGTTCTCCTTATTAATAGTTGAACTGAAACAACTTAGTGGTAATGTTTTGCCTGGGTCTGTATTTTTGTAGAGTCTTCATGTGAATGTGCTGAGTGTAGGGCTGTGTTGCCTACAGTTCTATAGTTAAGGAACTATGTTTCTAAGTTAGTGATTGATGTAAATGACAAGTCCAACTTCTATATAAAGGTAAGAAAACACTATCAGATATATCCAACCTCTTGACAATACATCACAGCATTGTCATCTACTAAGTTCATGCCTGAGAATTACGACATTGATTATAAAGTTTTAATATCAAAATTTTGTGAGTTTACAATTTCATGTTGGACTGCATGGTTATCCTTAGTCATGTGTACACACTTGGTTGCAGGATGGACTTGCCTGTGACTAAGCTGGTGTTTGTATCTGATCCAAAATAATACTGAATATTATGGGAGAGGAGATATCAGAGTATTGTGTCCCACTATGAATAGCAGACACAGTCTGGTGCAAATGGGCCAATACTCTGCTCTAGTCAAAAATCTAGATTTCTAGATTCACCTTCCAATAGGATTTCCATAGAGTTCAGCAGTCAAAATGGTATAAGCAATTGAATAAGAGATTACTATGACTCATCTCTTATCAGAAAATCTAGGTGGAGGGCTGAGTAGTTGTCTGAAAGCCATATCATCTGAAAGTCCAACTGGTTTTCAGTTAGGAGCTTTCATCACACTCTGCTTCCAGGAGAGCTTCTCAGACTTACTGATGTCAGAACAATTGTGTCCAGATTCTGAGATGGAACCAGATAATCTAATGATTCCAAGATTCAGCCAGAGATGAGTGTAGGGCCCACAGTCTCCTCACCTGTATTGAGCAGGAGCTTATTCGTACTGTAGCATTGGCCCCCCACTTCAGACATATTAAACCAGACCCTGTGTTTTAACAAGGGCCCCAGTTAATGCATATACACTTTAAAGTTTGAAGGATCCTTTAACTTAGATGGAACCACAGAATGTCATGTTCATGCTTCCCCATGTTTCACCTGTGGGATTGGGGAGTGTCTCTGTGACCACTGTGACCAGCATAATGACACTGTGTGGGCAAGAAAAAAAAATCTGGTTCAACACAACTCAGTAGCCAGTGTTGGTTCAAACTTCTAGAGTCGAATGGACAGTTTATTTTAGGGATATTTAAGTATAGTACAATTTGGAAAAAAAAATTCTCCTGTTGTAACACAGTCCTATGTATAAAAAAAGAGCATAATTACATTGAAATTCTTTTCAAAGTACATGTGGCCTCTTCCACAAAGATGGGTTCTGTAGATAGGTTACATGTGTCATCTTAAGGGCCTGGGGGAGGATCTGGTATGGTATTGGTCATATAAATAGCACAAAGGTCATTAGGCTATTAATCAATTCCAGTTCTATTTATAAAAGGTCTTGGGGAGGGATCAAAGGTGGCCTGGCTCTATAGAAAGCACAGAGGACACTGAAACTATTAATCGCCTCCATTCCCAGCCTTCTGGGAAGAAAACAGGCACGTTATATATCTCTCTTCCTTTGAAGAGACAATCCTGGATGTATTAAATTCCTGGTTTTCATCGTGCTTATCTGTGGACACATGAACCATGATACCCCTAACAATCACCAACCCCTTGTGTGTCCTAAGGAGCTCACAGAACTTGATGGTTTAATGGAATGACTATTTATATCAGCAAGAATTGGTGTATTATAGGATAAGTATTAAGGGTCTGGATTTGAATTTCAGGTCTTAGCCATGGGGAGAGTTCTCAATTTCAGTTTCTTGACCTATAAAAGCACAATAAAAACTCTGCCTCCATGTTTTTTGCAGTCTCATGATGAAAATTTGTTGACTCACATATGCCAAAGGTTTTTATTTATTTATTTATTTTTATAATAAAATAGAATATGGTAACACAAAACAAAACCAAAATACATTGGAATTGAACAAGGCAAACTAGTTGAAGGAAAAGAGCCCCAGGATCAGAGACTTACTTATTCAAGCACTCAGAGACCCATAGCCAACCATTATGCAGAGAGTGAGAAATCTTGGAGCATTAGACACCCCTGACTGGGATGTCTGTACCAAATCCTTTCTCTCTGGGCTCAGGGAATGGCAAAGAGGAGGCAAAAGAGTGTAAGGGCCAGAGGGGATGAAGGACACCAAGAAAATAAGACCTTCTAAGTCAGCATGATCAAGCTCATATGAACTCACAGAGACGGAGTCAGCCTATACAGTGCGTGGATGGGTCTGCACCAGGTCCTGTGCATACATTTTATGGCTTCCAGTTTAGTGTTTTTATGGGATTCCCGAGGCACTGATCTATGAATATTATTCATTTTTTAAATTATAGAAATGGTGGTACACAGTTTGCCATCACTGGCCTAGTGTATCTTGCAAGCAGGACACCATTTTATATCAGAGGATTTGTAGCTGGCTTCGTATCTCTATTTCTTTTTTGGTAGCATGCAGAGTACCTTCCTGCCCCAGCCCACAGGGCAGTGAATGGGAGGGGAATTGGGGGACCACCTGAAAGAGAGAATGGGGGGACAAGGAACATGAAGAATGGACAGCAAGTCAAGAGATCTGATTAAGTTGTCAAATGTTAATTGTTCCCACACAGGTTATATACACACAGAAGCAGGATATGGGGTAGGGGGGTGACGTAGGGTCGATTTGTCTCTGGGGAGCACAGGTGTTCTCAAGAACAGGATGTTGGTTGGGTGAAAAGTTCAGCAGAAAGTACAGAACAGAATGGGTTGTTAGGTTCCTATCCACAAGATCTATAGCTACTTGTTCTCAACTGGTCTACCTGTCCATAAGATCTGTAGTGACTTGTTCTCAACTGGGCTAGTACTTTCCCACAGAGGCCAAGACTTTGTGCCACTAAGCACTTGTGGCTAACTAGGCAGTTAATGTTTAAGCAAGGTCGCTCCCAATACTTTCCTGTGTCAAAAACACCAGAATGTAAGGGCTCTATGTAGGCACCAGTTGAACTTTTCTGTGTCCAATGAGTTGTGTAGGTGTTATCTTTAGCAGTGGGGCCTTGCTGTCATTTTGTGAAGAGCAATCTATAGTACTGTCAACAACCTAGATTGTTTGAGGTTTCCCATGTGACTCCTTTGGCCAACAACTCAATAGGGTTATATGTAACCCAATTCCAGTACTGGTAAATTAATTTGGTGACAAGACATGGGCACCTGAGACTCTGTCTCTCCCATTATTTGGCAATTTCTTTAGATCATTTTCACACATGTATATGCTTCAGAAAGCTTCTACTGTATTAGATTCCATAGATTTACCCTCAAATGGCCCTTAATTTTAGGTGTCATTCATGTACTCTCTCTCCTATTTCCATCCCCCTCCCCTCCTGAAACTCCTGTTCCAGCCCCACTATCATCTATTTCTAGTTATTTATTCTGTTTCCTTTTCCTAACAAGATCTATCTGAATCCCCTAGTTTCTAACTCTATACCTAACCTCTTGTTTTATAGACTGTAGCATGGCTATCATTGATGTAACAGCTAACATCCACATATAAGTAAATATGTACCATATTTTTCACATTTGATTTTCTAGGTCTGGGTTACCTCACTGTAGTTATCCATTTATCTGTAATTTTCACTATTTCATTTTTTTAAATGGCTGAGTAGTGCACCATTGTGTGAATGTACCTCATTTTCTTTATCCATTCATCTGTTGAGGAACATCTAGGTTGTTTCTAGTTTCTGACTATTAGGAAAAGAGCAGCAACAAACATGGTTGGGCAAATGTTTCTGGGATAGGATGAAGCATCTTTTGGGTATATGCCCCAAAGTGGGACATAGCTGGATCTTGGGTTGATTAATTCCCATCTTCCTTAGAAATCATCACACTAATGTCCATACTGGCTGTTCAAGTTTGCAGTCCTCCCAGTAGTGGATGAACATCCTCTTGTTCTATACTCTCCAGCATGAGCTGTCACTTGTGTTATTGATCTTAGATATTCTAGCAGGTGTAAGATGAAATTTCAAAATAGTTTTAATTTTTATTTCCCTGATGGCTAAAGATGCTGAACACTTCTTTAAGTGTTTCTCAGTCATTTGAGTTTCCTCTTTGAAAATTCTGTTTAGATTTGTACTCCATTTGTTAATTGGGTTATTTGTCTCCTTGATATCTAGGTTTTTTGAGCTCTGAATATATTTTGGATATTAGTTCTCTTTTGAATGTAGAGGTTGCGGCTTTGTCTGAATGACAATGTCCTTCTGCCATACAGAAGCTTTCCAGTTTCATGAGGTTCCACTTAGTCTATTCAGAAAGTCTTTTCCTTTGCCAATGAATTCAAGGCTATTCCTCAGTTTCTCTTCTATCATGTTCAGTGTATCTGGTTTTATGTTGAAGTCTGTGATCTAGTTGGAGTTGAGTTTTGTGCAGGGAATTAAGTATGGGTCTATTCTATACTCATCCTGTTTGACCAGCACCATTTTTAAAAGATGATATCTTTTTCCAATGTGTATTTCTGGCATCTTTATAAAAAAAAAAATCAAGATTCTGTAGGTGTGTGTTCAGTTAGATTCCATTGATCAATGCTTCTGTTTTTGTGCCAATACTATGCTCTTCTCCCCATTTCATACTAGAACTTGAAATTAGGGATAGTGATACCTCCAGCAATTCTATTTTTCAGGGTTGTCAAAATTTTTTTTAAATTTCAGCAATATAACTTGTACTATATTTAGCTTCAAAGAAGTGAGATCCTGGACACCCACATCACTGGTAAGATTATGAGTCTGATATTTTCCAGGTCACTAGTAATTGAGTATTTTAGAGCCTTGCTACCTACCCTGCCTGACCACTAATCTAGCAGCAGCAGCAGCAACATTGTGAATCTGTTAAAAAACAAAGGATTTCAGGACTGTCAAGGCCAACTGACTCAGACTCTGTGTTCAAGAAGACCTCTACATCATTTCTGGAAAATGAGCTCACATGAGAAATACAAAATAATAAATGTCCACAAATAACTGTTTATTTAAAAGAAAACCCATAACCACCTTTTAAAGTAAAACTAAAGTAGAATTATACTATGAATTGGAACGAATCTGCCCTCTTAACATTAAGGCAACATTTCAAAGTGGAGACAGGGCTGTTTCCTGCAGATATTAGAGATGTGAGACTAGGCTTCTGAGGGTTGAAAGCTTCCATAATTTAATTTCTCCTATCTATGTTGGTCCTGCCTCCTTTACCTCCCCAACTCTGTTCACTCTCAGGGCAATGTCATCTCCAGATAGCTGCTCAGATGTGAAAATTTATCCTAAGTGCTGCAGGGACCCAATTGAATCCCACACAGAGCCAGAAGGTAAGAAACTTCTTTAAACCTATCCCTGTCCTCAAATCATGGTCTCCAAACACATGGAATCATACTTAGTTCTGCTCACAGAAGTCAAACATTCTTGGACTACCCTGTGAAACATCTGAGCTGCAGGAATTCCTCCAAGATATTAGGTAGACAAGGACAGTGATGGAGACAGACATATGACAGCCAGGACCCAGATGTATTGTCAGCAATCATAGGATGATGATGATGATGAATGATGATGATGATGATGATATTATATTTAATTGGTCAGGACATCAGGTGGTGTGGTGCATATGTAGAGGTCAGAGGACAACTTTTGGGAATCAGTTCTCCTCTTCCATTAAACCCTGGGATCAAATTCAGGTCACCAGGCTTAGCAGCAAGTGCCTTTACCCACTGAGATATCTTGCTGACCCTGTAGACCAAATTTAGATATACTTGTTCAGATGAAACTTTTAAAGCATTGCTTCTCCAGTGGACTGTTTGGCAGCCAACAAACTGTCTTTAAAACTGTTGGGGACCCTGGACCACCATCCCAGCTAACGAAAGTTGTGAATTGCCTTTATGAGAAACTGCCTCCTTTGGGAGAACCTGACCTTCAACCAAGGAAGAATCTCCTGTTCTGTCAAGAGCCAAGCCCAGGAAGCTACCTGCTGTTCTGGGAGAGCCTCAGGGAATTATCTGCAGTTCTGGAAGCATTAGTCAGTGCAAGGACTTTCTCGGGTCTCAGGTCCCAGGAACGTCTGGCGTTTCCTGGGAGCTGGTTACAACAGTGAGATGGTCTAGGGCAATAAACATTCAATAGTGGGATAGCCCTAAGCAATGACCCCCTCCCTGTTCCCCTTCCTCCCTTGCCTAGACTATACCTGTAAACTGCTCCCGCATTAAAGTGAGGCCTTGACAAAACTTCCTGTTGCTTGGCCTCCATTCTCTCTCTCTTGCCCATGTTCCCTTTCAGGTGACGGTCCATCTTGATACCCCACGAATAATCAGACCCGTGGGTCGGGTCAAAAACAAACAAACAAACAAGCAAACAAACAATACATCATCAAAGCATATTTCAGACAAGAGGGATCTGGCTAGGTCAGCAAATTATAAATTTTCTTGTAATTGAAAAAATTATTTTTTAAATCTTTACCTGTTTATTTTTTATGTGCAGGGGTGTTTTGGCTGCATATACATTGCATATACATGTACCATGTGTGTGCAGTTCCTGCTCAGGCCAAAAAGGGAATTTGATGCCCTGGTATTACAGTTAACAGCAATATTGATCCTCTACATGGCTCCTGGGGATTGAACTCAGGTCCAATGGAAGAAAAACTAGTATTCTATCTCCCTCCAATTTTTATGATTCTTATCAAAATATTTTAAGAAAATGTATGTGAGAATTCTTGCTATAAGATGATCTTCCTTCACATTGTTAAAACTGAACATTCAAAATTCATGGATATAAAATCTTTTAAAAAGCATTTGCATACCTTCTGTATATGTGCTTATTAATCATGATTTGGAAACTGTAGACATTAGGAATGAAATAATTCCATAGTCCAATTAACTACAAGTTTGCCAGTTAATGGAACTGATTTACTGATTTGCTAATGTTTTTTTCTTTGATTCAACAGCAAAATGCACTGTGCAGTCAGATCCCAGCTGTGCTTCTGTGGCTCCCAACCACTTAGGTGATCTTCAGAGGGCTCCTGGGTCACAGGGACAGGGAGTGGGTTGTTCAACCTTCTTAACAAAGCAAGCAACTCTGTTCTGATGACATTTAAGGAATCTTAACTTTTCAGAAAGAATGAACCCTGGAAGTTAGTACAAGACTCTGTGCCCTAGTGAGAGGACAGATTTCAGTAAGTGTTTATTGAAGAAGAACAGAACATATGGCAAGCGGAGCATAAATCACAGGGTAGGCAGGGTATGGGTAGAAAACAGGAAGGAGATATAAACTGGGGGTGCCAGCTGAAGGCATCATGTTTATGAGGCAAGGGATAAGCCCACGTGTACATGTTTATATATATATGATACTTAATTATATTTGCATATAATTGTGCGTATAATATATTTGCATATATTGTGCAACTGCTGAACATATATCATCTGCTATTCTAAGTCGTCTCAGCCCTATATTTGCCTCTTACTCATTCCTCATGTGAAGTCTGACCTCAGTCACTCACAGACAAGTTATCTGGTCTAATAGAGATGTTAGCAAATTCCCAGTCCACAGTAAAACCATATTCAGATGAATCCCCAGTCACAGCCACAGCTGGACCCTCCCCCACACAGAAAGCCTTAATAAGTGCAGGTGTTTCCCTCTGGCAACCTCCCATCTCTGCTTCTTTTCTGTCATTGGGTTGCTGCTCCTGGCTGCCTCCTGCCTCACCCTCTTATGCCTACCCTTTCTTCCTGTCCTTCTATTGACCTCAATCAGTACAGTGGGCATCTAACATGACAGAGATCCATGGCATGACAGCATTGGTGAAGGCATAGACACACAGCGACAGGATTCAGACAAGCAAATTGTCAATACTACATTATTTAAAATAATGATGAGCCTTTAAAGCTCCTTTATTCCTCATATCAACCGTATAAAAGATAGTTACCTTGTATAATGCCCATTTTATTGGACTGAAAAGTGATATTTGGAGACCTGTAGTAACTTTTTTATCTTGTGAATGATTGAAGAGGCAATTATCCCTGAGTGAGCATGGTCTCAGTGCTCCAAGTGTCCACAGTTCCTGTATCAGTGAGTTAGGGTAAAGCAAACAAACACTAACAAACAAGTAAACAATCAATCAAACAAACAAAAAATCAAGAGGATGACATATTGTCTGAGCCTGCAGCATTAAGCAAATTTGTTGCTGAGCTCAGACTGGTTTATTATTTTTAACCTCTGTTACTGTTTTCCAGGTCCAAGAGTTAAGCCCTCTGCCCAAATAAACATTTTATTCGTGACACAAACCAGCAGATTCTAGTCCTAGAAGGCAGCACCCTTGTGGCAGTTCCAGACAAGCTCGGCAAACGTGGAGGTGACCCTCAAATTTTCCTTACCCAATGGAGATAGTATGGTGTTCCCTTTCCCATGTCCACTGGCCCTGGGCTTTAGAGAAGGGGCTGCTTGACTCCTCTTCCTAAAAGGAGTTTGGAACCAGTGGTAAGCACCAATGAGTGAGAACCAGAGGTGTCTGCAGCCAAAAGTCTCTGTAGATAGGGGAGTGATCTAAACCAGAGATGGAGAGAGGGCAAATTCTGAGAATCAGTGTAAGTGTGAAGATTTATCAAGCTTTCTGTGTCTGGAACTTCAACAGAAAAAAAGAAGAAAGAAAAGGGGAGAGAAGTTTTTAATTCTAAAGCTGGTACCGTTTTCTATTTCCAGAGACCTTTTATGTGTCAACTTTACCCAAAAGAAAAGCCAGTGGCTCAAAGGCAAATCGTATTGTCTTGGCTGTATCTAAAAGAAAACTCTATCTCTGCTGTCAGAGAGTCAAAAGGCCAAGTGTCCCTCGTTAGAATTAAAGGTAAGAGTCAAGGAGATCTCCCCTGTCTTCCAGCTTAGGGAAGTAGAAATCCTTTTTTTTTTTTTGATTTTTCGAGACAGGGTTTCTCTATGTAGTCCTGGCTGTCCTGGAACTCACTCTCTAGACCAGGCTGGCCTCGAACTCAGAAATCCGCCTGCCTCTGCCTCCCAAGTGCTGAGATTAAAGGCGTGTGCCACCACCACTGGCCGGAAGTAGAAATCCTTAGTGCTAAGGCTGATTTTAAGACCACCTCAATCTTTGCATATCCCTCCCTGCCCCCTACAAAGAAGCCCCATCACTTGTTAGCATTCTCAGAGTAACAAATACCCAAGACAATCACATTCTAAAGAGAACAAAGCCGGGCTGTGGTGGTGCACGCCTTTAATCCCATCATTTGGGAGGCAGAGGCAGGAGGATTTCTAAGTTCAAGGCCAGCCTGGTCTACAGAATGAGTTCCAGGACAGCCAGGGCTACACAGAGAAACCCTGTCTCGAAAAACCAAAAAAAAAAAAAAAAAAAAAAAAAAAAAGAGAACAAGATTTTTGTTCACAGTCCTGGCCAATTAACCCTAATGCTTTGGGGGCTGTGGTAGTCTACTACAGTGGAAGCACATGGGGGTAAGGGGGTCTGCAGACTGCTCACTTAATGTCTAGGATGCAAAAGAGGAAGACTGGGATGAGGTCCCACAATTCCTTTTGAGGGTGCACTGGCCAACAACTAAGCCTCAGTTTTTAATATTTCTATCACCTCCCAATAGTCTTAAGGTGAGGACTAAGGCTTCGACATACAGGCCTTTGGGGAACATTTCTAGATACAACTGTAGTAGCTACTAATGAATTTCCTTTTGTGTTTCAAAAAGAAAATTAAAGAACTGAGTTCATTGAGCCGTGAGAAGCTCCTGCCCTTCACCTTCCTGAAGGAAAAGGCTGGCTCCTACTTCACACTGGAATCAGCTGCTAATCCTGGGTACTTTGTCTGTACCGGCAGTGCACCCAGGCAACCAGTTGGAGTGACAAAGGAGTTGGGGAAACAGAAAAATACCCAGTTTGAATTTGTAAATGCAAATGTGGATCTCAGTGAGATGGAAGACTGAAACACAACAGGACAGTGGCCAGACCAGCTGCAACAACAATATCTGGTTTCACCAATCAACAACAACAACAAAAGGATATATTCTCTTTATAAATGTTACCTGCAGTCAGCAAGCTTGGGGAATTGATTTGTGTGTGTGTGTGTGTGATTAATTTCTTTAAAATGTGTATAGTTAATTTTAAATTTCTAGGCTGAAATAACTTTCTGAAGAAAAACAATTTCAATGTCTAGGCATTTCCTGTTTTCTAAAACATATCCGACCTTCTCTGGATGATTCTATATATTCCATGATGTAGGCAGCCGTTGGAGAGTTATTTCTTCCAAAAGGTAACTTGACTAATGCTAGGCTCTCAGTCAGTCATGTGGCATGTGGAAGTTAGGTGGATTCCAGGGAAACTTACCAAGCTGCAAGCACAAACACAAGAGTTTCATTGGGCCCTGGGGCTTCTGGGTCATGGCAAAGCACTTTTGATCTGAGTCTTCTGAGGGGAGTGCTGGGTCATCAAGAAAAACCAGATGAGAAGAGGAATCAGAAAAAGGGTCTGGGGCAGGTAGTAGGCAGAGACAGCTCCTGAGAGACCTGAAGGCAGGTAGCAGGGCCCTTGTCATTTAGTGGAACATTTTGGTCAGAAGAGATTGAAACTTGGATCCTAAGCAGGATCAGATTCAGGGAAGACGATTAGATTAGAAACTTAGAGCACAGGCACAAAGTTGGAGAGAAGGCTTGTGTGCATTGGGTTGCATGCAACATATTTAATACATTGATGTAGAAGATCCCTGTCTACTCAAAAACTGTCTTCTGCAACTAGGAAAGCCCAGAGAAGACAGTGTGGCACTCTGTTACCTTGCCATTTTGTATCCATTGGAAAGACAGGCCATATGTCTGTTACCTTTAGACTGAAAGCCAACCATTTTCCCCAGTCTCCAGCTGTTCCTTCCCTTACCAACTAGTGAGTCATGACAATCACTATCTATCTGGAAACATTAATGTTTACATTAGCTTAGTTACTCTTTGACTTATTTCCTGGCTTAGAGTTTAAATATTTCTATGACTAATACTATAGTTAAAAATAACACCACTTGATGTGAGGATTTCTGTGAAAATTTATAATCAAACTGATCTCAGCAGTGCATTTAAAAATGCCATTTTATATTGTTATAACTACTGTGTAAAATTTAAATGGCAAATTCCAGAAACTGATAACTCATGAGTTTCTTATACTGTGTACCATTCTGAATACAGTAGTGAAATCTCATGATCTTTTACCACGTCCCCTAACTTAGAAATTACTCCTTCTCTATATATATTATTTGCCTATTTACTTACTAGTTGTCTCAATGTTTGGCTTTATTCTCACAGTATCCCAATGTTTGTGTTAAACTATCAATTATTGTACTTCATGATGGCTTCATAGTCCTTGAGTTCTCAGTGATGCTGTCAATTTTTGGAATCAGGTAACAACACCAAAGCAGAGCTATAAGTTGCTTCCTTTGAGTGAGATGTTTTCAATGTAATAAGAAAGGAGGAAAAATTATATGTTGAAGTTGCTGAAACATATGACAAATTATAATATTTTTACTGAAAAATTAAACTTTGTGACAGGTATGTATATATAAAAAAGGCCTAGCACCATGTATAGGAATTGATACTAGGCACAGCCTTAGACTTTTTCCTCAGAAAGAATGAAAATTTAACTGTTGATATTATTTACTATCCATAAATTCAGGCATACACAGTAGCTTGTAGACCATTTTTCTCACAGGGAAGAAATGTTTAAAAAATGTTGGTACAGTCCACTATCTATAAATTCAGACATCCACCATAGGTCTAAGTCCTTGACCTCACAGACAAGAATTTAACTGTTGTTAAAAATCATAGCTTCAGGCATCCACCATAGGCCTTACTTAGACCATGTTTCACATAGGAGAAGTCCTTCTTAGACCTTGGACTTTGTCCTCACAGAGAAGTTGAGTTTAAATGTTTATGCTTTCCTCAGCTTTGGACATCCACCATAGGCCTTAAACTTGCCCTCACCAGAGCAGGAGTATTTAACTTCAAATACTATGCAGTATCCACAAATTCAGACATCTATGATAGGCCTTATTTCATTAGCATTTATTCACAGAGAAGCAGGGTTTAAATGTTCATACTATCTGTTAATTCAGGCATCTGCCATAAGCCTTATACCATGTCCTCACAGGGATGGAGAGGTTCATTGTTGGTACTATCCACAGCTTCACTCATCCACACTAGGCATTATATCATATCCTCAGAGACAAGGAGATTTTACCTATTGGTGCTATCTGCAGCTTCAGTAATGCAACATAGACTTTGGAAGATGTCCTCAAAGTGAAGGAGAGATTAACTATTATCCAGAGATTATCCAGATATTATCCAGAGATTATTCAAGTATCCATCATAGACCTTAGACCCAGTAAAGCACAACTGTTGGTTAACTCTTAGTCCTATCCACAACTTCATGTCTCTACCCTAGGACTAGGACCATGTTCTCACAGAGAAGGAAAGTGTAACTGTTGATACTGTCCACAGCTTCAGGCATGCACTGTGGCTTTAGACTATGTCCTAACATAGCATGAAACTTGTAGACAGATGGGTAGAACTAGAAAAAAAATCATCCTGAGTGAGGTAACCCAGACCTAGAAAGGCGAGTGTGATATGTACTTACTTATAAGTAGATATTAACTATAAAGAACAATCATTCTACAATCCACAGACCCAGAGAGGCTAAGTAACAAGGAACAATCAAAGGGGGATGCATGAATCTCCCTGGGAAGGGGAAATTGAGCAGATATTGTGGGTGGACTGAAGGCTAGCAGGGATGGAAAGAGGAGGGGTTAGTTGGGGAGAGGATGGAGGGAGAGAGTACTGGAGAAGACAACTGGGGCAAGTAGAAAGCTAGTACAACGGAAAGTCTAGGTATCTGTTAGGGTGACCTAGTAATGGAGGGATATGGAGCCTGAACCAACTGTTTCCTATAAAAAGGCAAGACTTCTAGTGTAGGGATTGAAACACCAACCTAGTCACAAAACCTTTGGTCTACAATTTGTCCTACCAACATGATGTGCTCTAGTGAAGGTGTCACAGAAATTTTGGAAGTGGCTAACCAATAACTGGTCCAGCTTGAGATCCGTACCAAATGTTGGATGGCTCTGGAGACCTAGGAGAGAACCAAACATGCCTAGCAATAAATAAATAAATAAATCTCTAACGATATTCTGCTATACATGTAGGCAGGAGCCTGGCATAATCACTGTTAGAGAGCTCAATCCAACAACTGGTGGAAACGGATGCAGTGATCACAGCCAAACCTTAGGCAGAATTGAGTGATTCCTGTGGAAGAAGGAAGGGGGTTTGTAGGAGGACAGTGGAGAGGTCAAGGGCACCACAAGAAAATCTATGAGATCAACAAACCTGGGCATAGAGGGACTCACTGATAATCAGGAAGCCAGAATGGGTCTAACTTAGGCCCTCTGCATATATATTACAGTGATATACCTTGGTATACTGGCTGGATCTGTGTATAAACTTAACAGAAGTTGGAGATATCATAGAGAAAGGATCCTCCCTTGCGGAAATGCCTCCATAAAGTCCAGCTACAAAGCATTTTCTCAATTAGTGATCAAGAGGATAGGAGGGCCCATTGTGGGTGGTGCCATCCATCACAGACCTTTGACAATGTCATCACGGAGAAGGAGAGTTTAAAATTTGATAATATCCAAGGCTTCAAGCACTTCCCATAGACCTTAGATTGTATCTTAACAGAGAAGGGGCATTTAATTGTTGATAATATCCACAGCTTCAGGCATCTACAATGGACCTTAAAACATGACCCCACAGAGAAGGAGATTATAACTCATGATACTACCCACAGTTTCATGTCTCCACCATAGGGTTAGGACCATGTTCCCATGTAGAAGGAAAGTTTAGATGTGGAAAATACCCACAGCTTCAGGTATCCATCATTAGGCCTTAGACCATGTAGCCACAGAGAAGTAGAGCTTACCTGTTGATACCAACTACAACTTCAGGGATCTACTCTAGACCTCAGATTGTGTTCTCATCGAGAAAAAGAGTTTAAATGTTTATCTCTGCAGCTTCCAGCATCCACCATAGGCCTTATGTAGTATGTCCTCAAAGAGAAGGTATGCTTAATTGTTGATTCTAGTCATGTCTTTTAGAATTGACTGTAGGCCTTAGACCATGTTCTTATAGAGATTCAGAGTTTAACTCTTGATACTATCCAGAGCTTCAGGTTTCCATTGTAGACATTAGACCACATCCACACAGTAGGAGAGTTGATAGTATCCAGAGCTTCAGGTGTCTACCATAAGTCTTAATCCACATCCTCATTAATAAGGAGAGTTTTACTGTTGATACCATTGCTAGTTTCAGACATCTATCTTGGGTCTTGGACCATGTTCTCACAGAGAAGGAGTTTAACTGCTGATGCTATCCATGGTTTCAAGAATTCATCATAGGCCTTAAAACATTACTTCATAGAAGTGAGTGTAACTGTTGATACCATATACAGCTTCTGACATCCACCATAGATCTTAGACCATGTCCTCACAAATAAGGAGAGTTTAGTATTTTTAATCATTGGGTTTTTTTTTTTTTTTGCAACATTGAGTTAATTTATTCAACAAACATTTTTATTGGACATTTTAATTACATTTCAGATGTTATCCCCTTTCCCCATCCCCCCCCCAGAACCCCCCCTATCCCATCTCCCCTCCTCCTGCTTCTATAAGGATGTGCTGCCACCCACCCACCCACTCCCACCTCCCCGCCCTCAAATTCCCCCACACTGGGGCATCCAGTCTTCACAGGACCAAGGACCTCCTCTCCCACCTATGCCCAACAAGGCCATCCTCCCCTACATACACAGCTGGAGCCATGGCTGGTGGTTCTGACCCTGGGAGCTCTGGTTGGTTGGTATTGCTGCTCTCCCCATGGGGCCGAAAACCCTTTCAGCTCCTTCAGTCTTCTCTTTAGCTCCTCCATTGGGAACCCTATGATCAGTTCAATGGTTAGCTGTGAGCATCCTCCTCTGTATATGTCAGGCTCTGGCAGACCTCTAAGGAGACAGCTATATCAGGCTCCTGTCAGCATGCATTTTCTGGCATCCACATCAGTGTCTACCTTTGATTCTGCACATGGGATGGATATCCAGGTGGGACAGTCTCCAGATTCTGTCGGTATATCCTTATAGAAGCAGGAGGAGGGGAGATGGGATAGGGGGTTTCTGGGTGGGTGGGTGGGAAATGGGGAAAGGGGATAACATCTGAAATGTAATTAAAATGTCCAATAAAAATGTTTGTTGAATAAATTAACTCAATGTTGCAAAAAAAAAAAAAAAAAAACCCAATGATTAAAAAAACTAAACTCTCCTTATTTGTCTCTCCTCCTTCAGTTTCTGTCCCACACTTTGTCTCTATATTTGCTCCCATAAGTATTTTGTTACTCCTTCTAAGAAGGACCAAAACACCCACACTTTGGTCTTCCTTCTTCATGAGCTTCATGTAGTCTGTGAGTTGTATCTTGGTTATTATGAACTTTTGGGCTAATATCCACTTATCAGTGAGTGCATACCATTGTGTTCTTTTGTGATTGCGTTACCTCACTCAGGATGATATTTTCTAGTTCCATCCATCTGCCTAAGAATTTCATGAATTCATTGTTTTTAATAGCTGAAGGGAAGTGGTATTCCAGAGGGCAGGGTTTGGGTGGGTGATGGGTCTTGAGTGGCCCAGGCTCCCAGCTGCAGCTCTGGGGTGTAGAGTTGTGGGGGTGGGTTCTTACCCACTGCTCTCAGTGCAGTGGATCCTCTAGGATGGGTCAACAAACATTTTTTTTATTAATACCCATTTCACATTTTAAATCACATTGATTTAATCACATTCTAAAGTAATTCCTATGAAGAAAAATAATGTTCCATTTCAATACATGCTTCCTTCAGCTAGCATGTAAAAGATTTATTAGTTGTCTAAAGCATGTGATTTATTGTTATTAAAAAACCCTACACTAGCTGGGCGGTGGTGGCACACGCCTTTAATCCCAGCACTTGGGAGGCAGAGGCAGGTGGATTTCTGAGTTTGAGGACAGCCTGGTCTACAGAGTGAGCTCCAGGACAGCCAGGGCTACACAGAGAAACCCTGTCTCGAAGCCCCCCCCCCCAAAAAAAAACCCAAACATACACTAAGTCTCTCATTATAAGCAAAAGAGTCAACACACAGAAGTTTAAACTGGCAAGATAGTGAGGTTAGATATTGACTTTTCAAATAAACATGATAATGTACACACTTTCACTGTGTGGTAGAAGTTATAAAAACAGTAGGTTTATAGTACATATTGGGAATATTTGTTTTTAATGTTTTTATTATTTATTTTACAGTGCTTGGGATTGAACCTAGATGCTTGTGCATGCGGGAGATGCTTTGTCACTGAGCATAAAATACTTAGAGACAGCATCTTGGTGACTCTCCCAGGTTTTTCCAGTACTCACTTGGTACCCCAGGCAGATCCTGATCTTGTAATTCAGTGTATATTAATCTTATCCACTGTGAAAGGCATCACTTTGTGACTTCTGTTTCCTATGCAGAAGACAGATACTTTTCAAGCAGAATCTCAAATAATAGAATTTGTAGCAAGCTTAGATTACAAGCTCTAGACCAGATGCAGACCAGAGCTTCTTTCAGCAAATTAGTGTTCCTTCCATTCTGATGTCATCTAGCCATCGTTAGTTTGAATATGTCCCTTTGTAATAGCACTTTACTTGCTAAAGCAGGAAGTGACTAGTACCTACCAATATTTTGAAACTACCCTGCTCTTCTAACTCCTTAGCAGCCTTGGGTAGTATGTAGTCTGTATGCCAAGCTACATTTGCTTTTGACTTAATTATCTCACAAAATAACTTAATACAGCTTCAGTTTGCATTGGCTAAAGCTACCCTCATATGAACCCAGGGCAAATGATAGGCTTTGTTATGTTCAATACTTCCCTCACTATTGTCAGGGAAGAATGTGTAGTTTTTTCTTCTGCAAAATTAAAAACTAGCACAGGGTCTTGCATGTGTCCTGAGTATATTTATTTCATGCAGTAAAAAGTCTTCAGGTAGGAAGTTCAGGACTGACAAAATAGGTCATGCTTATACACACACACTTCAACATTTTGCTTCCAAAATGAGAGTTCATCTTCATGATGCTAAGTCAAGACTGAAACTAAACTGGGGACTTGGATAAGATTGGGTAAGTTAGCAGCATAATACTAATAGTTTAGCACTGATGGACCAAGAAAGGCAAGATGCAAGGGTTTAAAAGCTTTGTGGATATAGATACATGATGTTTTCTGTTGAAAATCTACATATCATTCAGTGTGTTCTGGAATACTGGATTTGTAGTATACATCACAAACTCATTTTGAACATATATTACTCCAAAGGTGATGCTCTTGGAAGTTATAGAACCTTCAGGAAGTAGGGTCTAACTGGCTTCAGCAAGCTACCACTCTGGTCCCCCTTTTTGGGAAAGAAGATCAAGATTCCTAGGTGCTTCTCATATCCTCATTATGACAAGTCTCCTAGGGGGTCAGCTTTTGTACCAGGAACTGCAGGCACCTCTAGACAACTATGTAGTGGGCTGCATAGCTGCAAAAGCATCTCCTGCAGGAAGACCTAATTGAGGACTGTTTGGGATCAGGGATTGCTGGTCAGACAAAGCCAGCCAATCATGAATTGCTGTTTAGAAAAGATGCTTTCTTGGGACCAATGGGTATGGGTGGAAGGTATTAAAGCAGCTTGTAGCAGTGCTCAGATGAGCTTGCTGCAGCATTTCTCATCAGTGTCCTTGATTGTGTACCACTTCACCTCCAACCCCAAGGGCAGGTAGAGTCAGACAGCAAGCAGTCCAGGGCACAGGCAACAAGCTTTAAAGCATATTTTCGTATGTATGGCCTTAGAGTCATTTCAGCAAATTGTTGAACAACTCAACTGCATGGTGTTCATTCTTCTAGGGTCACCAGTCTCTCATCTCTGTTATGATACCTGCTGTGCATCTGAAGCAGAAGCTCAGAAAGGCTGCTCTGCCTGGGCTCTCCCTCCTGAGAAGTGCAAGGGACTTAAACTAATATAGTCCAACAATTCATAAACTTTTCACAACGAAAGTGGGTAAAAATACACAAGTATACTCCAACCCCAAACCATGCCATGGACTTGATCACTAACAGTGCAAATAACATGTATGTTAGGTATTTAGTTTCTTTAGTATGAACCAGAAACCCTTGTGACTATTTAAAATAATGAGGATTATGTCAACAGAAAAATGACAAGGACTTGAATTAACGCTTACATACTCATATAACTGCCAACCTAAAAGGAAAACTAATTAGTGATAATCTCTTCAAATAATATTGATATTTATTTTGGAACATCAGATCATTGTGGTGGAAATATGCATGTCACAGATGACTAGAGATATACTCAAAGACATTGGACAAGGGGAAGATTTTAAACTAAAAATTAAGATTGTTCCAACTACTTTGAAACAATATTTCTTGGTCACAGTGATGAATAGCAACTTCAGTCTGAATCTGAATTGAAGATTCTAGGCACATGTATTTTCTGAAGTACTTTTTATAGATGTTTAAATTGGCTTATATGCAAGTTTGTGGTTCTGACAGTCTCTTGTGACAGTTACTGTCAGGCAATCTTTCATAGAAATTTCTCCTTCTTAATATCTGGTTGTATTCAATTTTTGTTAGTGTTGACACAAGCATTCTACTGGTTTCCAAAGCTCTGATCCAGGTCACAAGTCAATATAAGATAATTTATGTCATTCCAGGAAAAGCAACAACTAATGGCTTGACTACCTGGGCAAACTTAAGGCAGTTAAAATGGGAATTTAGTTATGTGGTAAAATGTTGTGGAAACATGAGTCCCTTACACTGTACCCATACTTTGAGGCTCATGGGAAGAGGATCACTGTTACCCTGAGGTTGGATGAAGTCATGTCAGGCTGATATGGA
Source organism: Mastomys natalensis (assembly GCA_021653895.1). Lineage (NCBI taxonomy): Eukaryota > Metazoa > Chordata > Mammalia > Rodentia > Muridae > Mastomys > Mastomys natalensis. The sequence goes on along the minus strand of JAJTUV010001458.1, from coordinate 218,282 downwards.
GATGTGAGGGAAGGCCATAGTTTCAGAGAGTAGAACAAGCAGGAAACAGCTCTGTAGCTGGATTTTTGTCTACTTTATGGGTTCCCTTTTCCACTCCATCCTTATCCCTTCCAATCTGCCAACTAAGTAGGAAAGAAAGAAGATTAGAGGGGAAAGGAGGCATCAATATCATTAGACTACTTTCTGATTAATATTGCTGCTAATGTTGCTGCTGCTACCACAGCCTTTCAGGGCTCTAGCATTTTAATACCCTCTCAAGAGTCTGAGAATTCTAAAAGTAAACTATCTTAAGCAGGCAGAATCACTCCCCATCAGAGCATGAGACAAATCATAATTAGGTGCTGTGGACAATTTGAAGCAGTCCTATATCCCACACCTGGAATTAAAATAAAACATATCCACATAACATTTTTGTGTTTTTAAAGAAAACAAAAGTCCTACTACATAGCTCTGGAGCATGAAGAACATAAAAGTGTGGGACCTTGAAGAATAGTTTGGTTTCTGGTAGAGCACTGGCTAGAAATGGCCAGAGACCTTGCTAAGGATGGCATACATTTTGCCAAGCTCCCAGACTCCAGGCTCTTGACATGCTGCAAGACCTCCATTAATCAGCACCTTTCAGTCACACAAGGCAATGCCCCTACCAACCCCTCCACAGGTAGAGGGCGTGAATACAGGCCTCAGCCTCAAGAGATTTCTATATTAATGTGATACATGAATGCCAGAGGGTATAGCTAATTAAGTATTCTTTCCCAGACCTTCCTCTTTACAATCAGTATTTAACCAAAGGCCCGCCCTGGGAGTGCTGGGGGAGGGGGGGTGTACAGCCAGATTCATCCACTTTCTGCCATGACAATAAACCTTTTAAAACCATGGACTTCCTCATGTCACTGGGGACCCGCCATGGGGAGCCATGGAGAAAGCCTTTAACTAATGAGCCACCGCCTCTGCTGCCTAATCTCCAGCTGAGAACTTCTCTACCTTCCCAACAGGAGGCTGCCAATCCAAGCAAGCTAGCTGAGCCAGCCAAGTGAGTCCCAGTAACAAAGAGTCTCTACCCACGGGGTGCTGTCAGGCTTCTCTCTCTCTCTCTCTCTCTCTCTCTCTCTCTCTCTCTCTCTCTCTCTCTCTCTCTCTCTCTCTCTCTCTCTCCCCTCTCTCTCCTCTTGGCTGTGGGCTGTTTCAGCCCATATGTCCCTAGTCTCAACTCTTCCTTGGCTCTTAGTGGCACCTGGTTGCCCAGGAGTCTGAGACCAGTCAATCCCTGCATGTCTTCTTGTCCAGGGGTCCCCACTCAAAAGCCCTGCCCCAGCAGGACCTCAAACTGAGATCTCTCCACACTGGGCGGCGCCCCGCAGTGTCCGCCTGGCACTTTGTGGAGTGAACTCAGTCAAAACCTGTGTTTCTGCTCCTCGGAGTCGTGGGATCCGAAACTCTACCCAACAGGACCCATGCTCACCCACACACAAGCTAATAGCCCCACCAAAAAGCATACACTATCCCCTAATGCCCAAAGAAGAGGTGTCCCATGTCATTGTGATACACAAAGACCATTCTTACTCATAGTTCTTTCTACAAAATTTGCTTTACCTGTGAGACAGGGAGTATATTTAAGCATCCTAAGGCACATCTTGTAATCTTTAAACCACTGCTCCTTCCATTTGCCCCTCAAAGAGATGGATGCATCCAGAGGCATGTAGATGGATAAATGGGGATAATACAGTCTGGGGTAAGCCACTTTCACCAGAAAGGGAGTTTTGGCTGGGATCCATAATGTCCATGTCTCCTTCTTTTCTCTCCACTTCCTCCTCCTTCTTTTTGTATTTATATAGAAAAGTCATATAAACCCCTCAAAGGTGGTAAAAAATAAAACAAAACAAAACCCCTCTTGGTCCTCAAGCTAATCTCTTCATCTCTAATTTCTGGACACTAATTCTCCATTTGTTATTGACCAGATTGTGACTGGTCTTCTTTAGGTCAGAATCTGTATCTAGGCTTTATTTAGCCTTCCATCCTCAACCCTAACAGTGTCACCAGCAGATGTTAACTCAGCCTCCCATGCTGTGAAGCTCCGTGTTCAAAAGCTTTTCTCCACACTGTTTCTGCTGGGTATCTCTTACTTAGGGAAAGTGTATAGACACCACTGTGCCATGTGGTGGAACTCCTCTGTGGTTTGGGGTCATATAATCTCTGTTTATATGAATATGTCCAGTATTCCTTTTGGTAAGCTTCTTTTTGTTTTAGTATACATTTTTCTTAATTTAGCCTGAAGCAACTATAACTGCTTGCAACTGACAAGCCAGAAATAAGGCAACTTTTTTCTAAATCTTCCCATTACTCTGATTCTAGACCCTGAGTTTCTGTTCTGCTAACTGTTACCCTTTAGGAGAATCAGAACCTACTTAGATATAAGACTCTGTTTTGAGTGGCAGCACAGATATCTAGAGGCTTTGTGATGTCTGTTACTAAGCCTCACTGCTCCCTGTCTCAGATCCACCTACTCCTTCCCATTATCTCTTCACTAGATGGTAACTGACTATTGCTCTGCTTCCTTAGATACTATACCTGGACATAACCATTCCTGTATACTTCTACTTAGAGCCAGTTCCCACAGTGTCAACCAAACACATCAATATAGCTAACTCCAAAGTGCAACATGCACCCAGATCTTTTCCCTTTTTATTACAAGTGTCAGGTTAGACCTACTTAAATTATACAATATGATATGCTCTACAGATGCCTGATGGTTCAAGGTAGCAAGAAGAATTATCAAAAATTTAATGTTTGAATAAAAATAAGACCCATAGCCACAGAACTTGATAGTTTTCATGTTCTGCTAATGATATGGGTTAGAGAAGATTCCAAGAAAGGCATTTGATAGTGTATTTTCTTAATTGCTGTCAGTTTTGCTAGCCTCAAACAAAAACTCAGTGTGTTTATTTTTGTCAACTGTATCTGTCACACCAACAGGGTTATCAGAATTTCAAGATGTGAAGATGAACCAGTCAGGGTAGGTATCTGACTCCAAGGTGTGCTGGGGCCCACTGAAGCCTTGTAAAAGATGAAGGGGTTTACTGTAGCCTTCTGTCAGGACTGTTTAGGACTGGCTCCTTCTGGAAGGTAAAAGTCTTTTCCATCAAGTTCTGGATTTTGACTTTAAGTGAGACAAGAGTATTGTCTTAGGCTTAAGTACATGGAACCTGGATTTTGATGTGTGGATTCAAATACAAGTTTTGAATATTACTGATTTAGAACTTAGGACAAACCTCAGTGTTCTCATCTATGAAATGAGAATATTACTAAAAGTGTCTATCAAGAAAGGATTAAATAAGAATTTCAATTCTTATTTAAATGAGTAGGATTGATGTGGTTCCTTGTGACTCCCCCTATTGCTGGACTTTGGAGATGCTAGACTACATTTACCCTGCACAGGCATCAGGTACTGGGCTCAAGGGAAATGCTAATACATTGCTGCTCAGGGGGCAGGAAAACACAGCCTAAGATGTGGGAGGCCAAAGCTTGGGTTCCTTGACTCCTGTGCATCCAGTCACCACTGGAAACCTCACAAAGAGTTGGGGACAGAGGGCCAGGGGTCCATGGGCCTGGAATGAGGAGCCCAGGGTCAGCAACTCCCAAACTCCTGGGCATTCAGAAACCACTGGGTCATGGGGAGTTGGGAACAGAAAAGGCCCGAAGGTTGAGGAGCCCAGGGTCTGGGTGAGGAGAAACTCTGGCTCAGCTCATCAGAGGTTGTCTGAGAGCATAAAGGGACCTTGGCAGTAGACTTAGGCTGCGTAGCTTGGTAGATAAAGGCTTTCTTCATGCTCCCCAAGAGGTTCTTAATGGGAAAGACAGTCCTTGGTTCCAAACTATTTATTGATTGGTCATCATGGTAATTGGGTGCATACTACCTCCTCAGGGTGGACCAGTTATTAAATACATTTTACAAGAAGTAATGTCTGGGAAGGGAAGCTTATTGTCTAAGCCCTCAGAGCCTCTAGATATCTCATTAGCATGGAGAACTCTGTTCTGATTTACCTAACCATAGGTCACATTCCTGTGTAGGGAGTGTGATCACATGACAGGGGCCTAGTCTGAAGCTGGTGAAGCTGCTTCTGTTCTCTCAGAAGGTATGGGCTTCCAACCCACTCAACCTTACCAAGTTTCCTGGCACAGTCTACTCCCCACAGACTTAGTCCAAGTTAAGAAAGAGTGTAAACTGTAGACAAGACCCGGATATGTTAATTGTGTTCTTCTTATCCTTCTTCCATGCATTAGCTAGTGGACACTATACCAACAGCAATGACTGAGGTAGGGCAGAGCCAAGATAGAAGTAATGAAGACTGGGGAAAAGGCAGAGGTAGAGGGTACCCAGGAGCCCAGCATGGTACAAAAAGGAATAGACACACTGCAGGGCCTCCTTCAAAAATTCACAGAGGTTATCTCAAACCCTTAATTTCTTTAAATGTACTAGCTATAACAGTGGCCCTGGGGTTTCTCTCTGTACTAGGTCAGGTATAGTGTGTCAGATATGCTAATAATACCTCCATCACATAAAATGTGTCTTTGCAGGTAATCGTACTCCTCCCATGCATGAGCACAAGGCCTGTGCCTGGTTACTCAATAGATTGTTCTCCTAGTTTTCTACTCAGAAAATGGGATGGAGCCTCCTGCCACACTCCACACTCCTGCTGCCTCCTCCCTGCAGTCCTCCTTTCTGGTACAGGACTGAATCCTCTGTGGCGTTTGTACTAATGATTCAGACCTGCTTACAAAAGTCCTGTTTAATCAACCTGTATCAGAGTGTCCAATGTATCACTTTGCTCTGTGCTTATAGTAGTGATGACTCTTGCTGTGTAAGATTCTAATTAACCACAACAATATAGGTCACAGGAGATCTGAGCTTCTCAGTCCTGGCTTATGCTAGATTCTCCTTGGAATCTTTTCTGACTCCAGAGGCTGAATTCACAAGGCAGGTACAGGTTGATTGACAGCTACCAAGCTAAACTAAACCTTCTCCCCTCCCTCCAGTGATTACTATACCCTGAATCACCTGTAGATTGTAGTTGGTATGTTTGGCTTGGCCTGAGGTATTGCCTTCTGGTTGGCTACAAGATTCCATGGTGCTTCTCTGAAGTCAATCTTTAAGTGGTCTGACCTAAAGCAGTGGTTCTCAACCTGGGTTGTGGACTGAGCCCTGAGACTGTGATATATAGAGAGAGCATGAATGGCTAGGACCCACATATCACTTAGGTCCTGTTCAACTGGACTAATTTAAGACCAGACATTGCCCTGGTATTACCAGTATGATGCTCTTTCACCTCCTAAATAGTAAGTTATTCTTAAACCTGCTTTTACTGTAATGTGATTTTCAACTATCAAATCCTTACTTGATCATGAGCCTATGTAGTTGTAATACTCTCACTTATTGACTGGGACTCCTACTCTGTTCTTCAAACTTCCCTCCCAGGGCAGAGGTTGAGGTACATATGACTTTCAGGCTCTAGTGACTATTACTATTTCCTATAGGGTAGTATTATCATTTTTGTGTATATCACCATAACCTAGAAGCTTATATATAAAACAGACCCTTGAGCCTTAACCCCAGAGTTTCTGATGCAGGAGGTCCGTGGTCCGTGTTGGTGTCTTAGAATTTACATTCTCAATACATTCTTAAGAGCTGTTGGGGTTGCTGATCTTAGAGATACATTTTGAGACACTTCCATATTGTAGAGATCACAAAACTGACAAGGAGTCATCAAAATAGATTTGACCGGCAGGTAAAGTGGATTCTAGTGAGATGGGTTACAACACTATTAAGAAGTTAATGACCTTACAACTGTGAAATAAAAGCAGCACCAGAAACAGTAGAATACATGAGGGCCACAACAACAGTGGGACAATGACACCAAGCTTCTCCACACAGGGATGGGAGGAGCCAGTCACCCTTATGATCTGGTACTCACTGTCTCATTTGACCTAAGAAGAAACAAGACTTGGTTTTCCTACATACTCCCATGACAATTCTCTCCTAAACAGACATTCTCAATATTTCACCCTGGTCATGCAAACCCTTGTGTGGCTAATTTTACCACCCAGTCAATGGGATATTAATAATTTCTTCCTGGGGTTGTTGTGGTGTTCACCAGGCAGTGAAGGTATCAAAGTTCTGGCTCAGGAATGGTTGCAGTGAACACTCAGGAGCGCCATCTGCTGGACATGCTTTTGCTTTTTATTGGAGCTATGGAGTCGGGATGTTGCAATCCTTCCAAAGACAAGAGGGTTTCTGAGCTCTAAGCCTGCCTTCCCTTGTACCAGTTACTAGATATGCATCTTCTGTCCCTCTCTGCAAAGGCCCACTTTCAGTTCATCTTTCTTATTCTGTCTTAATAGGATTCATCTTTGAAAAAGAAAAGCCCTAGATTACTCAGCACCCTTAGATGTCCCCAGCTGTTCCTAGCCCCATCCTCTCAGCTCTCATCAACACTCTTGCTCCATCCAGGGACCTCACTTGAGTGAGAAAAAACCTCACTGGTGAATGGGCCTGTCTCCAGTGGATTTTCCAGGAGTTTAGAAGGATGAAATAAGACATAGCAGAAAGACAGCAACCACATTAAGACTAGATATAAGGGCCGGGCGGTGGGTGGCGCACGCCTTTAATCCCAGCACTTGGGAGGCAGAGGCAGGCGGATTTCTGAGTTCAAGGCCAGCCTGGTCTACAGAGTGAGTTCCAGGACAGCCAGGACCAGAGAAACCCTGTCTCGAAAAACCAAAAAAAAAAAAAAAAAAAAAAAAAAAAAAAAAAGACTAGATATAAGGTACATATTGTAAAACAGAGATGAATCAGCCAGAGAGTTAGTGTGTGGCATATTAAAGGTCCTACCCCAAAACATTCCTAAAATTCCAGACAACACAAGAAAATATCTGAGCTGACCCTTCAATTTCCAATCACCTCATAAAGTAAAATAAAAACAATATAATTATTTTGAAATTCTAATTGCTGTGAATGACTCTTTAGCATTTGGATTCATTTTATATTAACTTTGGTTAAAAGTCTCCATAATGCAAGTATATACTGTGTGTCAAATTATTAACTGATGATATTCTGAATCTATCTCAATTACCAAGGCATAGAAAATGTTCTTTTATATTGCCTCATTCTTCAGATTTACCTTTTAGTTATTTATCATCCATTTAAGTATACATAATACTTTACAATAAGCATAATAAAGTGAAGAAGGAAGAATCTTGCACTGACAATTTGGAATCCACATCTCTGCTCCATTGTCTCCTGTGAGAACAGGAGGGAGAGGTGCATGTAAGAAGACTGTGACTTGACTGGACTTGGTAGCCGAATGCATGGTGGACAAGATCAGAAAAGGATAAAAGTGATTCTTGGAGGTCATGCTGAAATGATGTTCAAATGAATGGCATTTTGGACATGGATGTCTGGAGAAGAGGTAGCTTGGTGGTCTTCTAAGATGCCTTGCGATGTTTCCAAGTAAAAGATTCTCCAACAGTTTGATTCTTTAGCCTGGAACTGGCCACATACGGTTCATGCTGTATTTAATTCTCAGACTCTAAGTAGAAGTTAGTGTTATTAGCTTCACCCCTCTGCTGTGTGAGGATGACTGTCTGTCTTGCTGTGGAAGAGGTGGCTATAAACCAGCCAGGATAGAAGACTGACTCAAAGACAGAAGTGGAGCCCTCTGTGCCATGGTAGAAGAGAAAAGCTTTCTGTGCTTTTCCGTCATTGTACAAATTCATGATATCTACATCCTAGGGGGGAAAAAGAGGCTTGTTAATGAGGAATACCTGTGAAAAGGGCTACAGTAACTGAGCAGTGGGTACATATCAAGGGAGTAACTGTTATCCAATAGGAGGGATAGGGATTAGGGATGCTGACAGATGAAAAAAATAACAAGCTATCAAAACAGGCACCCATTAATTTACGATACCTGTCTTTCTCTAAAGATCCTGTGACACAGAGAGTTACTGACTCTGTGAGGCATTGGTTCCCTAGAACAGAATGGGGTAAGGGTGGGTATGATCCTGCTGTGCATCCATCTACAGCTTCATGCCAGCCGGCCTAGAGTCCCAACCTCGGGGTGAATTTATGCATTATAATTTCTACCATTAGTAGGGATTTGGGTTTTAATTATAAATCTTCTCCTTTAGTTCACCGATATGAACATGAACTATGAAAAATCCAGATTAGCAATCCTTTGCCTGACTGTGGCATATTAGTATCTCTGTGGATGTCTGAGAGAAAGTTATCCAGGACCGAGAATGGAGAAGCCACCTTTTCTTCACTTTGCAGAAACATTTCCATGGCTTTGATGCTCTGATTTCACAGGATCTTTGCCCTGGGGTTTAAAAAAGGCTATAGCTATTATCTATTCAGCAGCATTGTTACTTATTTGGGAACTAGACAGGTGAAAGTTTCTTCCTTACTGTGAATGCTACAAGCTTGCATGGCTATACTGTTATACTATACTATACTATACTATACTATACTATACTATACTATACTATACTATACTATACTATACTATATACTAGTGCAACTGATAAGCAGCCTTAGACAGAAGGCTTCCTGATTTACTTCAATCGGTGACTGGATCCACTCACCTTAAGCTGCAAAGTTGGCTTGCCCTCAATCTCAGCACAGACGAGGCAGAGACTTCTGCTCTTGATTCCCAGGAAAACTAGGTTACCTTTCTCTTCATCTTGGAATTCTGTGTCTCTACATGCTATCAAGCTAAGAATGACTAGAAACACAAGGAAAATTGGGAAGATGTCAACTTTAAGCACAGATAAATCCAGTCTTTCACCTTCCACCCAAATCAGGGATGGAGAGAATCTTTCTCCATCAGAGCTTCCCACATTAGCCACACAACAGTGATTCTTCATTGTTTTCCTGAGACTTTTGTATTCTTGATGCCAGAACCTCAGTTGTCACCTGGGTCCACTGTTTCCCAAAAATAAAATAAAATCTTATTATCCTTGCAGCTAAAAATAGTAATATAGTCATGCACTTATGTGATATGAGATATGAGAGGAAGTATGCTGTAGGTTTCTAAAATTGCTCCTTAAGACTAGACTCACCTCAAAAGACTTTGCCTGTCACATTTAGGGACATCTTGTTACCTACGTCAAACACTTAAATGATAGCTTAGGTAAATTTGAGGTTGCTAAGGCAGAAAGGGAAAATCCTTGGCCTCTGGTGGCATCATGGAACCAACATGGAACCCAGCCTGGGCTGGCCCACTGGTTTTTATACACGGAAGAAATATGCCACTGTATTATTTAAGTTCTCATTGTGTGAGATTTCCTTCATTCCTGGTTGAATTTAACTATTTAATAATTTAGGCTGAGATTCCTAAGAGTCTGAGTATTCTGTATCTAATTCTTAACAGAGGACAGGAAAACAAATCCATTCAACAACTACTTAATACCTACCCATGTAAGACATAGCACTATGTGGGCATTGGAGATTTGACTTAGGGCAAGACAGACCATCACCATTTCCTATAAAATCTATAAACTATTGAGAAAATAGAAAGAAACATAAAATGAAAAATTACCAAAAACTGTTTGGGGGAGAAGTGATCAAAGCCTGGAAACACAAGAGTGAGGCCAGATTTAGAACACATCTTTGCAGAAGTGGATTTCAAGTCCAGATAGTAAGGCTAAGAGAGAGAGAGAGCTCATATGAAAAGATGGAAACTGGGCGGTGGAGGGGTTGGAGAAAGAATGCATCATGTAAAGGAAGTCCCTTGCACACAAAAGAGCTTCTGTGTTCAAGGATCTGAAAGCAGAATGGTGCGCTTAGGCCTCGTCCCTCCTCCTGTGCTGTCCGTGAACACACACAAGGACGTAACCATATTCAATCTTATGTATAAGAGGATTGATTGCTCATGGTTCTGCTATGTAGGGAATAGATGGAACTACCCAAACGAAATGGGAAGGAGGGACGTAGGGAGTGACAATGCTGGCCCGGGTTGTGGGAGGTTGTGTCTCAGAAATGAGGCATATTGTCCACAGAATCGTCAGTCTGTACTGGTTGAGTCATCCCTGAATCATCAAGAGTACCTCCTGTTCTTGTGATGTGAGTGAACAAAACTGGGTGGTAGTGATTAATGGATCTTCTCAGCAACTTTCAGAAGATAGATCCACAGTTTGTTTTGGGGCACACAAAACAAAGATTTTGGAAAGGACAGTGGTAAAAACATTCAGAGGTCTCTGTTGGGAACATAAGTGGCAAAGTGATGAGCATAGAAGTCACATACTAAACAAAGATAACTTGCCATCTCTTCACAGAGATTGTATTACTGCAGATAGAGCTTTGAGGAGTTTAATCATTCAGATATCTCCAAGAGAATATGAAACAAAGAAGTCCAAAAGAGAAGAGAGTTACACACACAAGCAATAATTGTTCTTACAGAAAGGGAAGATGAAGGCTGTTCAAGACTAAGTTATCCATTATTTTCCAAGTTATTCAAGAACAGAGGTGTATTCTTTAGGTGTGGGTGCTAAAGGTGGCCTTGGAAAGATTAGCTGAAGGAAATGGGAGTGTAAATCTAGATGTCAAATTTCTTTTTAAAATTCTATATATGGATTATTTTAGTCATATATATAGTGATGTCTTTGAGGGATAATAACACATATGATTCATCATGAAATTAAGGAAATACTTTATCAAACAGTTTATTTGAAATCATTACAGCATGTAATACTGTGTATATGAATACTATGTGCACAATATTATTTGTAGAAAAGAAGTGTTAATACTAATTATGTTTATGGAAGGAGTTCATATGATATTTATTAGTTTATCTTTCTTTTCTTGAAAATAAGTGTACATTTCTGTAACAAATTTAAAAGATGATTTTAAATTGTTTAATAAAGACTATGGAAATAACACATGCTAGTTATATATTTAAAGTATATACAGGTGTATATATCAAAGCAGGAAGGAACACCAGCAAACTCTATTCCCTAAGGAAGAGTATCCAGTATTAACAATTTGGAGTATATTCTTCCAGATAGAAAGTTCTGTGTAGCACATATGCAAACAGAATACTCTAATAAATATATATATTAACATTTGAAGCAGGCTATTTAAAAAAGTGTGTCTAAGAATCAAAGAAGGCATGTATTGTATAAACAATTTTCCATTAAAATTTGTCTATGAATTTCACAGAAAATCAGAATGTTTTGTGCTTTGAATATGAAATAATTCCTCAAAATCTTGAGTACTACGAAGGTTTGAATCCATCTGGTGGCACTATTGAGTGTGATCAGATCATGAGAGTTCTAACCTCATCATCCATTAGTGAGTTCATAGTTAATGATTATTATTGGACACAGGACCTAATTGGTCACTGTTGATGATTTTTAAAGCAAGAAGATTTGAACCTTCCTCTACTTTCTGTCACCATTGAGTTGATAGTTTCTTTCCTACCAATAACCATGTGTCTCACTTTACATGGACCTAAACAAGTAACTGGAGCCAGCAGGAAGCTCTGAAAACTCAGAAATTTAGACCCAAATTCATTCAACCTTTACAATTGATTTAAAATTATTTGGGTGGTGTTGAGGTTAGTCTTTCCTACTGTGAAAATCTGACTAAAACAGAGGTGGTAGGGAGAGAATTGGGAATCAAGAGGTAGTTTTAGTATCAAGACTGGGGATTTGATCTAAGAGGTCTCGTGTGGAAGTACACGAGGTAAAAGTGAGGATTAAATAAATATGGAAGTTTTAAAGAAATGAGACAAGGGTGAGTAGATTGCCTTACAATGGGAAAAAGGATGTTTCACCTTATTTGAAAGTGGAAAGATGAGAGACTGAATCTATAAACATGGATAGATGCCTGTTGGAATTTAGAGGAACAGCATTCTAAAAAGTAACAGTGACTGTGGAAACACAAACCTTTCCTATTTGAAGATGCTTTCATGAGGGGAATTCCTGGCTCCCTGCACTGTCATTTCTATGTATAGGCTTTCCTACATATAGAAGGAGAACCACCATTTTCTTCTTGCCTTTCCTCTGAACTATAAGATTGGTGACCAGGGAAAGAGCAGCACAAGATTTGTGCAGGCTCATGTCCACTCCCAGTGGAACTGACGGCTCTTCACCTGCACCATGACATGTCACTACCAGGCTTGACATTGTTGCTAGCAGGAACCGCTGTTAAAGAATTTCCAGTCAGGACCCACACCATCTGTTGGGAGTCATGAACTCTGTAGGTTCTGGGAAATTCCTGAACTGCCAGATAACAGAAAAACACAAGACACAGGTGTGGGTATAATTAGCTTAAGGTTTGGGGTCCATTCTAACAATGAATTCTGAATTTTTGTGATACGTATTGCTTTGAGAAGACATGGCCATAAAAACAAAGGAAAGGAGAATAAGGCAGCCTGGTTTATGGATCAAGGCACAGAAAAGATTGAATACATTCCAGGTTGCAAGGCATGTTCAGTATTTGCCAGTTCTTATGGAATTATCTCTTCTGGTTTATAAAGTCTCTACATGGCACCAAAAACCAAAACTATTAACCAAGCATAAATATGTTGTTTAATTTTTTTCTTTACCATCTTAGTCAAAATGAACAGATAATTCTAAATACAGCTAATAAGAAAAGCACTGAAGTGCCTTGAGATTTCAGTATGTATGCCTCTGAGCATTCTAGCCAGAGAAAATAGATTTGTGGCTAAGAAAGTGAAGCAGGGCCCTTCAACCCTATTATCCCTGATGAGATTAGACAGAGATAGTCCAAATTGATTTGTGATTGACACTTACTCTCTTTGTTGATATTCTTGGGCTCAGAACTTTTTGGAGGAGTATAACACACACCAGATTGTGGAGGGAAAGCCATCATTGCCTGAGAAAGAAAAAGGAAATAAAAACAAAACAAAACCTTTTTCTCTTAGATGCTCCCAGAATCTTATGAAATTCTTTAGTAAGAGTTTCCCTAAAGCCTCACCCTATATTCACATTAAAATATTTAATGACTTGTCTATTGTATTTATGTGCATGAGTATTTTGCTTGTCTGTATGTATATGCACCATGTGTGTGCCTGGTGCTCAGAAGAGGTAGTCTGATCCTTTGGAACCAGAGCCTCAGACAGTTGTAAGTTGCCCAGTGTGGGTTGGAAACCTGACCCTCCACAGGAGCAGCAAGGGCTCTTAAACACTGAGCCATCTTTGTAGCAAACAGATTACTATTTAAAGTGTACTTAGAACATAATTCAAGGACAGCAATCCTTAAGTGGAAACTCCCATCCCTTTATTGACTGGTCTCCAGGCTATGGTGACTTTGAAGTGCTATCCGCCATCACATCTGGATGGTGGGGAGGTTTAATTATCACAGATACTTCTTCTGCACTGAATCACCACCAGGCTTAGGGGTAGTAGAGTGTCGATCTCTGTTCTAGCTCTTCCCTCAGCTTGAATGACAGTTTTTCCTGCTTTTAAACTGAGAATTCCTGCGCATCTAGCAGCAAACCTGCCCTTCTGACTTCTGTATTCCTTTACTCTTTCTCCAGAGAGACACTGCCAAGGATTCTGCATGTGGTCATTCATAACTCCATCAGAAGTTTGTCTCTCTAGAGATGTTTGGGTATAAGATTTGGTTAATAGCACCAGGTGTAAGTACACAATCTCTTATAATGGCAACCGATTGATCATGTCCCTGTAGCCAGGACCCTCAGTGCCTCCCTTGAGAGTTGTCTTTTGGCAGGGAATGAGATCATGACAAGTAGCACGCTAATTATAAGCAACTCTTAATTCCTCCAGTACCTTGTATCTCGAGTGAAGGCCACAGGAGCACTCAGGGCTGGACAGAAAGCAGAGAATATTTTCCCTCACAAGGCTCTGAACAGCAGAAATTACCTTGGTCCAAAGAGGTCTTGTCTCTGGGATCAAAGTTATGACTGTAGCTCTATATGCAGGCACTGAGGCCAGTCTGTGACTCCAGACCTTTTAATTATTAGCAAGGCAGTATCACTATCTTCTGACACTGGGTGTGCCCACTTTAGCAAGAAACCTGGGCTGGCAAGAAGGGCCTATTAGGCTGTGCAGAGGAGGCAGGGATGCAGTATAAGTGTGGCTTGTCTAGGATCCTGGGGCAACGAAAGCAGCAATCACAGCAGCAAGCAATAATGAGGAAACACTCAGGCTAGAAGTTGAGTCATGGTGGAGAAGGTGGCTTCTGGACTACCTTGAGTCACAGGTGTGGCTGTCTTGACTCAGTGAACAGCTTAACACCAAAGCCCTATTTACATTGATCTGTGGCAAAGCCCAGTCCTGATCTCAGGCATTTTACATATTTACTATGCCGCAACTCATGACAGCTTCTTGTGTTTCTGCTAAAGCTGTAAGAGCTCCAATTTCCTGAGTAATCTTTTAATCCTCACACTAGTCCTTTCCAGGCCATCCCTCTTCCTCACATCAGCAAACGAGCCTCAAGAGATGACAAAATGGTCAGGCAGCCGGGCATAGTGTGCTGCCAAGTGTGAGGGCAAGTTCTTGATGCTATGTGATGCATTCACCTTCGGTTTTGATCATCTGCATACTGTATTAACAGAAACACAAAGGAGGTCTTGGGACTCATTCTGTGTGCACGAAGCAGACAAAGGTGCTATGAAAGACTTTCAGGTTTGTGAGTTCATAACTCTGCAGCACAAGTCAGACACAGCCCGGACATTGACACTAGAAGGAAGTCTTCCCTTCAATAATGCGGATCAGTGCTAAACGCTGACAGAAATCCACTTGTTCTGTTCCAAACTTTGCTCTCAGGGAACTCTCAAATGTGGGTCATGGTCATATTCTCTGACATCCAGCATCAAATCTTCTCCTTAGAATCTTGTCATGCTCCCTAACTACTATCCCTGTCTGGCCCTAGCTGTACCCACTTAGCCAAGAAACCTGGGCTGGCACGAAGGACCTCTGAGGATTTGAAGGGAAGGCAGGAAAGCAATCCAGGTGTGACTGTTCTGGGCTCTTGGAGAAACTAAAGCAGCACAAACATCAGGAAACTGTTTTTCCTTGGACTTAAATGTCCACCAAGCTATGACCAGGATGAGATAGAACTATTGTCATATCACTTCCCTGCTCAAAACTCTCAAAAGTTGTCACTTCATGGTAGGACACACAGAGCTCTCACTGTGATCACCCATCCCACAGGACCCAGCCCTGCTTCTGTCCCTGCTGCTTCTGATCCTACACTAAGATTTCCGTGGTGTAGTTCACACTAGACTGCTGCTAATTCTCCAAGATTATTCCTGTTTGGGCAACTGGATGCTTGCATTTAATATTAGTGAGATATATAAAAAATAAAATATATTTTACAGTGTATTAATTATTATACTTATTTTATTGTGTTAATTAATATTTAATTAATGTATTATTGACTAATATAATTACATAATATTAATAGATTAATATTATAAAATGTGTGTAGTTATAATATACGATGTATTACATAACATATATAATCTAAAGTGTATATTATATCTAATATAAAATATATAGTATAAACAACATGTAATATATGATTTAATATAAAATATTACCTGTGATATACAGTGATATATATCATACATATCATGTTATGTATATATGTAATTATATGTATAAAGTATATTGCACAATATACAATATATAACAAATATATGGTCATATAAATAATTTGTAAAATTATGTTATATATTATATATTATAATACACTACATAATATAATTAATTTATGATAAATAATTGATATGTTCTGTATATTTGTTATAGAGAATATAATAGTTAATGTACAATGCATTATTCATAAATTTTATCTTATATTTATTAGGTATAAAATATAATACAATATATTATTTATTATGTATATAGCATATAACATAACATATAATACATGCATGATATAATGTGTTATATAAATTATATATTATTCATGATATATAATTATATGCATAAATTGTATATATAAATTTTAAATGTCATTATATGTATATATATTATACATTATATTTTTTAGGTGTATATTTTATATGTGTATATATGCTATATACATATGTTCATATTATGTATAATTACATGTATAATTATATATCATTACATACACAAATAAGGTATGTAAATCATACATAATAATATATAATTATATATTACATGATGATATATGTAATATACTATGATATGTATTCCTATATAAGTATATGTAATAAAATGTATATATAATTATATAGAATATATATTATATTTTGTATAATATACATGATCTATAATTACATAATATATAATTTATTATATTATATGTAACATAGATATTATTATATTACATCATTATATTATATAATATGCTATATAACATTATGTTTACAGACAAAAAATATTTTATAGTGCTATAATATTGCATTTATTAATTATAGTAGTTATAAGATTTAATTATTGAGAAATTATTGATTGTTGATCATTAATGATTATTCATTAATATATAATGCTTAGTTGTACCTATGGATAATACATCATATATTATGATATAGCAAATAACATATAATTTATTACATATTATATTTTAGATAGTATCTTACATTTAACATGGTGCATATTATATTCTATATTATATATTGTGTGTATATATGGGAGCTTATAGGATGTGACACTCCCATATTACCTCTTAGTACCAGATGTTACAATGAAGTCAAAGGAAGCTGCAGCATTTTAGGAAAACCCCCACGAGCCTAGACTGAGTCTTTTTGGCTATGGTTGCTCACTGCCTGGATGAGCAGTTTATATCTTTTGCAGAAAACAAATGGAAAATTTTGAACCAAGACTGACTATAAATCAACCACATGTCTGCTGGATGTGTCTAAGTGCAGCCTATCCTTACAGCGTCCCCTCCTGTTCAGTGTGAGACTGGCAGCTCCACATGCCTCCACTCTAGTTGGCAGAGCCAGCCCAGACCAGGACGAAAGAGCCAGACTCACACTTTTCCTGACCCGGCAGCTTTCGTATTTAACTTATGAATCATTTCAATTCAATATTAGTTTCCTCCAGCAGTGGGCAAACCTTACAATTCACGGGAGGATTGTCAGGGCCTGGAGACTTGGAGATAGTTTTCACAAGGGAGTAAGTGCCTGGACCTGCTCCATAGGGTCTCACCTGGATCTGGAGTGGGGAGCTTGTGGTGGCCCTTGTTCTTGGTGAGTCAGTCAGGAGAAACCACCTGTGGTGTTAGAGACACAGGAGCCTCACTCACCCTGTGGGTTGCTCACACATCCTTCCCAAATTTGGCTGGTAGAACTGGCTGTTCCCCTTACCACCTCTTCTATCTCCCACTTGGCCAAGATGGTGCCAGCTGAAGTGCTGTGACATTACCCACCAGGTATCCTGTCTCATGGTCACCCTGTTTCTCAAGTCTGTTCTCCAAAATTGTTTCCTCACCCCCATCCCCATTGCCCCACAGGATGATTTCAATGGAGGAGAGAGCGGTCACATTTCTGTACTCTGTGTGTGACCCAGCAACATCTCTTCTGTGCTTTCAATCATGAAAGCTAACCCAAAGAAGTGTCTCTCAACCCACATGGTGACATGCCCTAGTGCTGGGTACAGCCATCTTTCTCTGAATTAGCTTGTGTTGTTTTGTTGTTTCTGAAATCCCATTCTTTTCAAATAGTCCCTTGGTTCTTTGTGCAGAGAGATTCCTGCCAGTGTCATGCCTTGGTTCTAGCTCAGCCTTTATCCATCTCCACTCTGTTTAAATCTGTACTCTATGAAATTTTCTTATGTTGAGGAATGGAGGCTAGTAGCCATGGAATTGAACTTCCACACCACCATGTCTACACCCTCCTAATTTTATGACCTTAGGTGAGTTTTTTCTACTACATGGGAATAAAACTTGCTCTTGTCGTCTATGACCAACTACAAGATCTTTAACTATCGTTTAAACCATGCCTGACCCAGTAAATGTGTACCAAAAGTTAACCCTTCTTGTCAGAGATTTGAAACCCAATAGGAAATCCAGTTAACAGGGTGAGTTGAGTAGAGAAACTGCCCACGAACATGCAAAGTGGTGTTTGGTCTTGAAAGTACCTTGAATTTAGAGCAAAGTAAGCTTGGCCTCTGCCATATTCTCTTTACTATTGGGATAAATGCAGAAGAGGTGGGTAAACAGCGAGCAGGGAATTTTGACCATAGTTGGTACTATGTGCTGATCCAGCTCTTCATAAGCTCTGCCTTATTCAGTCCTTATATCTCTGAGGAGGGAATTATCATCCTCTACACAAAGAAACAAAAGTTAGGCAGGATGGTGTGTTGTTTCAGAGATATGAAAGAAATCCCCAAGACTGTGATGGAAATAGTCAAGTCTATACTGGTGCTGATGCTAGTGATGATGAAGCTGCTGCTTTTGGCTATAACGGTTTAGTTGGTGTTCAAGTTCCTGCTATGTGCCAGGAACTAAACACATATATTAACTCACTCAATAATATTATTTTCACTTTGTATATGAAAATCCTAAAAAACATAAATGTATTAGAGTTTCTATGGCTGTGAAGAGACTCCGTGGTGACAATGGCCTAAACTTCTGAACCATAAGCCAGCCCCAATTAAATGCTTAAATGATACCCTTCACAAATAGTCACAAATAATATAAAATACCTTGGTGTGACTCTAACCAAGCAAGGGAAAGATCTGTATGACAAGAATTTTAAGTTTCTGAAGCAAGAAATAGAAGAAGACTTCAGAGGATGGAAAGATCTTCCGTGCTCATGATTTGGAAGGATTAATACAGTAAAATTAACCATCTTGGTGAAAGCAACCTACAGATTCAGTGCCATCCCCATCAAAATTCCAACTCAATTCTTCACAGAGATAGAAAAAGAATTCTAAAATTCATTTGGAATAACAAAAAACCCAGGATAGTGAAAACTATTCTTAACAATAAAAGAACTTCTGGGGGAATCACTATCCCTGACCTCAAGCTGTATTACAATAGTGATAAAAACTTATGGTATTGGTAGAGACAGGCAGGTAGATCAGTGGATTAGAATTGAAGACCCAGAAATGAATCCACACACCTACCGTCACCTGATCTTTGTCAAAGGAGCTAAAACCATCCAGTAGAAAAAAGACAGCATTTTCAACAAATGGTGCTGGTTCAACTGGCGGTCAGTATGTAGAAGAATACAAATTGATCCATTCTTATCTCCTTGTACAAAGCTCAAGTCCAAGTGGATCAAGGACCTACACATAAAACCAGAACACTGAAACTAATAGAAGAGAAAGTAGGGAAAAGCCTCAAACACATAGGCACAGGGGAAAATTTCCTGAACAAAATACCACTGTCTTATGGTGTAAGATTTGACAAATGGGACCTCATATAATTGCAAAGGTTCTGTAAGGCAAAGGACACTGTCAATAGGACAAAACAGCAACCAACAGATTGGGAAAAGGTCTTTACCAATCCTACATTTGATAGAGGGCTAATAACCAATATATACAAAGAACTCAAGAAGTTAGACTCCTGAGAATCAAATAACCCTACTAAAAAATGGGGTACAGAACTAAACAAAGAATTCTCAACTGAGAAATATCGAATGGCCAAGAAGCACCTAAAGAAATGTTCAGCATCCTTAGTCATCAGGGAAATGCAAATCAAAACAACCCTGAGATTCCACCTCACTCCATTCAGAATGCCTAAGATCAAAAACCCAGGCAAAAGCAGATGCTGTTGAGGATGTGGAGAAAGAGGAAAACTCCTCCATTGTTGGTGAGATCACAAGCTGGTACAACTACTCTGGAAATCTGTCTAGCAGTTCCTCAGAAAGTTGGACATAGTATTACCTGAGGACATAGATATATGACTCCTGGGCATATACCCAAAAGATGCTCCAACATATAACAAGGACACATGCTCCATTATGTTCATAGCAGCCTTATTTATAATAGCCAGAAGATGGAACGAACCCAGATGTCCTTCAACAGAGGAATGAAGACTTGAATTTTTTTATTATACAGATCTTTCACTTGCTTTTTTAGTTTCACACCAAGGTATTTTATATTATTTGTGACTATTTTGAAGGGTATTGTTTCCATAATTTCTTTCTCAGTCCTTTTATCCTTTGAGAATAGGAAGGCTAATGATTTGTCTGAGTTAATTTTATATTTAGCCACTTTGTTGAAGTTGTTTAACAGCTGTAGGTGTCTCTGGTGGAATTTTTGTGGTCAAGTATCTCCTATCATCTGCAAATAGTGATATTTTGACTTCCTCTATTGCAATTTGTATTCCTTTGATCTCTTTTTGTTGTCCAATTGCTCTGGCTAGAACTTTGAGTACTCTATTGAATAGGTAGGGAGAAAGTGGGCAGTCTTGTCCCTGATTTTAATGGGATTGCTTTGAGTTTCTCTCCAGTTTGCTGTATATTGCTTTTATTATATTTAAGAATGTGCCTTGAATTCCTGATCTCTTTAATACTTTTAACATGAATGCGTGTTGTATTTTGTCAAAGGCTTTTTCAGTATTTAATGAGATGATCATGTGGTTTTTTTCCTTTGAGTTTGTTTATATAGCAGATTACATTGACGGATTTACACATATTAAACCATCTCTGTATTCCTAGGATGAAGCCTACTTGATCGTGGTGGATGATCCTTTTGATGTGTTCTTGGATTTGGTTTCCAAGAATTTTATTGAGTATTTTTGCATTGATATTCATAAGAGAAATTGGTCTGTAGTTCTCTTTCTTTGTTGGGTCTTTTTGTGGTTTAGGTATCAGTGTAACTGTGGGCTTTACAGAAAGAATTAGGCAATATTCCTTCTGTTTCTATTTTATGGAATAGTTTGAGGAGCATTGGTATTAGATTTTCTACGAAGGTCTGATAGAATTCTGCACTGAAACCATCTGCCCTGGAGGTTGTTTTTTTTTTTTTTTTTTTTGGGTTGGGAGACTTCTAATGACTGCTTCTATTTCCTTGGGGGTTATGGGGCTACTTAGATGGTTTATCTGATCCTGATTTAACTTTGGCACCTGGTATCTGTCTAGAAAATCATCCATTTCATCTAGATTTTCCAGTTTTGTTGAGTATTGACTTTTATCTGGTTTTTTTTTTTTTTTTTGGTTATTATTTTATTGACTTTGATCTGGTTATTTTTTTAATTTCCTCAGTTTCTGTTGTTATGTCTCTCTTTTCATTCTGATTTTGTTAATTTGGATACTATATCTGTGCTCTCTGGTTAGTCTGGCTAAGGGTTTATTTATCTTGTTGATTTTCTCAAAGAACCAACTCCTAGTTTTGTTGATTCTTTGTATAGTTCTTTTTTTTTTTTCTACTTAGTTGATTTCAGCCTTGAGTTTGATTATTTCTTTCCATCTATTCCTCTTGGGTGTATTTGCTTCTTTTGGTTCTAGAGCTTTCAGATGAGCTATTAAGCTGGTAGTATATGATCTCTCCAATTTCTTTATGGAGGCACTCATAGCAGAGTTTTTCTTCTTAGCAGTGCTTTCATTGTGTTCCATAAGTTTGGATATGCTGTACTTTCATTTTCATTGAATTCTAAAAAGTCTTTAATTTCTTTCTTTCTTTATTCCTTGACTGAACTATCATTGATTAGATAGTTTTTCAGGCTCCATGTTTATGTGGGTTTCCGTTGTTTTTGTTGCTATTGAAGACAAGCCTTAGTCTGTGGTGATCACATAGAATACATGGGATTAATTCAGCATTCTTCTATCTGTTGAGGTTTGTTTTGTGTCCAAGTATATGGTCGATTTTTGAGAAGGTATCATGAGGTGCTGAGAAGAAAGTATATCCTTTTGTTTTAGGTGAAATATGGTTCATAACTTCTTTTTGTTTCACTGTGTCTTTGTTTAGTTTCTGTTTTCATGATCTGTCCATTGTTGAGAATGCGGTGTTGATATTTCCTACAATTATTGTGTGAAGTGCAATGTGTGCTTTGAGCTTTAGTAATGTTTCTTTTACAAATGTGGGTACCCTTGCATTTGGAGCATAGATATTCAGAATTGAGAGTTCATCTGGGTGTATTTTTCCTTTCATGGGTATGTAGTGTCCTTCCCCATATTTTTTTGATAACTTTTGGTTGAAAGTCTATTTTATTGGATATTACAATGGGTACTCCAGCTTGTTTCTTGGGACCATTTGCTTGGAAAAATTTTTCCCATCCTTTTACTTTGAGGTAGTATCTGTCTTTGACTCTGAGTTGTGTCTCCTGTATGCAGCAAATGCTGGATTCTGTTTATGTATCCAGTCTGTTAGCCTGTGTCTTTTTATTAGGGAATTGAGTCTATTGATGTTGGGAGATATTAGGGAACAATGATTGTTGGCCCCTGTTATTTTTGTTGTTAAAGGTGGAATTATGTTTGTGGATTTTTCTTCTTTTGGGTGACTTGTGAAAAGATTAATGTCTTGTTTTTACTTGGGTATAGTTTTTCTCCTTGTGTTGGACTTTTCCTTCTATTATCCTCTGTAGGGCTGGGTTAGTGAAAAGGTATTTTTTAAATTTGGTTTTGTTTTGGAATATCTTGGTTTCTCCATCTATGGTAATTGCAAGTTTTTCTGGGTATAGTAGACTGGCCTGGCATTTTTGTTCTCTTAGGGTCTGTATGACATCTGCCCAGTATCGTCTGGTTTTTAGAGTCTCTGTTGAGAAGTCTGGTATAATTCTCATAGGTCTGCCTTTATATGTTACTTGACCTTTTTCCCTTACTGCTTTCAGTAATTTTTATTTGTTCTGTGCATTTGGTGTTTTAATTATTATGTGGCAAGAGGAATTTCCTTTCTGGTCCCACCTGTTTGGTGTTCTATAAGCTTCTTGTATGTTTATGGGCATCTCTTTCTTGAGGTTAGGGAAGTTTTCTTCTATAATTTTGTTGAAGATGTTTGCTGACCCTTTGATGTGGGAACCTTCACTCTCTTTTATATCTATTATTCTTAGGTTCGGTCTTACATAAGCTCTAAGGTTAGCCTGTGGCATATTACAGGTTATACCTTTCACATTCCATACACTGAGCAGTCATGTGACTAAAGCTTCCTCTCATTTCCATCTTTAGCTGACACTCAAGTTTCTTCCTCCATGAAAATTCCAACCTGGCTTCAGAAAGTTCTTCCACAATCAGGCCCTGTCATCTGCCTGGGCAGAGTGGGTGGTGAAAAATTTATTAAAAGAGTATAGAGCTGTCTCTTTTGTTGATGAGTTCAAGGCTCTGGGTGGAAATGGTTCATAAGGCTGTCATCTGATGCTGTTGGTACTCATAGTCAAACTTCCTTTTTCTTTCCCGTACTTCTTTTGTCGAATACGTCAGCTGGAAAAACTCTGAAGCTTCTAAACATGCCAAGTTTGCAGTGAAGAACTGCAACCAGGCATAGAGATAACAACTGCCTCCTTTCAGAATTGTGCTTGGGCCCTGATGTGGATCATTTAAAAAGTCTGACCCAAGCAGCACTGGGGTTTATCTTTTTACCCAGCCACTGACCTCCATTTTCATTTCTGAGTTCTCCTCCAAAACAGACATTCTCATTGTTGATGAAATAGATGAAGTGTAGGACTTGTGCTGAAAGGGAGAATGTCTTGATCTCTGTTTGGAAATGCTCACTGCATCCAGGAATTCCTTGTGGGCTGGACCACTCTTTTCTGCCTATCATGCTACTAAAGCAGTATTTTCCAAATGATGGCTTGCAGTTTCAACATATGGACCATGACTGACTTTTGTGGGTCTTTTTCAAAGCACTTAATAAAAATGAAGTAGTTTTAAAATACAGTGCTCTAGTCCTGGAGTTGAAAAGCCCATGTGAAAAATCTAGACTATTGCTTATTTTGCATTAAAATTTTATTTAGAAAATAGTTTTGTCCTTATTAATGTATTGTCCATGGCTACTTTAGGGATGCCATAGGAGACCTGATTAATTAAGAGAGGGGGGGGGGAAGGAGAGGGAGAGAGAGAGAGAGAGAGAGAGAGAGAGAGAGAGAGAGAGAAATAGACCATCTGGTCAGCAAAGTTTGAAATACTATCTGAGCCTTTCCATAGTTTGATGACTCTCTAAAGTAGCCTAATTTTGTCAAATCAAACCCAACCAAACCCAAACAATAAAAAATAATGCATTTACAACTTTTTTTCTTAAGAAATCAGGTTTCCAGAGATCACAGAACACTCAGATTCTAATATCCAAATCAGATATGGTGGCTCACACTTGCAATCCCAGCTCATGCAAGGCTGAGGCAAGACTTAATTAAATTAATGAATTAAAGGATAGCTTGGGCAATATAGTGAGTTCCCAGGCCAGCCTGGACTAGAAAGTATGGCCTTATTTCAGACAGAAAAACAAACAATTTCAACCATGTCTCAGCATTAATCTAGGTCAATAGAGTGAAAGAAGTGGAGGAAGAATTGTCATGACACATAATGAAAAATCTGAAATTAAATAAATGATTTATTGACAAGAATTGTTGTCATGACACATAATGAAAAATCTGAAAGTAAATGAGTCTCCAAGTTTGCAAAGATAATTCTGTGTGTTTCTTTTCTCATTTTTGTGACCAAATATATAACTAGATACTTAAAGGAGAAGAGGTTTGCTGTTGGCTCATGATTTAAGCATCCAATCCACAAAGGAAGAGATAGCAGAGTAGATCACCTCTCACTGTGATTCCTCACCTTCTCACATTTCAAAGAGCAGGAAAACTGGTACTCAGCTGGATTTCTATGGTTTCCATCTCAGGGCACTGAGTGATACTGCCCATATTCAGAGTGAGGATTTCCTCAGTTTAACCTCTCTGAGACAGCCTAACAAACTTCTTAAAGTGTTACTCCAGGGTGATTGTAAATCCAGGTAAGTTGACAATATATATGATCCATCTCAAGTTTACTCTTTGTCGACATGATGTTCAAACATGTTATATGAAATTCTAACACTCCACTCTTGGCCATGAAATCTTATGTTAATTGCACAATGCAAAAACCCATCTTAAAATACCTCTAAATCTCAAAAGTTCCAACATGTCTGAAGTTTCTATTGACAGTCAAAACAATTCCTAAGTGTGAAACCCTATAAAAAAAAATCCAAAGCACAGATATTTGTGTATGTTTGCATGTACACACACACACACACACACACACACACACACACACACACACACACACAAGTCCCCACGCCCTCTAAATATACTTCATTCTACAGAAATGATGAGGTCCCTCACTGTTCCAATAAACCTTCTGCTTTTCTGCTTCACTTTTCTCATAAGAGTAAAGGGAGTTTGATGTCAGACTGTGCTACCAGTGACATTCAGACTAGCCTGGGCTCAAGGATGAAACCTTTTATCAAAGAAGAAAAGACAAGCTGGGTGATTCATGCCTTTAATCTCTTTGCCCTAGAGGCAGACCCAGGTGGATCTATGTGAGATGCCAGTCAGGTCTGTATAGTATGTTCCAGGACAGGCTACATTAAAGACTTTGTCTGAAACATACCAAAAGAAAGAAAAAAAGGAAGGAAAGGAAAGAAAGAAGGAAGGAAAATGATTTTTCAAACTAATGAGTCAATGATCAACAACAAAACAATCAAGTTGTAAATTTCTACATTTGGTCATTGCTAAAGGGGAGGTATAAATTGCCTTTCCCTGAGATGTTTAAAATCAAACAGGGAGGAAAATCAAGAAATCAGTTACAAAGGGCATATAAAATCTCAGAGTTCCAAGTCAGGGATGAATGGAGCTGGATTTTTAGATAGAAAATAAATTGGCTTAAATGCAATGCATGGAGGAAAAATGGCTGCCAGGGAATTTAGGATTATGCCTTCCAAGGGAATGTGCCTTGAACAAAACTGACCATCACCTTTGTGTAGTGGCAGCAGTTAAACACAGATCAAGAGGTCAAGGACAGTCTTATTCAACTTTAATTCTTAAGAAGGTTAAGGCAAATGGCTGCTGACAAAGTTCCCTCATGATCAGCTCATTAATTGGAAGGCCACCAAAACAGAATTCAAGTTCATGTTTGTATACATCATATGGAGACAAGAAATTAGAAGTCACTTTTCAAAATGAAATCAAAAGCTAAACAAACAACAAACAAACAAACAAAAAAAAAAACAAAAAGAAAAAAGAAAAAAAGAGACAACATTGACAAAGACAGACTCCAGTCCATTTTCATCCATTACCAAAGAGGAGAAAGAAGAAGTGGCCATTTAGTAGATGACAATCTCTGTTTAACAAAAGCTCTGCAGCCAACCTGGTAGATGTAGTATTTCCAGGCAGGAAACCACACACCCAGTGCAGCTCCTCATCATCCAAGCCCAACCCAGACAACTAGAGCAAGGTTATCTTCTAGGAAAATCAAAGAGAGATTCCCCAAGGAAACAGCCTTGTGAGGACCCCTTACACCATCTGAAGGTATGTCAGAGAAGACACTAAAAAAATAAAAGCTGAGGCTGGAGGAGTGGCTCGTAGGTTAAGAGAGCTTGCTGCTTTTTATTTCTTCAAACAATCTGAGTTGAGTTCCTAGTATGCAAGTCAGACATCACCCTACTGCCTGTGTTACGCCCAGATTGTGAGACATCCCCCTCCCCGCAAGAGACCATCAGGAACCACAACTCTGATGCAAGCACACAAGAGTCTTTATTTGAGTTCAGACCTTGATCCAACAGATTAGAAAAGTGACACCAGGGTCTAGGGGTTTAGAGTTTATATAGGGAAAAAATTGCAAGCAGGACTTTCAAGCCTTGGCATTACATGATTGGGCAAATGGATAAAGAAGTGTTGGCCTTTAAACTGATTGGTGCTTAGCATCTGTTCAAACAACAAGGAGAGACCACACATGTAAGAGGAGCATCTTGACCTGGGAATGACTTTTTTTTCATAACTCATTCTGTTACTGTGACCATTCTTATCCTGTTATTGTGAGTTGGACACAGCTGTTATGTCTATTTTCAACTGCTGAGAACACTTTGTGGTCTCTTTCCCAGAGCCCAAGTGTGGGGGCCATGTCACTCTGAGGACAAGCAACTTAAAATGGAGATTGTACAGCAAGATGGAGTCTGTCCTGCTACTCTGGCCTCTTCACCTGGAACTCCAGCTTCAGAAGATCTGATACCCTCTTCTGGCCTTCACTGGCACATGAACTCATTCAACTAAAACTCTCTCAGATATACCCGTGTACATACAAATGAAATTTAAAACAAAAAAACCCTTAATTTTTATGAAAGTAATAAAGAAAGGAAAAGCTGAAAGGGTTTAGGTATCATTCACTAAAGAATGATACCCTGGACTCAAATAGTACGTAAATGCAAAGATTGTTTTATTCTCCAGAAGTTCAGAATGCTGGGATCTCCCATTATCAGGATAGAGAGACAACCAAGTGAGCTCATGGGCCTAATTTAAAGCACATCAGCGTAGTTCCAGGGTAGATGGGCTTTGTCTTACTCTGTCTCTAGGCATTCCAGAGCCATTCCCCTGGAGCTGTGGTTGGAAACTGTTGCTGAGGAATCCTGGTTTTTTTGTTTTGTTTTTTGGGTTTTTTTTTTTTTTTTTTTTCTCTAGTAACTGACTTCCCTGGGCTTACCTGGACTTGCCCAGTTCTTAGGCCTAGTCTCCTAAACTGCCTGACATGGAGTCAGCCTAGCCTTTTCAGGGGCAATGATACTTACAGGACTACCATGCAGGGGGAAGTCTGGCTTTCTGTGAGCAAAAGGCTCAAGTTGGAAGAATGCTTGCCTGGCTCCACATAAACTGAGTGTGGTGGCATATGTCTGTAATCCAGCATTGGAAGAAAGAGATAGAGGATTAGAAGTTCAAAGTTATCTATAGAGAGATTGAAGCCAGCTTAAGATACAGGAGACCCCATCACAAACTAAAAATTAGGGCCAGAAAGATGGGTCAGTGTATAAAAGTGCTGACTGTGAATCTTGACCACCTGAATTAAATCCCTAGGACCCTCACATGGGCAAGAAAGAACTGTCTCCTACAAGTTGTTCCCTATCTTGCCCATTCAAACACACACACACACACACACACACACACACACACACACACACAGAGAGACCTTTTAACCTTTAAAAACTAGTTAAGTTAGTGCAAGAGACCCTCTTTTCATCATATTTAGGGTCATTCGTGAATGACAAAGAGACTGGATTGCAGTTGCTTATGTTTGGATTCTCTGTTAGTCAGGGTTTCTATTCTGCACAAAACATCATAACCAAGAAGCAAGTTGGGGAGGAAAGTGTTTATTCAGCTTACATTTCCACATTGCTGTTCATCACCAAAGGAAGTCAGGACTGGAACTCACACAGGGCAGGAAGCAAGAGCTGATGCAGAGGCTATGGAGGGAATGTTACTTACTGTCTTGTTTTCCCTAGCTTTCTCAGCTTGCTTTCTTATAGAACCCAGGACTACCAGCCCAGTGATGACACCACCCACAATGGGCCCTTCCCCCCTTGATCACTAATTGAGAAAATGCCTTTCAACTCTGATCTACTGGAGGCATTTCCTCAAGGGAGGCTACTTTCTCTGTGATAACTCCAGTTTGTGTCAAGTTAACATACAAAACCAGCCAGTACAGATTCTGTTACCTAAAGGTATTTGGAGAATGACTTAATAAAGATATTTCCCATTTTACCTCCAAGAAGTCTGCACTGAGAAGGTTCAGGGTTCATATTTCTAAGTGAGCAATGATTCTAAAGTTCTTTGACCATCAACCTGGGCAGTCAGCATGTTGGCTTGAACCTTTAGAATGATTTTCTTTGTGGTGTAAAATGGTTGTACATGAAGAAACCAACACTCAAAAGAAAAAAAAAAAAGAAAGAAAATGGGAGGCTGCAGGAAAGGTTTATCAGGGGGAAAAAAGCTGAATGCTTGGAACTTTTTGTTTCTCTGCTTCCTTTCAAATCTTGGTAATGAAAGAGACATGTGAACCCCAGTGATGCATTCTTTTTTGCAAACCACAGGACAGCAAGATAATTCTGTTCCATTCTAGCCTTAAAAATCTCTCAGATCACACATTCTTCAAACGTTAAAGTCTTGATATTCATCTCAAGAGTCCTTTCCTCTGTTCTCTCTATTTTGAGATAGTCTCAAATATTCAGTGGTCTCCCAACCTCAGTCTCCAGGGTAGTAGGGGCTGCAGGTACTCTGTCTTACCCAGCTGTCTGGCTTCTTAAGAAAAACTTTTTGCTACATATACCTGCAATTCCAGAGGCCTGCAGCCATCAGAGATCAGCAGAGTCCTGAAGTCATCAGGGACCACAAGAGAGAATACCCTAACCCAATTCCATGCCTGCCAGCCCCTTTAGGCAAACCCAGCAACAGTGAGTTCTACCCTATCCTATCCCCCCTACACTCCATTTCTGAGTCACAGATCTAGCTGAATTCTTGGAGGCCTGCTGTCACCTTGAACAACCAGAAGCTTGCATCCATCAGGGACTACCAACTCTGCCTGCATCTGTGGAGGCCTGTTGCCACCCAGAACAAGCAGAGATGTGAAACCATAAGACACTACAGGCTCTGGCTGAATCCATGGAAGTTTGCTGCTACCTTGGACAAACAACTTTATCTGCAATCCAAGAGGCCTGCTGCCATCAGTGACTCCCAGGCCTGCCAACACTATGAACAACCAAATGTCTGAAGGCCAGCATAAGAACACAACAAAATCCATGACAATATAGCACCACCAGAACCTAGCTATCCTACTACAGCAAGCCCTGGTTACCCTAACATATCTGAAGCACAAAAAATAACTTTAAATCTAATCCTATGAAGATGATAGAAGCCCTTAAAGAGGAAAGAAATAAATATAAAAATACAGGAAAATACAATCAAACAGGTGAAGGAAATGATTAAAACTGTTAAAGACTTGAAAATGGAAATAGAAACAATAAAGAAAACACAAACTGAGGCAATCCTGGAGATGAAAAACCTTGGAAAGAGGATAGTAGACAAAGCATCACCAACAGAATACAAGAGATAGAAGAAAGAATCTTAGGCATAGAAGATATGATAGAAGAAATTGATACATCGGCCAAAGAAAACACCAAAACTGAAAAGTTTCTAACACAAAACTTCCAGAAAAATTTTGGATACTATGATAGGACCAAACCTGACAATAGAAGTAGAAGAAGGAGATTTCCAATTCAAAGGCCCAGAAAGTATCTTCAACAAAATCAATAAAAGAAAATGTCCCTAACCTAAAGAAAGAAATGCCTATAAAGGTACAAGAAGTGTATAGAACACCAAACACATTGGACCAAAAAAAGATATCCTTCAGCTACATAATAATCAAAACATTAAAAGTACAGAACAAAGAAAGGATATTAAAAGCCACAAAAAATAAAGGCTAAGTAACATATAAAGGCAGATCTATTAGAATTACCACAGACTTGGCAACAAAGACTTTAAAAGCCAGAAGGGGAGATGTCTTATAGTCTCCAAGAGATCACAGATGCTAGACAAGACTACTATACCCAGCAAACTTTCAGTCATCATAGATGGAGAAAACAAGATATTCCAGGACAAAACCAAATTTAAACAATATCTTTCTACAAATCCAGCCCTACAGAAAATACTAGAAGGAAACTCCAACCCAAGGAGGATAACCATATCTAAGAAAACACAGGAAATAAGTAACTCCATACCAGCAAAACCAAGGGAAACACACACACACACACACACACACACACACACACACACACACACCACCTACCAGAGAGTACCACTACCAATATCAAAATAACAGGAATTAACAATAGTTAGTCATTAATATCATTGGACTTAATTCCCCAATAAAAAGACACAGGCTAACAGAGTAGGTGCATAAACAGGATCCATCATTCTGCTTTATATAAGAAACACACCTCAGCAATAAAGATAGACGTTACTTTGGAGTAAAGGGGTAGAACAAAGTTTTCCAAGCAAACAGACCCAAGAAGCTAGCTGGAGTAGCCATTCTAATATCTAATAAAATAGACTTTCAACCAAAAGTAATCAAGAGATGCAGACGGATACTTCATACACATTAAAGAAAAAAATCCACCAAGATGACATCTCAATTCTAAACATCTATGCCTCAAATACAAGGACACTCACATTTGTAAAAGAAACATTATTAAAGCTTAAATCCCACATCGAACCCTATTCATTAATAGTGGAAATCTTCCACCCCTTCCAAGGCCATACTGGACCCGGCACTACCCAATAGTCAGATCACAGAATAAAGTTTAAGGGAGTCAGCTACAGGGTTCACCATTATGAAGAAGGACCTGACTCAGGCAGGGCTGCAATTGGGAAGACCATAATACTGAAGAACATTGTCAAAGTTCTAGAAGATATGGAAGGAAACTTTCTGGTGCCCAAGTTATTTGCATATTCTGCTATATTCTGTGCTCTTGGAAATCAATCACAATAGAAGTCAGTTAGAAATGCTTTGTATAGTTAGCCACAGTAAGCTTGGACCTGAAGCAACCACCCAGCTGAAATTCCTGCACCTATGTGTTTATTCAAAGATGCAAAACAACCCACAATGAAGGGGAACACCATGAATGCAAACAAAGTGATAAAACTTTAAGATTTGATACCTCTTTATCATTAGTCCAAATTATAACATGAATTTATAAATATAAAAACATTCATCAGTGTAATCAATGTGGTAAAGCTTTCACATGTGCCAATTATCTTTGCAGGCATGAAAGAAATACTGGATAGAAACCTGAATATACTCAGTGTGGCAAAGTTTTTGCATATGGTCTTTAATAATGATAAAACCAATGGAAAACCCACATGCATGTGGTAACTGAACAATGCTCTACTCAATGATGACTTAGTCAAGGAAGAAATAAGAAAGAAATTAAAGACTTCTTAGAATTTAACAAAAATGAGGACACATCATACCAGAACTTGTGGGACTCCATGAAAGCAGTGCTAAGAGGAAAACTCATAGCTCTAAGTGCCTACAAAAAGAAATTGGAGAGAGCACACATTAACTAACAACTTGACAGCACACTGAAAGCTCTAAAACAAAAAGAAGCAAATACACCCAAGAGGAGTAGGCGTCAGGAAATAATCAAACTCAGGGCTGAAATCAACCAAGTAGAAACAGAAAGAACTATACAAAATATCAACAAAACCAGGAGTTGGTTCTTTGAGAAAATCAACAAGATAGATAAACCCTTAGCCAGATTAACCAGAGGGCACAGAGACAGTATCCAAATTAATAAAATCAGATCTGAAAAGGGAGACATAACAACAGAAACTGAGAAAATTCAAAAAATCATCAGATCCTACTACAAAGGCCTATACTCAACAAAACTGGAAAATCTGGATGAAATGGACAATTTTCTAGACAGATACTAGGTACCAAAGTTAAATCAGGAGCAAATAAACCATCTAAACAGCCCCATAACCCCTAAAGAAATAGCAGCAGTCATTAAAAGTCTCCCCACCAAAAAAAGCCCAGGACCAGATGGTTTTAGTGCAGAATTCTATCAGACCTTCAAGGAAGACCTAATACCAATTCTCTTCAAACTATTTCACAAAATAGAAACAGAAGGAACACTACCCAGAATCATTCTCAAAGGCATGAAAGAACACATACTGGAGAGAAACCCTATGAATGTAAGCAATGTGGTAAAGCCTTTGCATGTTACAGTCATCTTCAAAGGCATGGAAAGAAATCATACTAGAAAGAACCCTGTGAGTGCATTTAGTATGGTGAAGCCTTTGCACACTTCTGTAGTCTTCATCATCATGAAAAAATTCACACTGGAGAGAAATTCTATGACAGTAGCAATGTGGTAAATTCTTTGAGTTATAGGATCTGTTGAAATCAAACACACCTGAAACACAGGTCAATGCAAATGACAAGAATTTACTATATCGAGCTGTGACTGATTGATTAAGGCCAAAAAACATACTCGAAAGCTGAATAGCATGAAGCAGAGAGTGGGAACTGGAGATGGTGTATGGATGAGCATTCTTAAGCCTACTCCAAGTGATATATTTCCTTTAGCAGGCCAGCATTTCCTAAATCTTTCCAAATGGTACCACCAACTGAGAATGGTTTATTTTTCTGACTTCAAGCCTACATGTTGGCTTTCTGTTACGAGCCAATTCATGATGAAGAAAAACTCTGCAGGTAAGCCTTTAGGTGCCTCAATACCTGGGTTATAGGAATGAGTGCTTACACAAGAAAAAATTCATGAGTAAATATTTATTTGTTTAATAATTTGTTTTCATTTTAATTATGTGATGTCAGTGTGTTTTATGGCTGCTTTTGTGCACATGCCTGCTGGTTCCCAAGAATATTAGATCCTTAGATCGTCCTGTAGCAGGAATTACAAGAAGTTGTAAAACAAAAACAAAACAAAACAGAACAGAAAAAAACTGACCTTGATCCTGGGAATGAACTTGTCTTAACTGCTCAGCCACATCTTTCACCCTGTAAATATTTTAAAGTCTTTATATATCATCTTCATGTCAGGAAGTAGGAAAAAACTCATATTCGTGTAGAAATAATATGCTTAACACTTTAAACATCATAGTTGTCTTCAGTTTCAAGAAAAAAAAAAGTGGCCTCCCTAGCCTGTAAAGGCCAAGCAGACCTTGAACATTTGCCAGGCAGGCTGAACAGACCTTGTCTAAACAGACCTTGAGTATTTACCAAAACAGGCAGGCTAAACAGACCTTGAACGATAGGCTTTATCAGCCTGAACAGAGACACCTGCCTTGGCTGCTGCTTCGAGCTTTAATGCACTGGAAATAATGAGCTGTCAAGAAATGGAAACTTATCCGACTGGCTGCTGTGCTGTTGCAACCCCACATTACTGTTCTGGGGATGTGTTTTGTAGTTTTTATATATGCTGTGCTGAATATTAAACTTTGAACCTTGATCAGAAAAAAATTAATAGTGTGAATCTTCAACACACCACTCTCACCAATGGACAGGTCACATAGACAGAAACTAAACAGAAAAAATGAAACTAACAGATGTTATAAATCAAATAGACCTAACAGATATCTACAGAACATGTCTCTCAAACACAAAAGATTATACCTTCTTCTCAGCACCTCATGGAACCTTCTCCAATATTGACCATATACTCCATCACAAAGCAAGTCTCAACAGAGAAAGGAAAATTGGATTCCTTGTATACTATCAGACCACCATGAATTAAAACTGGACTTGAACAAGAACAGAAACACCAAAAAGTCCACATTCTCATGGAAAATGAACAACTCTTTACTCAAAGATCACTGCGTCAGGGAAGAAGTAAAGAAATTAAAGACTTTCTAGAATTCAATGAAAATGAAGGTACAAGATACCAAAATTTATGGGACACAATGAAAGCACTGCTAAGAGCTTAGTGCTTAGTGCTAAGAGTTCATAGTACTAAGTGCCTCCAATAAAGAAATTGGAGAGTTCTGATACTAGCAATTTAAAAGTACACCTGTAAGTTCAAGAGAAAAAAGAAGCAAACACATACAAAAGGAATAGATGACAGTAACTAATCAAACTCAGGGCTTAAGTCAATAAGATTAAAAACAAAGAAAACAATAAAAAGAATCAACAAAACCAAGAGCTGGTTCTTTAAGAAAATCAATAAGATAGAAAAACCCTTACCCAAAGTAACAAAAAGGCAAAGAGACAGTATCCAAATTAACAAAATCAGAAATGAAAAGGTAGACATGCAACAGCCATTGAAGAAATTCAAAGAATCATTAGATCTTACTTCAAAAGCCTGTACTTCACAAAATTGGAAAATCTAAATGAAATGGTTGACTTTCTAGACAAATACAACTTACCAAAGTTAAATCAAGATTAGGTAAACTATCTAAATAGTCTTATAACCCCTAAAAAAAAAAAACAAAAAAACAAAAACTTATAGAACTTATAGAACTACTCTGGAAATCAATTTGGAGATTTCTCAGAAAATAAGATATATAGGTCTACCCCAAACTCCTGGGCATATATCCAAAAGATGCTCCACTACACCAAAAGGATACTTGTTCAGCTGTGTTGTTAGCAGCTTTATTTATAATAGCTAGAAACTAGAAACAACCAAGATGTCCCTCAACTGAAGAATAGATAAAGAAAATATGGTTCATTTACACAATGAAATATGACTTGACTATTAAAAACTAGGGCATCATGAAATTCGCAGGCAGGTGGATAGAACTAGAAAATATCATCCTGAGTGAGGCAACTCAGGACCAAAAGGACATGCATGATATGTAATCACTTATAAGTGGATATTAGCCATAAAATACAGAATAACCGCACTATAATCCACAGACCAAAAGAAGCAAAATAACAAGGAGGGCCCAAGGAGGTTGCTGGAATCACTCTGAATTCCACCTTACACCCATCAGAATAGCTATGATCAAAAACTCAAGTGATATCACATGCTGGAGAGAATGTGGAGCAATGGAACACTCCTCCATTGCTGTTGGGAGTGCAAACTTGTAGAATCACTCTGGAAATTAATTTGGTGGTTTCTTAGAAAATTGGATATAGTTCTATCCCAAAACCCAGCTATACCACTCCTTAGCATATATTCAGAAGGTAAAATAAAATAGACATCAGAAGTGAATGATGAGGGACCTGGGTTGGAAAGGGGAAGTGTAGGGGAATGGTGGGGCAATCAAGTGTAGGGAGAGTGAAGGGAAGGAACGGAAATTGATGGCTAGTGGGAATGGCAGAGACCACAGACTGGTGGCCTCAAGTAAGGTGACTCTAGCTGAGATTCCTAGCAGTGGGGGATATGGAGCCTGAAAGTTTCCACCTCCTGTAGCCAGGCAGGCCTCCCAGTGAAAGGATAATGACACCAACCCACCTCAAAACCTTCACACTAAAATGTGTCCTGCCTACAAGATGTGGAGGGACAAACATAGAGCAGAGATTGAAGGAATTGACCAATCAATGATGGGGCCAACTTGAGACCCATCCCATGGGCAAGAACAAATATCTGACACTATTAATAATACTCTGTTATAAATGGAGGCAGGAGCCTCTGAGAGGCTCTACTCAGCAGCAGATGGAAACCAATGCAGATACCCACAGTCAATCATTAGATGGAGCTCAGGGAGTCTTGTGAAAGAGTTAGGGGAAGGATTAAGGAACCTTGAGGGAATAGAAATTCTACAAGAAGATAACAGAGTCAACTAACCTGAGCCCTTAGAGGCTCCAGAGAGTACCAACTAAAGAGCAAACATGGGCTGGACTTTGCCTCTTTGCACATATGGAGTAGATGTATAGCTTGGTCTTCAGGCACATTTCCAAACAACTGGAGGAGGTGCTGTGTCTGACTCTATTGCCTGCCTGTGGATCCTGTTCCCCTAACTGGATGACTTGTGTGGCCTCAGTGGGAGAAGATGGACCTAGACCTGCAGTGACTTGATGTATCAGGGTAGGTTGAGACCCAGGGGGTGCCTCTCCCTTCACAGGGAAGGGGAGAGGATATGGGGGAGGGATTGTGTAAAGGGATGGAACTGAGAGGAGAGGGTGGATTATGATTAGGATGTAAAGTGAATACATAAATTAACTAATGAAAAAAGAAAAAAGTAAAACCTTTTCTAGAGTCATCGATAATAACTCAAGGCTCATTCATAAACTTCAAATCATTGCCACAAAGTTGGAGTTCCCCTTTCTGTGGAAGAGTCCAATTCAGCCTGAAGCCCTTTACTACAAAGCACCTTAATCAAACTTGGATTGTTTAAATAGAAAAAAGGCTGTGAGAGTGTAACATGCAGTGGAGATGACTATAATAGAGGGATATACAGTTGATCCTCTTTAGTTTTAATTTTTTTATTGTTTACATTTATTTATTTGTGTTTGTGTATGTATGATGTGTGTGTGCACATACATGTGAAATCAAAAGACAACTATTGGAGTTTGTTCTCTTCTTTTGCCATGTGGATTGTAGGGAAAGAACTTGAGTGGTCAGGTTGGTGGCAAATGCATAACCTCATATTGGAAGCCCCATTTGAACTAGTTTGGTTCTCTTATTCTTTGGACCTCTACTAAGAAAGACCCAGCACATGGATGGATATGTATGTTTCAGGTAAAGTATTAAAGAAAATTATTTCAAAATAAAGCCTTTAATTTTCAGACAAAAGGCCACAATTTCACAGGAAATCCTAAGGTAGAATGACTAAATAGATACATTCTGAAGAAAGACAAAGAACCCATCTAGAGAGGGACAAATAGGGTACATAAAAGAAAAAAAGTTAAACAAAAATGAATTGTTTAGGAGCCTTTTCACCACAAAATCATCTATTCCAGGAGAGAGTAGAAAGATTTTTGTGCAGAAGTGAATTTATCCCCAGGAAGCTCCTTGTTCCTATATGTAAGCCCAAAGGAGAAACTCTCTAGCCTCATAAACTCATCCAGAGTATCCTATGTTCAGGGCTATTTCAGAAATTCTTAGATATTCTCTCCCCAAACTAAGCCAGACTTCTTTTACTACTGCTTATGAAACTCATAAAGAACTCAAATTTCAATTTTTAAGAAAATAATATTAGAACAAAATACAATCCAAAGTTCTACTAATTTCTGCAGAGGCATGATGGTAGGAAAATATTAAATATCTTTGTTTTCTATAATTAAGCCATTATATTTCTACGAAGAGAAAATAAACTGTACTATAATTCTGAACAGAATAATCTCACATCTGAATTGTTATGCTGCTGCGGGGGCTGCAAGTCTGACAGTTAAGTCCAATTCAAATTGTTTGTTACCCTTGTTCAGAACCAAGGCTGCAGTCAAGACAAGAACATCTCAGATTTATGATGCTCTGATTTCCAGTTAATTTTTCCTCATGCATTCAGAAATGTCGGGGGAGGGCAGGAGGTTCAGTGGTGGTGGCTTCTTACCCCTAGTGGAGCTGGTACTGAGATGAATGGAGCCTAGGGGAGTGATGTGCGGTATGTTCAAGATATAAAGCCACAGAGGAATCAGCAGAGACCCTGCTTCCCAGGATCCTTCTCAATCTTTTGACTATGGCCTATGGAAGCTAAGAATCTTGTGGTACAGGCCCATAACACAGCTACTCTGGTGGCCAAAGTATGTGGGTCACGGTGTGGGCAAGGCCAGCCTAGGCAACTTAGACTTACTTCATCTAACAAAAGTTAAAAGAGTGGTGTACTATAGCTGGTTGAATGCTTGCCAAACATATAGGAGGTTCTAGGTTCAATCCCTGATAACAGGTCAACAAATCTACAAACCAACCAAACAAACAAAAATTAACCTCCTTGACTTCTACCATGTACACTGTCCTTCCATTCTGCAACTCTTCTGAGAATGTCAGCTCATAGTGTTGGCTAGATCAGCATCAAAAAAAAAAAAAAAATACAAACTGCAGTTGAAACATTTGACCTATTATTATCCCTTCCCCTTTCTTTCCAGTTTATCTTTGTGTCATTATTACTTACTTGGTTTTGCAGTCACCGGCTTTTTGCTGAAGTTTCTAAATTTCCAGTCAAAACTTAATTGTTGTTGTTGAAAGATTTATCTTATGTTTAATTATGTAGGTAGCTACATATCTGTGTGAGCATATGCATGTGGCTGCCCATGACAGAGGCCAGAAATGAGTGTTGGATCTCTTGGAGTTGCAGACAGTTGTGAGCCACTTGGTGTGGGTTCTGGGAACTGAACTCAGGTCCTCTGGAAGAGCAGTGCCTGCTCTCGCTCTCAATCACTGAGCCACCTGTCCAGCCCTCCAGTCAACACTTTTAAGAATCAATCTTTGTGCTTCTCTTAGCCTTGCTTTCCATACTGAGGCCATCAGCCTAACATGCAGCAGGTCAAAGCTGGGAAAGCTCTTTCCTGTCACAATGTAGATCTTCCCTTGACCCCCTGGTCTCATGATTCTGTTTTCTTCTCTTTTAGTTTACTCTAATGACAGGCGGTATCCCTTAAGACTCTGGAACAAGGATATAGAAGAAGTAAAAGTTTTGAAAACTCCTTGCTTGAGCATGGGGTATGAAGGGATAGATAGATTACAAAGAAGCATGGGGCACTTTGGGACCATATAGATATATTTATTTGAGTGTAAAGTATACTATATGTCCATGGCAAATCTCCTGAAATTGTGACAATATATTATCGGTGCCAGTTATAGCCCAATGAAGCTGCAATAAATATAAAGAAATGGCATACACATAAAATTAAGGTTACCAACCTACGTTCTTAGCAAATCTGTGCAGAAGCAGGTATTCTTAATAGTGTTGACATAAATGCAAAATAATATACTCTTAGGAGAGATCAGGTTATAATCACACAGATGACAAATATGTTTAGTCTTTACTTTGTTTCCAGATTATATGTGAAATACTTACAGGTAGAAATACAAAGAATGCCTGTACAAAACTATTCATCAAAGTACTGTTTGTAAGAGTAAAAGAATAAACCAATTAAATGTTTATGAATGACAGTACAGCTGATGAGTACAGGACAATACAACTGAAGAGAAATAAGGACACTTTCAAATCACTGCTATGAGAGGGCTGGAGGGCTGGCTCAGTGGTTAAGAGCAGATACTGCTCTTATAGGTGAGTTCTGTTCTGAATACCCACATTTGCCTCAGGGATCCAACACACACTCATAGGCACCTTAGGCACCTGGACTCAACTGCACAGACACACATAATTAAACATAAAGTGAATCTTAAAAGACACTCCATTGTAGAACTGTCTGCCAGGTGCATTATCAAGTGGCTATGCAAAGTTTGGGGACACTAAGTACATCACATTCCTGAAAATGTCATGTATGTTTGTGGGAAAAGGGACCTCAGTGGAGGAGTCCTGGAGGCTTCCAGGCGGCAGGTCCCACATTCAGGAGAAAAGTCTGGAGTTCCAAAGGTTTGAAGCTTTGGCGACAGCAGGCCCCAATGATATGAGGAAGTCCTTGGTTCCAAAAGGGTTTATTTTCATGGTGGGTGGTAGATGGATCTGGATGTACCCCCTGAAATTCAGGGCAGACCTGAGTTAAATAGGGAGGAAGAAAGGGGGAGGTTCTGGGGAAGGTTTAATTGGCTCTGCACTCTGGCCTTCATTAGTATGTAAATCTCTCTAGAGCCTGAGGCCTATACTCACATCCTCTACTTGTGCACTTTGGGAGGGACTGTAATGGCCTATGTGACTGAACAATGTAGGTCCATGGAGATTAGACTGCTTGTCAGGACCCTGGGTTCTGGGGACGTTGCTGAACTCCTGCCGTTTCTCCCTTGAAGTCTCTGGGTTCCAGGCCCATGCCCAGCCAAGAACCAAGATACCCTTATGCAGTCCCATATATGTTGACCTGGGTCTATAAATGTGTAAACTTTTACTGAACTGCACCATTAAAATCAGTGTGATTTATACATAAGTTGCATCTCTATGAGTTTTTCCTTTCTTAGATAAAAGAAGGAATGAGGGAACAGGCAGATCCAGTCAGTAAACATGTGGCCTATGGAAAGAAAGGACTGGCTAGATAGAATTTATGAAGTGATAGGAAAAATGTTTTTCTCAGCCTCCCTCCCTCTTCCCCTCCATTCTTTCCCCTTCCCTTCCTCATTCCCTCCTTCCCCCTCTCCCTTCCTTTGTGTAGTGGGAAGACTAAAGCATGTCTAAATGCCAATGGATGATGAGAAGATCAATGAAAGAAGAAGGTTGAGCTAAATATTTGCGGTGCTACATGCCTATAATCCCAGCCCTTAGAAGACTAAGGCAGAAGGATTGTGAATTCAATGCCAACCTGAGCTACATAGCCAGGTCCTGGCCAGCCTGGGCTACACAATGGGACCCTGGCTCCAAACCCAAACAAATAGAGTAGGATGTGTTCACATGAGAAAGAAGAGGTATAATCATGAGGAAAGTTCCAGCAAAACTGGGAGGGGTCTAGGTAGGGACAGGCACAGGAGACTCCGGATTGAGAACATTTGACACATTTGTTCTCTGTAAAAGAGCTAGATCAACATAGTGTGAGGTAGCAATAAAGAGGAAGAACTGAGAAAAGGGAAATATTTGAAATAGTTGTTTGGGAAATGGGACAAACATGGGGATAAATAGGCCAGTTAGATGTTAAGAACTTATTAGGAATATTATGTGACTTTCTCCAACAGGCTGAAATGGAAGCAGAAAGCTGAGGTTTGCCAAAGGGCACAAGAAGAGACAGAACAGAAAGATAATTGAGGTCATTGGCCAAAGGTGTTTGTAAAGTGATGTGTCATGCAGCCTAAGGTGAGGAGATAGGGAAGTAGGGAAAGCAGAGGGCTGGTTGATATAAAGTCAACAGAGGGTGTGAAGCTGGATGCTGGCAGGCAGGCAGGAGGATGTGGCAGAAAAGCATGCAGATCTGCTCAGTGATGACTGATTGTGACACTTGGGGTAACATGGGAGCCCCTGCAACCCAAATATTAAAAGGTGTATTTGTCAGCACTCCCAATGTCTACCCAGTCACAGGCTTGTGTAGTAACGATGCTATAGTAGAGTTTAGATGCTTCTTTTATGAAAAATTCCTGCTTCCTGTGTTTATCAAGCACCTTCTGAGCCTGTGTCCTGTGTCTCTCTTCCTGTAATTATCTTTACCATCTGCTAACCTAATGTTACTCCACATGCATGTCAGCAACTGCTTCATCAGTTCACATACCGAACCTCTGACCTGAATACATGAACAATCATCACAGCACATGATCCTCTTTTTAAACCTATGTGCTTTAATGTATTTCCAAATGAAAAGATTATCTGCCTATCAACAGTATTATGAGAGTATAGCTCACTTTAAAAGCTTTAAGCTATCAGTAGGTCAATACAGTTAGGTTTAGCTTGCCTTCCTAGGAAGGTAAACAAACAAACTAACTAACTAAAAACAAACAAACAAACAAAAAACCCAACCCACTGTTTTGTTGAATAGTTGGGGAATTGGGATAAAATTTCACTGCTAAAATTATCTTAGTCTGGAAGCTTGACTCCCAGATACTCTAAAATGCCCAGAATCACCCCACCTGGGAATCTATCCCATATACAGTTACCAAACCCAGACACTGTTGCAGATGCCAAGAAGTGCTTGATGACAGGATCCTGATATAGCTGACTCCTGAGAGGCTCTGCCAGAGTCTGACAAATACAGAGGTGGATGCTTACAGCCAACCATTGGACTGAGAATGGGGTCCCCAATGAGAAATTAGAGAAAGGACTGAAGGAGCTAAAGGGGTTTGCAACCCCATAGGAAAAACAACAATATCAACCAACCAACCCCCCCCCCACCCGAGCTCCCAGGGACTAAACCACGAACCAAAAAGTACACATGGAGGGACTCATGGCTCCAGCCATGTATGTAGCAGAGGATAACCTTGTTGGGCATCAATGGGAGGAAAGGCCTTTGGTCCTGTGAAGGCTCAATGCCCCAGTGTAGGAGAATGCCAGGGTGGGGAAGCAGGAGTGGGTGGGTGGGTGAGGGAACACCCTCATAGAAGCAGGGGGAGGGTGGATGGGATAGGGGGATTCCAGGGGGCGGGGGTACCAAGAAAGGTGATAAACATTTGAAATGTAAATAAAGAAAATATCTTAATAAAAAATTATCTTAGTCTGCATTAATATGCCTCATCTTACCCATTAAGCAGTCTTCCATTAAAACTAATTAGTTTTCCAAATTGGAAAAAACATTGAATACCAAAGGTTCTGATGCTATCCAAAGAAAATATGTATTTTTATTCTTTAACTTTATAATGTACACTCAACCATAGACAATAAGAAAAAACTTTTCAGCCATTAAAATTGATGATTAGAAAGGTCTCCATTTTTCTTCACTTCCACTGAATGTAAGAACAATAACAAAACAGAGATACCAGATAGGAAGGGCATTAACGCTGTTGCTCCTCCCTCTGGGAAAATGATCTTTTCTTCCTTGTCCATGACATTACGGTAGATGGTGAAATGTGGGTGGAAGTGACTTTGGTCACTTCCTCAAGTTTTAAGAGCCAATTCGTGATCTACCCATGTTTCATTTTCTTCTTTAGCAAGGAGAATCTGCTGTCAGCTCAAATCCACAAGAGAGCTGTCTCAGGGCAGAATATCAGCGCATTCTGAGAGGACAGGTGTTATGGGCAAGACTTATACATTCTTGTTGATTTGGAGTTGCTTGTCACAGC
The DNA here is from genome assembly GCA_021653895.1 of Mastomys natalensis. Lineage (NCBI taxonomy): Eukaryota > Metazoa > Chordata > Mammalia > Rodentia > Muridae > Mastomys > Mastomys natalensis. The sequence continues at coordinate 175,172 of JAJTUV010001458.1, read as the reverse complement.
ATAATCCAGTCTAGGCTCATTAGCAGATTCCACAGTCTCCAGGCTGTGTTTATGTCCAAAGCCTGGTGACTGCTAACGGTCATGAGGAGAAGCAATCATCTGCAGCATGAAACTCACTCCACAGACCGACCAGGACAAGTGGGGCAGACTGCTTTACTCTCTCTTGTCAACTTTAATTGGCTCATTAGGACAGCTTGAATCCAGTCCATGGAGAGGGTTATTGAAGCAGTGCTCTCACCTATTGGAAACAAATGCTGTGCTTATGACCATATCCACCAGGGAAGGGAGGTGTGCAGAGCTTCCCCTTCATCCTGTGCAGTAACACTCTTGCTCATGATCATTTTTATTTTCTGCATTGTATAAGAGGCCTTATTTTTCTAAGACAGAAATAAACAGAAACTAGTTCATCAAATATTTTCACTAACAGTTTCTTTTAATTCATTGACTAAAGGGGAAGTGTAAACTATGGGATGTGACCATGGGATTCTTCCTCAGTTAGATACTAAGGAAGTGTGTATCTTTGTCAGAGCATCACTAATGGAATTTTGAGTTATTATGGTCATGTTCCAGGCCAAGTCTGAATGGCTTGTAGGAGGAAGAGCAAAATCTGCAAATAGATTTGTATAAAAACTGCATGGTAGCTTTTGGGGAGAACAGAAGAAGCAGAAACAGGTTTGGGAAGAGGGGTCCAACAACTTGGTGGGAAAGTTGGGAGAGGAGAGGAACATGGTCACAGGAAGTTCTTCCAGGAGACAGAAGCACTGAGAATGTTAGAGAGCCAGGAAAGGAAAATGTGACACAAATATTTCAAACACCTGCTCTGGTTTTAATATGAGATGTCTCCCACATGTTCATGTGTTGAATTCTTGGCACCTATCTAGTGGTGCTATTGTGGGGGCTTCTGAGAATTTTCAGAACTGGAAACTTGGGAAATAGAGTGAACCTCTGATCCACTATGGCTGTTGTCTTTAGAAGAGGCAGACAGTTGGACAAAGGCACACAGAGGGAATGATGTGATGTGTGGAGCTATGCCAACACAAACCATGAGCTACTCAAAGATAGAGAAAAGATGTAGGGCAGAGCCTTGAATGGGCCTACAGCTCTGCTGACACTTCTAGATGCTTCCAGAACCATAAGATAGTATATTCCTCTTAATTAGGCCATTCAGTTTGTGGTAGTTCATTACTGTAACTAGTGCACTACACCACACACACACACACACACCTCATTACAACACACCATATACCATATGAACCTCACTGCATATACATACCACATCATATGCAAATGCATCACATAAAACAAGTGACCCCAGGACTTCTGGTCTGGGCCGAAGCATGGAGCAGATCCTGGACAGCAGCTCTGCACCCAATCTCACAAAAAACCCGGAGAAGTGGGGCTCACCCCCAAGAGTCTACCTAACCAACAGGGCAGTTACTCAGGCATGAGCAGATCTTGACCCGCCCCAATCCAAGATACTGATACCATGGACCATAATCATGGCCGGAGCATGGTCCTACCGTGGACCGAGCTGACAAGACTTGACCCAGCTCAAACCCATCCAAACATTAGATCAGCAACCAGATATATAGGAAAGAACTAGGCTCCAACACTAGAAAGTCTGCAATGAGGCCATATGCAAAAGGCAAGCAAGATACAAGATCACAATCCAGGTTCTTGATCTGAGACTAGTTCTCCATTAAAGTCTTTGATTTCCTCACCAGGAAAGCAAACAATCTAAAATTTCTTATATTATCTGCTAAGGGTTTATCTTTCTTTGTTGATTTCAAGACCAACTCCTGTTTGTGTGTATTTCCTGAGTCTATCTTTGGTTTTCTTCTTTTTGTTTGATTTCAGGTCTAAGTTTGATATTTCTCTGCCAGTTCTCTCTTGTGCACTTGTGCTATCTTTTTGTTCTAGAGCTTTCAGTGTGCTGCCCAAGTTGTTAGTGTATTCTCTCCATTTCTTTTATTGCACAGAGCTATATTTCCTGCTTTTAGCATTGCTTACAGGTACCCACAATTTTGGTATGAATATTATCCCATTTTCATTAAATTTAAAATAGTCTTATTTTAGAATTCTAGGTACCATTTAACAGAGCATAACCTAACTCCCATACCTTAAAATGCAAGTCATTAAAAGCTCCCCAAATGCGACTAGATGATTTTAGTGCAGAATTCTATCAGATCTTCAAGAAGACCTAATATCAATTCTCCTCAAATTATTCCACAGAATAGATACAGAAGGAACACTACCCAATTCATTCTATGAAGCTACAATCATGCTCATACCTAAACCTCACTAAGACCCAACAAAGAAAGAGAACTTCAGACCAATCTCCCTTAGGAATATCGATGCAAAGATACTCATTAAAATTCTCACAAACCAAATCCAAGAACACATCACAAGATCTAGTAGGCTTTATCCCAGGAATGCAGGGTTGGTTCAATATTGGAATACATCAACACAATCCACTATATAAACAAACTCAAAGAAAAAAAACCACATGATCATCTGTCTAGATGCTGAGGAAGCATTTGACAACATTCAACATCCCTTCATAGTAAAAGTCTTGGAAAGATCAGGAATTCAAGGCCCATACCTAAACATAGTAAAAACAATATACAGCAAGCCAGTAGCCAACATCAAACTAAATGGAGAGAAACTTAAAGCAATCCCACTAAAATCAGGGACTAGACAAGGCTGCCGACTCTCACCCTACCTATTCAATATAGTACTGGAAGTCCTAGCCAGAGCAATTAGATAACAAAAGGAAGTCAAAGGAGTACCAATAGGAGAGAAGTCAAAATTTCACTACTTGTAGATGATATGATAGTATACTTAAGTGAGCCTAAAACTTCCACCAGAGAACTCCTAAACCTGATAAACAATTTCAGCAAAATGGCTGGATATAAAATCAATTCAAACAAATCAGTAGCCTTCCTCTACTCGAAGGATAAACAGGCTAAGAAAGAAATTAGAGAAATGACACCCTTCACAATAGTCACAAATAATATAAAATATCTTGGAGTGAATCTAACCAAGCAAGTGAAAGATCTGTATGACAAGAACTTCAAGTCTCTGAAGAAAGAAATCGAAGATCTCAGAAGATGGAAAGATCTCCTATGCTCGTGGATTGGCAGGATTAATTTAGTAAAAATGGTCATCTTGCCAAAAGGAATTTACAGATTCAATGCAATCCCTATCAAAATTCCGAATCAATTCTTCATAGAGATAGAAAGAGCAATCTTAAAATTCATTTGGAAAAACAAAAAACCCAGGATAGCAAGAACTATTCTCAACAATAAAAGAACTTCTGGAGGAATCACCATCCCTGACCTCAAACTGTACTACAGAGCAATAGTGATGAAAACTGCATGGTATTGGTACAGAGACAGGCAGGAAGATCAATGGAATAGAACTGAAGATCCAGAAATGAACCCACACACCTATGGTCACTTGATCTTTGACAAAGGAGCTAAAACTACCCACTGGAAAAAGGACAGCATTTTCAACAAATGGTACTGGTTCAACTGGAGGTCAGCATGTAGAAAAATACAAATCAATCCATTCTTATCTCCTTATACAAAGCTCAAGTCCAAGTGGATAAAGGACCTTCACATAAAACCAGATACACTGAAACTAATAGAAGAGAAGTTGTGGAAGACCCTCAAATACATGGGCACAGGGAAAAAGTTCCTGAACAGAACACCAGTGGCTTATGCTCTAAGATCAAGAATTGACAAATGGGACCTCATAAAATTGTAAAGCTTTTGTAAGGCAAAGGAAACTCTCAATAGGATAAAACGGCAACCAAGAGATTGGGAAAAGATCTTTACCAATCTATATTCGATAAATGGCTACTATCGAATAAATACAAAGAACTCAAGAAATTAGACTCTAGACAACCAAATAACCCTCTTTAAAAATGGGGTACAGAGCTAAACAAAGAATTCTCAACTGAGGAAACTTGAATGGCCAAGTAGCACCTTAAGAAATGTTCAGCATCCTTAGTCATCGGGGAAATGCAAATCAAAACAACCCTGAGATTCCACCTCACACCAGTCAGAAAGGCTGAGATAAAAAACTCAGGTGACAGTAGATGCTGGCAAGGATGGGGAGAAAGAGGAACATTCCTCCATTGCAAGCTGGTACAACCACTCTGGAAATCAGTTTGGTGGTTCCTCAGAAAATTGGACATAGCATTACCTGAGGACCCAGCTATACCACTGTTTGACATATACCCAGATGATGCTCCAACATATAACAAGGACATATGCTTCACTATGTTCATAGCAGCCTTATTTATAATAGCCAGAAACTGGAAATAACCCAGATGTCCTTCAACACAGGAATGGATACAGAAAATGTGGTACATTTACACAATGGAGTATTACTCAGCTATTAAAAACAATGACTTCATGAAATTCTTAGGCAAATGGATGGAACTAGAAAATATCATCCTGAGTGAGGTAACCCAATTACAAAAGAGCACACATGGTATTCACTCACTGATAAGTGGATATTAGCCCAAAAGTTCGTAATATCCAAGAGACAACTCACAGACTACATGAAGCTCATGAAGAAGGAAGACCAAGTGTGGGTGCTTCAGTCCTTCTTAGAAGGAGTAACAAAATACTCAAGGGAGCAAATATGGAGACAAAGTGTGGGACAGAAACTGAAGGAGGGACCGTATAGAGACCATTCAACCTGGTTATCCATCCCATGTGCAGTCACCAAAAGTAGGTGCTAATGTGGATGTCAGGAAGTACATGCTGACAGGAGCCTGATATAGCTGTCTCCTTAGAGGTCTGCCAGAGTCTGACATATATTCAGAGGCGAATGCTCACAGCTAACCATTGATCTGATCAAGGGGTTCCAATGAAGGAGTTAGAGAGAAGACTGAAGGAGCTGAAAGGGTTTGTGGCTTCATGAAGAGAGCAACAATACCAACCAACCATGGCTCTCCAGTGTATAAACCACCAGCCCGGGAGCACATAGAGAGGGACCCATGCCTCCAGCTATATATGTAAGGAAGGATGGTCTTGTCAGGCATAGGTGGGAGAGGAGATCCTTGGTCCAGTGAAGGCTGGACACGGAGTGTGGGGGAATTCGAGGGTGGAGAGGTGGGAGTCGAGGAGTAGGTGGATGCACATCCTCATAGAAGCAGGAGGAAAGGGGATGGGATAGGGGGTTCCTGGGTCGGTGGGGGGAATGTGGTAAGGGGATAACATCTGAAATGTAAATATATCCAATAAAAAAGAAAATATACAAAAAAATTTTTAAAAAGTAAACAAATTAACCTCTTTACCTAGCACTTTGTATTTATAAAAGCAATTGAAAAGAAACCAATATAAGGGGTGAGCAATTTAATAAAACTTAGTTTAAAAAATACATTTTGCAATATCTTACATCAAAGTGTCTGTTTCTAGAACAGTTCGATACATTTAAGCTAAGATATTTGAATTAAAGCTTTTAAGAAAGAAAAGCTTCTCTGGATATTGGTTTTACATAAACTTCTTGAGTTGTCTGAAACATAACTGTGGAGCAAGACAACTGTAGACAAATTCTCTGTAATGGGTGAAAATCTATCTGGGGTGTGAAGGTGAAGAATAATAATAGAAATATCCCATCTGAATAGATGAGAGGACTCAGTGGGGAAGGGTGCTTGCCACCAAGCCTGACACTTCCAAAGCTGGAAGGAGAGAACCTACTCCTGAAAGTTGTCCTCTGGCCATCACATGAGCTCTGCACACAGTGTCCATGCACACATGCCAATGAAGATAAATCAATATTAGAAAAAATACCACATCTAAGAATCTGGGTATGGTAGTGCACGTGCCTGCTGTAATCCCAGCTCTCAGGAGCTGGAGGATAAACAAGTTTGTGGCTAGCCTGGACTACATGAGAAGAGATGGGGTAAGGGAAAGAGAAAGAAAAGAAAAAAAGAAAAGGAAAAGAAATGTGGAAGAGAAAAGCACTCTTTTTCTCACTGTGTACTGTGCTAACCTTACCATGCTGCTCTCCTAGAATCAACAGTTGTGGCCCTATCCTGGCTTGTCTCAGGCAACTCAGCAGCCCTCCTCTTCTTCTGGGTGCTGCCAGCTGTGTCTTACCTGGTTCATCAATTCCTTCTCTGATTCTCACCTGGCTCCTCAGCTCAATCACACCAACTGTACAAGGTGGCAGAGCTGGCCCCGCCTCACTGCGTGCTGCCTGAGGCTGATAAAGGGCATCTGCTCCCACAGCCAGGCTGGTTCTAACAAAGCTCTTCCCACTTGCCTGGACGCTGATCCCTTTGGTTGTCCCCAGCTCTACATGGTGGACTCTCCCCTCATGGAGGAGGACATGTACCTGGACATCTTCCTGGACCCTTATACCATCCAGGTGAGCCTGGTAGCCACATTGCTGAGAACCAAGGCTGGTGTTGGCCTTGGGGATCTCTTTGAAATGCCAAATCCTCCCTAAGAGGCAGGCTCTATTATCCAGACTCTTCAGATGAACTTGAGTGAGGTAACCAGGGTTGCCAATCAGACACCCTAGCTATGAAGTTGGAGGGCCTGGTCCTGGTGGTAAAGTGACATGCTGCTTGCAGTCACCTCAGGTTCCAGTGCTTTGGCTTCTGCTTTGCTCGGTCCAGTCCAGGCCTAGGGCCTAGGGGATCTGACTTCTTAAACTAACAGTGAACAACTAAGTTCACAGAGGTCTGCCTGCCTCTGCCTCCTAAGTGCTGGGATTAAAGTTATAATTTAGCACTATAGAGGCTGATGCCAGTCTGGGCTACAATGAGATTCAATCTCCAAAACAAAACAAATATCCATTTAAAATACTGTTAACATTTAAATCTCAATATGTAATTTATCTGTCATAAGTTAATATAATTTTTAAATCTTTCCTCTGATTAGAAAAAAAGCAATGCAGAGTCTTTAGTTAGTGTTGATTAGCTACTTAAGACTATGTTCCAATGTTCACTTGCTTACTGTAAAATGTGAGTTTTCTGGGGTCATCCAGATACCTCCATAGCTAAGAGCAATTACCAATCTTGAAGACAACCTGACTTCAGTTCCCAGAACCTTCGTCTGGGAACCATGTGGCTCATGATTTTCTGTAACTTCAGGTTCAGTGATGTCTGATGCCACCTTCTAGATTCCTTAGGCTTCTGCACTGATTACACATACCCCCTTCACACACACATAATGATAAAATAATAAAAATAAAGCCTTAAAAATTAAATGTAAATTTAAGACTGAAGGTACATTCTAGTCAACTGGCGCTTATAATTAACTAATGGAGTGCAGCTGCTCTCTTTAACAGCTGGGGCTAGGGACAGCTTAGTAGGCTATAACTGAAGTAGGAAAAATATCGTACGAGAAATGATTTTTCTCTGATTTAAGATAATCTTACAAAAGATTTATTTGTCTTTATTTTCTGTATATGAGTGTTTTTCCTACATGTATGTATGTGTACCATGTGTATGCTTGATGTCCAAAAGATGATATCAGATCCCCCTGATCTGGAGTTACAGCTGGTTAAAAGTAGCCATGTGGGGGCCACAAACTCGTCCTCTGGAAGAGCAGTCAGTGCTCTTATGGGTCATCTTTCCAGCTCTAAGATACACTTTTAAGCATGCTGTAACTCTGTAGTAGAATCTTGGGTGGTACTTTGTAGTAGGAAGCAGGGTATGAACTTAAGCAGTCTTGGACCACGTTCTAGACTGAACCCATTGCCTTCCTGCCATAGTGGAATCCCACTGGTGTAAGACACTAGTGTTTTGATCTTTTGCTTTGCAAACTGTCTAGGATGACTTTCCTCCAGCTATGTCTCAGCTGTTCAGCCCAGGAGCGCCTTTAGACGGGCACCCACTTAATCCATCCAATCTAGAGACTGTGTTCCATTCACATCTTGGTGGAGTCAAAAAGGCATCCACTGACTTTTCATCTGTGGATCTAAGCTTCTTACCAGATGAACTTACTCAAGAAAATAAAGACCGAACTGTCATTGGAAACAAGCTGGCAAGTGAGGAAAGCTGTAGGACTCGAGATCGGCAAAGGCAGTCACAGTTGTCTGATGAACAGGGCAGTGGGCTGAACTTGAACAGCAACAGTTTACCAGACACCCAGTCATGTCTGTGCTCTGATGATGCTGACAGTAACCAGCCCTCTCCAGAAATACCAAACTCGAATGCATTGATATCATCCATGCCACCAATGAACCCTGTTCCAGAATGTTCTGGAATTGTGCCTCAATTACAGTAAGTGTACTTGTTTTTTGTTGTTGTTGTTGTTTTGTTTTTTGGGTTTTTTGTTGTTGTTGTTTTCGAGATAGGGTTTCTCTGTATAGCCCTGGCTGTCCTGGAACTCACTCTATAGACCAGGCTGGCCTCAAACTCAGAAATCTGCCTGCCTCTGCCTCCCAAGTGCTGGGATTAAAGGCGTGTGCCACCACTGTCCGGCAAGTGTACTTGTTTTTAAAGTGAGGGATGCTTCTAGATGCATAGTTTATATTTCAGAACATGACAGCTAATTTCAGAATAATGGTGGAAGGCAGAGAAGTTCAGATTGCTTTATTCTTTTTCAGTTATTTTTAATTTTATTAAATTCATTAATTCACTTTACATCCCAATATCGGCTCCCCCCTCCACCCAATACACTCTCACATAAATCCTCTCCCCATTCTTCCTTCCCCTTCTTCTTGGATTATAACCAATGGCGATCTGGTTACTTATAAAAGGAAACACCAGTTCTTGACACATTCTTGAAAGATTATATTGTTTATATCAAAGCACTCAAATTGTAACAATGGGAGTTAAGGTTGGGGAAACACAAAGGAGTTTGACTTGGAGACTCCTTTAGATTTGTGGTTTCTATTTTGAGACAATATTGGCTATTTATAAAATTTAAGTTTTAAATCTTAATTTTAGCTATGAAATGTTATGTTAGCACACTGAGGTTTACCAGGGACCACATTACTTTACATTTCACACTAAGAATTCTCCCTCTAGCAAGTTGCTAAGGCAGAGTCTATGAAATAAGTTAAGAAGTTGGTGTTGAAACTATACTTTTATGATTTCTGAGTTGACTTGTTTGTTCAGGAATGTAGTTTCCACTGCAAATCTGGCCTGTAAATTGGATCTGAGAAAAATAGCTCTGAATGCCAAAAACACAGAGTACAACCCAAAGGTAAGATTCTTCCATGTTTCTTTCAATTGTTCATTTTTTCTTAGGTTATTTTCCTTGTATGATTTTGACATTAATTTTTCCTTAGGTTATTTTCCTTGTATGATTTTGACAATACCTCACTTCTTTATTTTCTAAAATAAATTCTTAGTGTAAAGTTTTGCTAATCAGAAGTATTTAAATTTTTTTATTTTCAAGTTAAAAAAATCATCCATTCTCCATGCTGAATAAAGCAATAACTGAGCAATTCTTAAACCTGGTCTTGCCATTTAAAAAGATTTTAAAGCTCGGTGGAGCACTAGTTTTCCTTAACTGCCATGATATCTGAAATTTTTTTTTCTTTTCTTTCTTTTTTTATTGGTTATTTTATTTATTTACCTTTCAAGTTTCCCATCTGCAAACCCACTCTCCCATCTCTCCTCCCCCCTGCTTCTATGAGGGTGCTCCCCAACCCACCTACCTACTCCTGCCTTACCACCAGGGGAATTTTTATTTTTTGACAATGTCTTGATAGGCTAGAACTTGGAATCCCCCTGCCTCTTCTCCCAGGAGCCACAGGTCTGTGTGTAACTGTGCCTGGTCAGAAATCTGGTTTTCTTAAATGCTGGCTTACATAGCTGGCATATCTCCGTTTTCCCGTTTACAGTTTCACTTATACAAAAGATAAGCTGCTCCTAAGGTTCAAGCTTCTCTTTACCTGAAGATGATTCCATCACTCCCAAGCTTTTCTCAGTGTGTGACCAAGCCAGCTGCCAACTCAGAGGAACCTCCTTGTTTGTGTCCACCGACTGCTGTTTAGTAAAATCTGTTCCTTGTGTCTCACCAAGGGTAGACGCTCTGTTTTTATTAGCTTGTTGGCGTACAATTTGGATTTGTTACCTACATCAACATTTAATGTTTTATCAGGGCCTGTACCTTGTAGAAGACAGGGTTTGAAGCCAAGTCTTGTACTAGGAGTGCAGTAATAAGCAATACCTTGCTCCTATAGAAAATAGCTCCCTGGATTCAGTGGTGGAAGATTTGTAGGCTCAGATGACAAAGAATTGCAACAGTAGAAGAGATGGCATGCATCAAGTCTTTATAGATAAGCATTTCCTTTTGCTGACATCTGAATTTAGGGCTACTTATTATCCAGCTGCATTATAGCTTTCCCTTTTATGACTCACATCTCTGGCTCAAGTACAGATAGAAATAACTGTTCTGGGCATGGCAGTACACATCTTATAATACCAGCACTTGGGAGGCTTAGGTAGGTATATATCTGTAAGTTCAAGGCCAGCCAGGTCTACAAAAAAGAGTCATAAAACCAACCAGGGTGACACAGTAAGGCCCTGTCTCACAAAAACAAAATGGGTCATCTGCACCTATAATTCTAGCACTGGAGAGGCAGGGCAGGAGACTGGTTGCCTGAGTCATATGGAGAGGGTATGTACAATTTTCACTCTCCCTCCCTCTCACCCCTCCCTTTCCTCCTCCTTCTTCCCTCCCTCCTTCCCTCCCTTCCTCCTCCTCCTCCTCCTTCCTCTCTCTCTCTCTCTCTCTCTCTCTCTCTCTCTCTCTCTCTCTCTCTCTCTCTCTCTAATGAATGCCAGGAAAAGTGATCCATTTTAGTATGCACATGAACAGCATTAACAAGGACTTATCAACTTTCTGGTGGTGAGTCAGGGACTTTTTTAGTGTTTACAGTTCAAATTGCAATTGCTTGTCAGAGCTTGAGGTCATCTGTGGTCTTTTGGAGTAGCTGGCTCCTACAAGATGTTGTCTGGCATGGGACCCACTCCAATGCCATTACTGGCCTAGTGGGTAAAGGAAAGTTGGAGAAGAGAGTGTAGGACCAGTAAGAGGTTATTTAGTGCCATATCAAGGTGATAGGCTGACTGGTCTCAAGTGTGTCCTTGAAAGGTTTACTGAAGAGCAGGACTGGGAACACACATTGAAATGGATTGGGAAGGCTGGAACCAGATGAAACAGGTTTTCTTTTCATTTTGAGCATGTCTGTCATGATGTATCTTGTGTTCTGTATTTTAATTTCTTTGGTACAGTCTAGACTCTTGGTAATAACGTATATGATAGCATACTTTTATTTTCTATGGTGGGTTTTTTTAAATCTTGAAATAGGATTTAACCATGTAGTTTAGGCTTTTCTTAAACTTGGAATCCTCCTGCCCCAGTCTTCCAAGTGTTGGAATTATAGACATGTACCCCCACATCAAACGCGTATATTTTTTTGTATTGAGATGAGATGAGATCTCATGTATTTCAAACTTGCCTCAAACTTTATATGCTGCCAAGGATGATCTTAAATTTTCTTTTTCCATGTCTCCATATCCAGGGTACAACCTGGATTCCTTCCATCTAGGTAGCCTGTGTGCTTGGCAAGCACCCTGCCAACACAGCCACGTCCTCGGCTCTCCACCTGTCCTCTTCCTTTACAAAAGTGATTCTGTAAGAGACAAAGGAAGTATGGCAATGTAAATCTAACTAGTTGTGGTTTTATATCCTATCCTTACCAAGTTCTGATAACATTGGAAGTTACTTAATTTCTTTTGTATTAAATAAGGACAACAATAATCTCAAGTTACTCTTGTTATATGTCTAAATGAGAGAAATAGAATAGGCACAGTTACTTTTAAAATGGCTGTAAAATAACAACATGTAATTATAATTCTTGTTAATGCGTGGAGAACAGACCCAGACATTGTTTGTTTTTTTTCCATCTAGTTTCAATTTCCTTAAGATTTTCATATAGAAAGCCCAACTTTCCAACTGGGCTAGTGGTAACTTCCAGGAGAGACTAATTCTCCCATTGGCTTTGGTTTGCAGAGGTTTGCTGCAGTCATAATGAGGATTCGAGAGCCAAGGACAACAGCCCTCATATTTAGCTCTGGGAAACTGGTCTGTACAGGAGCCAAAAGGTATGACGATGAAGTTTCCACTCCTACCCTATAGGCAACTCATTATATAAGAAAATAAGCGTAGCATTTGTGTGAAAGTTCATAGTAGGAGCAACATATTTTTCACTGCCAAACAGTTAACATGTTAAAAGTTCTTTGTCTTACATACAATACTAAGCTATATCACATACTTTATAGTCCCATGTTTGGTTAAGATTCTAGGAACTTGACTATAACAACTTGTTCTTAACACAAACACATATATGTTATAGATCTATTATACACATACATATTATTTATAAAATATATATGTTAAAAACAAGTTCATATACAATATTTTATATATAATATGTTATATGTATATTATTATGCATGCATATATTGTATATAAAATATATATATCTTAAAAACAAGTATACATACACATATTCTTTCTCTCTCTCCCTCTCTGCAGTCACAACAAACTGTTGTTGTAAGCCTAAGGATATTATTGTGGATTTTCTTCATTGTAGATAAGAAGGTAGAACTTTCTAAATGGGAAATTTCTTGACCATTCACTCAGGAAGCTTCTCTGAAAAGATTTCTCTTCTCTGACTCTACTGTAGAGGAAGTTCCAAACTGATGATGCTTTTTATCACAAAGCTGCTAGGAGAGTTGGTGCCCTCCCTGTGTCAGGTGGACAGCAAGCCCCCTTCTGAGAGGCCTTCAGCTACTGAGTCACAGATGATTCATTTCCTTCTATGAACATAGCCTGCCAGTGTGCTTATTTATAGCTGCTGCATTTATTGAAAAAACATACATTGTTTACATTTATATTTCATGATCAGTGAGTTCAAATATTTTTCATAAACATATAAAATGCTTATTATATCTTTTGCCCAGTATTCTAGAGTCCTTTGTTAGCAAACTTTTATATTTTGAGTATTTTGCAATTTTATGCTACACATATCTTTTTCAGATAACTATTTACCATGTTTTAAAGAAGGTTTTGAAAACACAGTCAGTTGATTCATTTTTCCCTTTTGCTTGATCATTCTGAGTCTTGTTTGGAAAGGCATTTCCTCTTGTAGAACATGATATATACATGGACCTTCAATATTACTCTAGTCTTTTTCATGTTTTACATTATATTGGGAGAAGGGAGAGTGGCATTTTGATTCATATAGAGCAGTGGTTCTCAACCATCCTAATGCTGAGACCCTTTAATTCAGTTCCTCCTGCTATGGTGACCCCCAACAATAGAATTATTTTCATTGCCACTTCATAGCTGTAATTTTGCTGCTGTTATGAATTTTAATGTAAATATTTTTGGAGATAAAAGTTTGCCAAAGGGGTTGTTGCCCACAGATTGAGATCTACTGTTCTAGAACAAGCTCTGTCAGAAGGGAGTATTGCTGACCACTAGGGTAGCCTGTGGCCACTGTGGCTGCCAAGAACTGGAAATATTTAAATTAATTGGATAAGGTAGGTCTAGAATTTTATTTCAGTGTAAAATATTTTTCACACCATCCTTCAATATCCAAGGAATACTTATTGAAGAGTGTGTTATGACACCATTCTCTTGATCTTTCACATTGAGTTTTTTGCAGGTGTATAATTGAGCCTCTGGGCCTTCCATTCTACTGGTCTATGAATCTCTGACCCCCAAAACATCCATTCCTAAGTAATTATAGGACATTCATGTAAGATATATGCAAGAATGTTTATTTCAGCACGGTTTTAAAATTTTAATAGACTTAAGTCACAAAGTGAACTTGTACTAGCTATATACACACTCATTGAGCTAGAAGTAGTGTCATAGCATGTGCTTGGTTGGAGAACAGACAAAATTGTAAGTTCATTATCTAACTTTGTGAAAATGTGCTCATATCACAGACATTGTGAATACTTATCTGAATTTGGCTTTGGAATTCAGTTGGTGGTAGTGAGTTCAGGTAGAGACACTGGCTATCTGAATCTACTTGGTTCTTGATTTTGCATAAGGAGTCACAAGTGTTTGGTTTGTTCAAGAGACAGCAGCTATTTTCTGTAATGATAAGGATGAAGGACACATGTTTGCTTAGGGCTATGTGCAGAAGGTAAAATTTAAATAATTTTTGCCACCTGTGATGAGACTTTAGAGTTTTAAATTTATTTTCTAATGTTTGTGAAACAAATATATATATATTTACAAATATACATATATATGTGTATATACATATATATATATATTTAACACAAAACCTACATATACACAAGGATAAAAAAAATCTCATTTAAGGAATTTCCTCCATCAGGGTAGCCCATGGCCAATTTTCTGGACTGCTAAATGGCCTAGGTGGGCCGGGTCTGATGTGGGCAGGTCCCTGGGCAGGTGACCCTGGGCCATGGTTGGATGTATATATGGATATACATATACATATGTATGTATATGTATATAGACTTTGAGCTGTGGTGAAATAGGAACTTGTATGTAAAATTTACAGCAAAATAAGCCTTCCTTTATAAAATGTCTTTATTCCATGGCTAACTTGGGCCAATGTTGAAGTTAGGCTCTGGTTTTGCCTTTCAGCCCCATGCTTCTAGAAATAAGACTCAGACTCAAATTAAATTTACAAATACCTTGGCCACATAGTTAGGCTCTTCTCTGACTAAAGATGCCCATTTATTTTAACCTACATTTTGCCACATGACTAGTTACCTATGCTCATGTACCATAGTCTATCTAGTCTGTCTCCTCACTTCTTTTGGGGCTCCTCCCTTGCCTCCTTCTAGAATTCTTTCTCCTCCTGATGCCCTTTCCTGCCTAAGCCATGGGCCATGGGCTTTTTAATTGACAGATGAAATATCCATACAATACACAAGATGATCTCTCTATAGGACATAGTTTTACTCTGCAGTGTCAGGAGTTTGAACTGGGTAGAGGGAAACAGGGATAATTGAAGTAAAGCGCATATAACACAGTTCAAATAAGAGAATGGTGAGGGATTTAGAGAATCCAACACTGCCCTTTGTCCATGCAGGCTGAGTCACACTGGCTTTTCTTTTAGGAACTGCTGATTTACAGTTTAAAGATGGGGACACCCCACAAGGAGACCTGTGTTCCCATAATTCACTCACCAGGTGTGGCCCCTGCCCAGCAGCAGCTGCTTCTCACTGTTGCTCACTGGTATTTGGATAGGTGAACAATGTAAGATGTAAACTAGGCTCAGTCTCAGGACTTTCATGTTCTCTGACTAGGATCTGGACGTGACCATTTGAAAAATGTAGCCATAAGTTTGTATACATTTTTTTCCTCATGCTGAGTATGTCTCATAGCAGTTCGGTGAGAAAGTTGAGAAAATTTGGTCAAGTTTTAAGGAATTTAAATTTGTTCTTGACAATTTGTCTGATAAAGATTGAAGTCTATCCCACTCACTTGGTACACATCTTTCTTCCATGTGTTATTTTTTTAAAGGTTCTTTGTACATGTTTTTGTTCCTATATAAATGGCTCCACACATTTAAACCAGGCAGTTCTTGGGCTGTAGTGAGGACTGGAAGCACTTAGGAGCTGTGGACAACAGTTTGTTGGGCCTCAGACAAGAGTGTCTATGTGACAGAGGGCAAACCTGGGTCATGACTCTTCTAACAAGATTTGAAGCCTGTGGACTTTGAGAAATTGTGCAGTAGTTAGTTTTCCAAATAACATTTAAGACAAGTAAAAGGTATCTTCTAGATGAGAGATTTTTTGGTGAGTTGGTTCAGTTCAACTCAGCATACGCTGTACCAGACCTTTGACAAGACATTACAGACAAAAATATGGGAGGGATGTCTCTCTCATGGAACTTCTCTTTTATATTTGTAATTCTGGGGACCAAATCCCAAGTCTTGTAACATTAGGCAAGTGAAGTCATGGAGCCACATCCCAGCTTACAGACTCATAGTTGTATTCGAAGTTGAGCATAGGCTGCAAAGTGTAGTACAAATAGAGGAGACAGGGTGTCTAAGATGTCATTTGTCAAATAGGTGTGATAATGCATGTCAGTAGTTTCAGGCATGGGAGACTGAAGCAGGAAGATTGTCACGAGTTACCCACTAGCCTGGGCTGCAGAGCCAGACCATTTTAGAAACAACCACAAAAATGCCTTTAATCGTGCTTGTATCTCCCCAGTGAAGAGGAGTCTCGGCTGGCAGCGAGAAAGTATGCCCGCGTGGTGCAGAAGCTCGGGTTCCCCGCCAGATTCCTCAATTTTAAAATTCAGAACATGGTTGGAAGCTGTGATGTGAAATTTCCCATAAGGTTGGAGATTTTGGCACTAAGCCATCGGCAGTTCAGTAGGTATGATGGTATCAAGCTTAATCTTGCACTTACTAAGCAAATGCAGTCAGAAAATTCAGGCTGATGATACAAGATAGCTTTCACAGAAAATGACCATTTACAAAAAAAAAAAAAAAAAAAAAAAAAGGCTGAAGCAGAGTATCTGAATGGATCAAGATGCTGTGTCCAAGTTATCAAAAGTTACTTTATGAAGCCACTGTCTTGAAATAGTGTTTTTCACAGAAAAACTGCATAGTGATCACTTGCATAACTTAAGCCCACACCTCTGATTGGGCATCTCCACCAGGAGAGGGTTGCCTTGCAGTTCCACAAAGTCCCCCAACTCCTGTGCTTCTTGGCTGGAACTTTTCTATGTTCAGGTGCACTAATTTATAAAATATGTCCAAGTGGCTTTGGAGATGGTGATGGGAGGAGTGAACAGCTGAGGCTGTTACTGGAGAGTGGATAGAGAGAGTTGGAGAGGAAGAAAGACAGCTATGGCGCAGCCTCTGAGTGTGAGCCCATCTAGTTGTGTTTATTTGGGAGGGGCATCTTTGTGTACCTGTAACAATGCTGTATTTACAGTATCCCTGTCCTAAGGGAGCCTTGTAGCCTCCTGGCTTCTTTAATCCGAATCTCCACAGCCAGAGTGGCTTCCTGTCCTCAGCTCAGCTCATCACCATCTCTGAATACACACTGAGGCCAAACTCCTAACCTAATGTAGGATGGCAGATGCTTTTACATTCTCTTGACCAGTTCATGCTCATTCAACCCTTCTCCCTCCTTTGGGAATGAACAATGAGTTTGTTCAACTGTGTGGGCAAGGACAGTGGGAGGGGGCTTTGTTAGCTTTCCTTGCAGACCCAACCCCAAAAGAACTTTAAAGTATCTGGATTTTTCTTAACTGTCAAACTGTAGACATTCCTAGATCTAGCTTGGAGAATGCATTCTCCCTCCTCCTAATTATTTTCTTTTCCATACGACGTGCTTATTAGTGACTATGCTATCTGTTAACTTGTTTTTTTTTTTTTTCCAAAAGTCTGAGTCTTGTGGACAGCTTCATCCCTTCCTCATACAATATACATTGCCTCTAAGTGTGTTTTCTTCTTCAACCCAGGGATAATTTATAGACTTAGTATATACTTCATTTTTTATACTCCATTTTAAAATATGCGGACACTGTCATTTTATTGTTGGGAATCTTGAGCCACAGGTCTCCAGCTCCTTTCTTAGAACACACAAATGAGCTTCACCTCAACTCAAAGCATGGCTGAGGTTGACTCCTGGTTCTCCTCTCAGGCCACCTGGGGTTCAACATGCTGTGTACAATTCATCTTCCTTCTTCCCTTCGTTTCTCAACATGAAGAGGGATCGAAGTAGACAGTAACAGTCACCTGTAACTGTTTTCACTTTCTGAAAAACAAAACTGCCAAAAGAACAAGAGCAGAGTCACCTGCCCAGCTTATACCTTCTGGAAGCAGCCCACACTGGTCTTGCGTTCCCAACCAGCCAGGTTTATGGACCCAGTCATTTTTGCTGTGTCTGACTGGAAGGTGTACTTTGTCTGTTTCCAGTCTCACTCTGGCCTCCCTCAAAAGCACTCTGTCAGGCCTTCATCCACAGGATATAGATGTCAGTACCAATGTATGTATATTCTTCACATTGGGAGCCTTAAGGAACTTTTTGAAGCAGAGAAAGAAATTAGCTTTTTTTCTCAATGCCTGGAGCTTGTGTGAAGCATGACACCCATCAGTCATGATCAGGACAAGAGTAATTTAGGGTCTGGAAATTTGCATTTCAACATCTAATATAGTCCTAGTTTTGAATAAGGTCTGGCTATGTAACACAGGCTGGCCTCACACTATAGCAATCTTCTTGTCTCAGCCTTAAGAGTGTTAGGATTATAAGAATGCACTACTGTGTTTGGGGTCTCCTGTCTCTTAGGTAAGTGCTCTACCACTGAGCTACATTACCAACGTAATACAATACCCCTTGATACTTTCTCTATCAATCTATATTACAGTCATCTTTACAGCTTTCTATGAGCATTTCCACCTTAAAACAAATATGCTAATTAGTCCTTGTTAAGGGTCTTAAATCCAGGTGAGTAATGTGTAGTAGCTGAGAAGGTACTACTGGCCACCTATGCAGCCTTCGTCCTTGCCCAAATGGAGTTTGCCGACTAAAATAAAGACAAACTGTCAATGTTAATTTTGAACTGTGGTAGGCACTATGGAGCTGAGATAGCTCTGTGTGCTATGGGACTATGAACAGGGTGCTTTGTGTTACTGTGGATCTGGAGAGTCAGAAAAGTGCTTCTGGAGAGATGATATTGCAAGATGATTCAAGGGTGAAGTGGTCAAGAAATCGTCAGGTATTTGAAGGTCAACTTCTCTTGGGTGGTCTGTGCCCTTTGCCCTTTCTCAATTTCAGCTCTCTTATTTACACTGATACAGAGTAAGTAATGCATCTCTAATCAGGAGTTCATTTGCTTGTCATTTTAAACACATGGTTTGGGAAAGGACCTTCATACTTTTCAGGACATTTCTTTTTCTGCCTCCAGCAAGAGCTTCTACAATTTTATTGGTTGAAGAATTGTGGGCGTTGTCAGTGTGCTCCAGTTCATTCTCTATGTACACAGCAAGATTCAGGCAGATCCTAGTGTGCCACTTTTCAGATATGTTATTTTCTTTATACATATTCTCTATGAGCCATTACTTTGAGAACAGTTGTAATTTTGTACACTCTCTGGGGGTGACATCTGAACTATTTTCATGGCTTTGTGTCTTTCTCTGGATTGACTCTAGAGACTCAGTTCTTTTTTTTTTTTTAATTGGATCTTTTCTTAATTTACATTTCAAATGTTAATCGCCTTTCCTGGTTTCCCCCTCCTGGAAACCCCCTATTCTACCCACTTTTCTCCTACTTCTATGAGGGTGTTCAGTCCGCTCATTCTTACGAGCACAAGTTAGCAAAACTATTGGTACCATTTCATGTATTGTGTGCTTTACTGGTTTTTGGCCTTTTGTCAACCTTGTTCATTTTCTCTACCTCTGGGTCCACTTCCATGAGATAATTTTTTTTGTGATTACATATGAGACATTTGAACTTTACTTTTTTTTTTGTTATTTAAAGTTTAAATGCTTATGAACGTCAGAAAATTTTAATTAGCACTTACTCATTAACAGCATGTTAACCAGATCTTCGACTACCAAATTCATTAAATTAATTCAATTTCTAATCATCTAGGTGGCTTACAAATGTAAGAAACATTATTCAAAAATTACTCTCATGCTGTCATGGTGGCATCTGCCTGAGATCCTAGAACTCAAGAAGCTGAGCAGGAAGACCACAAGATCAAGGTCAACCCGGGGTATGCATAGCAAGTGTTGGATCAGTCTTAGAAACATACAGGGAGACCTGCTTAAGAAACTAATAAAGTGTAATCATTCTAGAAACAGTCTTACTATGTAGCTCAGACTTGTCTTAAACTCTCAATTCTTTCGTGGTCTCATGAGTGCTGGGATTTACAGGCATGAGTGAGTAATCTCCGATCACCAAAAGCTCTGTTTTTGAATTAAGTGTCTACAGTTAGGGCCAGGATTGTAGTTCAGTGTCATAGCATTTGCCTAAAATGTGTAGGGCTTCGGGTTTAATTCTACACTCAAAACACTACTCTTACAGAGAGAGCTGAAAGGCTTTTAGTAAAATGGTACTTTCTACAACTGTGAGGTGAGATTTAACATGTGGGACCTTGAATGCTCTGGAAAAGCAGTGGATGACAGTGCTATTTTATCACCTTCTGTGTCTCAGCAGTTATGAACCTGAACTATTCCCTGGCCTTATTTATAAGATGGTAAAACCACAGGTCGTACTGCTCATCTTTGCATCTGGAAAAGTTGTGTTAACAGGTAAGTTCTGAGGTTACTGTCACTGTACAAGATGCAAAGCTATATGTTTGCTTTGCTTTTTCTTCATGGAATGCTATGCATTCCATCCATAAGAGGTAATTTTTGCTATACTGGGGAGAAAATGACATCGCTCTCAGATATACTTGATGTGTATTTTCATCTTGCCATCTTGGTTTATATCAACCATTATTACACATGCAGCTTAACTTGCTACTTGAATCTCTTCAAGGAGGTTTTTAATAAAGCTGTACAATGTTATAAGTCAGGGACTAGCACATCTCTGTAAAGAGCCAAACACTAAACATTTACTCTGCTGGACCTGGCATCATATAGAGGCTTTGGACTGTGATTTATGTGACTATGATTTAAAAGTGCTGTATAATAGTACTGTTATATTTTCTCGTAATCACTTAAAGATATAGAAGTCATTTTTGTCCACAAGAGCTGACAAAATATAGTCAGTACATTGTCTTTGCCAGCTGCACTGCATTTTCTTACTCCTTTTAACAGGTTAGTGAATCAAATGTGTCTTCCCATTCCCAGATATTTCTATGCTCCCTTGTGTTTGTGATGTATAAATGGGAAAAGCAGTTGACTAATTTGAGAATTATTGGAGTAAGTACTCAGAAGTTAAACTTTAATTTATTACTGTTTTCAAAGTTCTTAGCATAAATTTCCAAGTTCCTTTAAAGGCATCTACAATATATTCTCCTATAATCAAATCTTCCTTCCAAACAGTGTATTAAAACTTCCAGTGGTATTTTAAAAATTGTACAGAAGGCTGGGTATTGTTGCACTTTCTTTTAATCCATGCACTTGGGTAGCAGAGGCAGACAAATATCTGCAAATAAGAGGTCATTCTAGTCTACATAGTTCCAGGCCACCAACCAAGGTTACATAGCAAGACCACCCCCCATACTGCCACACACAGCTTGGTTAGTTTGGGTCATTGTGTTGCTGGTTGGTGGGAGATGAATTCATGTATCTGGTTTCCAAATGACAGACTCTTTAATTTTTGGTACCTACCATGTACCTATACTGTATTAGAATGCAAATACCCATCTGGCAGCAATGTAGCCCTGTGGAGACAGATGGAGTTATGTTGCAGTGAATCTCACTGAGCCAGAAATTAAGCCACATGTACTTGGACCAACCATCCAGTGTCCTAATCCTGCCATATGTTCTTAATAAACCAAAGTCTGTGGTTTTGTGAAATGATATGATTTTGAAAAGACTTCACACAAACATTAGTGCACATAACTCTCTCACTAACCTATGAGAAAGGTTGCTGTCTTTTTGGTAAGGAAACTGAAAGTTGGAGGTCAGGTGAGATGCTTATGTTTGCAAAGTTTAGTTAGTGGTAGAGTTGGCAGTTGAGCCCTACCGCTGACTAAACTCAACCAGTTTCAAAGCTAGTCCTTTTCCAGTATACCAGGCCACATCTTGATACCTCAGTGGCCAGGATTAGAGATAATGTGGATCCTAAGGGATGGTAAGCTTTGCTTAAAATAGCGGGGCTGCTGCTATAAGGTAGTGGATTTTACTATTGATTGTTAGTTGGACTGTGAGACTAAGGCTTCCTTTGATGCCCATACCTTAGTAAGGAAATGTTGGACGAGGTCTGGGACACAGTCAGAAGGAGAAAGTTCTGCTTAGAAGGTAAAGGGCCCTGGGTCTGATCCTCATCACTAGAACTACTACTAACTTGACAAAATCTTGTTTGAACACGTGGGAATGAGTACTGATAGCACTTGGTTGATGGCTTCTAGTGTAAAGGAAGGAATGCCGGCTGCATGTCTCCCTCATAGCTGCTGTTTTATGAATTAGGTAACTTCAGTTTTTTGCTTCCTCTATCATCACTCTGTTGTGTCAGAAGTTATTTTTCTATGAGTATAAAATATTGCTTCCCAGTGTTTCTGCTTCCCAGGAGTCTTTGGGTGGTATGCTCTTCATGTTTGAATGTGATCTTCTTAGGCATGGTATTTTATATAAAGTCTTATGGAAAAAGCAGAGCAGTGTTTATACCAAGTGCCAGACCTGGATTTCATGTTCCTCAAGAAATTGTGAAAGGAATGTCTTGCCTTTGTGTCTGTTTAGTGTGCAAGCTTGCTTCACCTACCACATGCCATCCTCTGATGACAAGAAGCCTGTTTCAAATAAAGGTAGCCATAAGGGCAGAGGAAGTTCTCTGTCAGTAGCCTTGTATTTTTGGTATACCCCACATCCTCTTTGATTTACACCAAACTGATCTCCTTAGAAAGGAAATTTTCTAAGCTCTGATGACACTCTAGGGGAATTTCCCACCCCAAAGATGTTAGTAGTTCACCTCTTTCCTCATTCTGCCATCTTTCGAGGTGCAGACCCAAAAATTGCAAACCCCGTAGCAACAAATAAATACAATTTTGTCATTAGTAGCAAAAAAACTAAATTAGACATTTAAGGACTTCCTTCTGACTAAAGTTTTTTTTTTTTTTAATAACGTTAGTGTAACAAACTTAACCACTTGAAGGTGAACTATAGAGGACATAGTTGATGTAGTGTTCTGCAGTGTGACTATACCATTACCTCTAGTTCTAAAACATTTCTGTGGCTCCAAAGAAATCCCTGTATCATTTAACAGTCTTTAATGTTCTCCAGCAGCCACCAGTGTCTGTGGTCTTCATGGATTTACCTGTTTGGGATGTTTCATGTACATGTAACCATTCCTGCCTTTTCTGGCTGGGGGTGTGTGTGGGGGGGCTGGAGAGTGATTAGCCCTTTTTTCCCAATTGTTGAGGCATGTTCAGATTTTGTCCTTTTTATGGCTGAGTAATACTCTATTGTGTGTATACACTGATGGTTTTATCCATTGATGGCCACAGAGACTGGTTTCATCTCTTCATTACTATGACTGCTGTTGCAATTCCAGTCTGCATGTACATCTGCTTTGGGCTTTGTGAGGGGTTTACCCAGGTGGAATTGCTGGGCTGTGTAGTGATTCCTTAACTTTTGAGGAACACCCCAACTTGGGAGCTGAACCCAGTTTTACATTCCCACTAGCAGTGCAGAGGTTGCTGAGTTTCCAAATTCTGTCCGTTGGTTTCTTCTTTAGTAGAAACACTGCAGTTCATTCCTCATCCTGATTTCTGGTTAGTCCTCTTTTTTTGATCTTCTCCCTCTTCAGGCCTAGAGCTAAGTCAGACAACCACTCTCAGATCTCCTTCTCCTTTCCATTCTAACTCCACATCACTCAAGGAAGAGCCTATGATTCCAGATATTTTAAGTTTTTCACACAATAACAGGCTGTTTTTATGGTTTTGTTTGTTTTTTGCCTTGTTTTAAAAATAGGATTGGCTGTGTAGCTCAGGATGGCTTTGATCTTCTGATTTTTCCGCTCCAGCCTTCCAAGTGATAGGTATAGACATGCATTTGGGTGCTAAGAGTTTTTTATTGTTTCTTCCATTAACTCTGTTTCTTCTTAGGTTTCCGCCCTCAAATATACCTGATACTTATTCCTGTGTAGCTGAAGTCCCACACTCACATAAAAACTAGTTCCTAACATTCACTGGGTTGTCCTCTATCTATTTTTAATGGTGAAGAGTGTGATGATTGATGCTTGTTGGTGAGAGATGAGTAGGAGCTGACTGACACTTCTCAAGAGAGTGTCTAATCTGATTTTAGCACTCTAAGTCTATGTCAGTCATGTCCTTTCATATTATTATCATGTTGTGTCATGTCATATCATGTCTTATTGTATCATGTCATGTCATATCATATCATAGTTAACAACTGCTGGTACCTAAGACTCTAAGAATAAAAATGGTATAAAATTTTTCCTCTAATTACTTCCTAGCATTAAAATTGGAAACTAGTAAGATGATTCTACCTAGCCTAGTACATTGAAAACAAGATACTAGCCAGAAGTTAGTGGATCCACAGCAGTCATTTCTACTGGTAGTTGGTAGGTGCTGAGGATGCCAGTCTTAGGTCTCTTATAGAACATTGCATCCATATCTCTACTGAACCCTGTATAACTGAAGACATGATCCACAGAGAAGGAAAACTAAAGGAACTCCTGCCCTAAGGCATGCATTTTGGAGAGACTATGGCTGTAGAGACCCTCTTCCAATTCTTTTATTTATTACAAAGAAATGTCACTTAATTGTGAACAACTAAGGAGGTGTCATCTTGAAACTATCACAAAATTGGGCATCCTTGTTATCTCAGAACTGAGGAGGCAGACACAGATGGGTCTGTTCTGAGGTCACCCTGAGATGTTTAGCTAGACCATTTCCCAAAATAAAAGAGGCAGCAATTGAACATGGCAAAATGAAATTTTAGCATGAAAAATGTTGGTGGTGTTCTTATATTAAAGATTATATACACTTGGATTTTTTTAATAGGTGCCAAAGAGCGTTCCGAGATCTATGAAGCATTTGAAAACATGTATCCTATACTAGAAAGTTTCAAGAAAGTCTGAGTGCTTTTAGCAATGATTTGGATATGCGCTTAACCAAGCACAGCATAGAGTGAGCTGATTTCTTCTACACATGACTGTAGAAGCTTCCCATGTTTTCCAGCAGCCATGGGCCTCTGTTATTATGCTAATTTTGATTATGTTCTTTTGTTTGATTTTTGCCTTGTTTTGGAAACAGGGTCTGCTATGTAGCTTAAAGTGTAGTTTGATTTATTATAGAATGATTCTGTGTGAATATCCATGATTAAGAAATGAAAATTTCTTCCTCAAAATGAGTATTTTGTGTTAGTTAATTATAAAAATTAAGAACAAGTAAACTTATTTCAGAATTTGAAATATGTCAGCCTTTCTAGATTGAGGCATTAAGACCATGCTTTATTTTTTTAAGTATGTAATATTAAGTATGTAATATGTAAAATTTCAAGTGACTTCATATCTTGATACTATCTGTAATATAACTGCTATCAATAAAAACTCATGTCTAATTTTGTTTTAATTTCAAGTATAGAAGAGACAGAATCCAGACCCTTTGGTAGTGGATACTGTGAAAATCAGCAGGGGAGAACCAATGAAATATCCCAAACTTTAAAATCCTTTGTTTGAAATGACCCTGTGAAATTGCTCTCCAGCCGCCACCAGCCTGTTACTCTGTTGTTATGCTAATGACTTTGTGGCTTTGGCTTTGGTTGGTTGGTTTTGACATGTTTTCAGATAGTCTACTATTTTGTCCAGAGTGCACTTTGACTCTTTACATTTTAAAATTTTAAACTTTCAGGACTCATTCTAGTTTAGGGAAAGCTATTTGGAAAATGACATAGGGAGCTTCAGCTTTTTCTTCATTAACTAATTAATTAACTTTACATCCTGATTGCAGCCCACTCATCCTTTCCTCCCAGTGCCTCTCTTACAAGTCCTTATCCCCATTACCTCCTCCCCTTCTTTTCTCAGAGAAGGGGAAGCCCTGACAGAGGCTAGACCTAGGCCTACTACACATTTGTAGCAAATATGCAGCTTGGTCTTCATGTAGGTCCCCTAAAAATCAGAGTAGGGAGCTTTCATTGCCTGCTATTGGATCCTCTTCCTCTATCTGGATTACCTGGCTGGGAATTTGGGCTTTTACATTACTTTTCTAATACTACCTGATTGTATTTAATTAGACCACAGAGAAGGAACAATGAGTTCAGGCCAAAGACCTAGCTAGGTTGTAGTCACCAGGATTTGACAGTGGGCATGGGAAGGCTGATGATGCAACTGCTCCTATGGTCCAGGCTCTAGCCCTGACATGGCTACTGATATTGTCCTTTCTAAGGTAGACTTGAGTCTCCAGGTGAAATACATGGAAAACATCACTTGGTATCTAGGGGACAGTTTGAGTGCTGGGATGTGTGACATGAGGGAGAAATCCCCACTGGAGAGTATTCAGAGCTTTTCTCAGTGAACAGCCTACCAAAGCCATCCTTGAAATCATTTGTTCAACTGGGCACACAGCCCCATTTCTCTGTTCTCTACTATGATTTAGAGGCATATCCAACATATCTGATACCCCACCCCCCAATCCTCTAAAGAAACTTAGAGGGAGTCCCAATGAGTCCAGCTTCTATTAAAGCATGGCCCAGGGATAGGAAATAACAAGAGCCATTAGAAATCAGGTTTCTGGATTTGCTGGTGGTACACACTGGTAATCCCTTCACTCAGAAGGCTGCCATAGCAGCTTTGGGACTCTAGGGCAGCAGACTGCATAGAAGGCACTGTCCATTAAAACCAGATTTAAAAACATACTCCTTTGATTTACAAGCTCAATATGTTTTTCAGTGATATGTTATCAAAAATGGTTAGGCTGGGCATTATAGAGATACTGCAGTTATATCCATAGCAAGACCAAAATCAGGCCAGAGGTTAAGGGATTTTCTCTAAATCCCACAGCTACTAAGAAGGAAAGTGAACCAGATTCAACTCTTTCCCAACTTTGCTTCCTACGGTTTTAGCCAAACCTAAAAGTATCCATAGTAAATGTAATGAATTCCCTTGTTCCATTTCATACTTTTTGCAGAAAATGCTTGGGACCCTATTACTATGCTTTAAAAAATGCAGAAGCATCCTACTGTGTGACTTTGCAGGTATTACAGCCCTGCCTCTGTGGAAGGCACTGAGTAGGACTCTGGAATCTCCAGAGTCCTTAGTCAGCCTCTGTGTACTGCTCCTACCTCCACTTGCCTGTGAGCCTGACCATCTAAGTTGCATGGGTCCACATGTTAGAAGGGACACTTGTTGTATTTGTCCTCTGACCTTCACATATACACTGTGTGACAACCTCCCCAACCCTCACAATAGGGTCAATTAATTAAATTCATCCAGCACAAAAATGTGCTGACCCTGTGCCACGTGTAAAGGTTCCATTTAATGGATGAAAAACTAAGTCTGATGTTTGGGTGACCTTTTCTGGCAAGTGGGTCTTCATGCATTAAGTGTATGCAGGCTGGGCAGGGCACCATCAAATGTTTTGTCACTTTAAAAGACAATATTAGAATGGAACCCACAAAATAGCCCCACTGCTTCCATTTCCTGCAATTAGGAGTGAGAAGACCATGATACAACAAAAAGGATTTTCATAATCATAGTTATGTCTGGAAGCCGCCAGGGACTTTTACAGGAATATTCCTTATTTTAAATGGATGGTGTAGTCCTGGGAATCACTGTTTTAGGCTTTCTGAATCTCATGTACATTACATATTCTTCTGCATAGAAAACACCAACAGTAATCAGTAAAGAGGCTATAGCAAGACCCAAGTGTACAGGAAGAGCTGAGGTTTTATAAGACCACACAGGTAGGAGTTGGCATAGAGCCTGGAAGATGTCTCAGCAGTGAAGTGGTGTTCTTCCAGAAAACCAGGATTTGGTTCCTAGGACCTACAGAGAAGTGAACAGCCATGTGAAATTCCCATTCCAGGATATGCAGCACTGTCTTCTTGTCCCCACCGACACCTGGCACTCATGAAGTACAGCCACTGATACAAGCTGGCGAAACACCCATAGACATACTAAAATAAAATTGAGGGGTGTGGCACAGATGCAGTACAGGTCCTAGATTCAACCAAGGCTCAAAAAGCATTCCCTTGTCAGGAAACCTCAGATTCACTTTTACACAAGTAGAGCCACAGAACTCTATTGCAATTCTGTAGCCAGAATAACCTGTAATCTGATACCACAGAAACTTGCTGAGAACGCACTACAAAGTCATACAACTTAATCTAAAGAGAACTTCTCTTTGTGCTCCTCCTCTTTTTCCTTCCCCTTGTACTACTACTTCACCTTCCTACATTATAACTGAAAATATTCTTTTCTCAAATAATATATTCTGATTATGGTTCCCCCTCCTACACTCATTTAATCCCCACCTCCCATCCCATCCAAATCCAATTGATTTCTCTAGTTAGAATTATTATCCGTTCTCAGGGATAATGAAATGTAACAAAGTAAAGTGTAAGATAAAACAAAAACTATTACATGGAGTTGGACAAGAAAAACAGAAGAAAAAGAGCCCAAGAAAAGGCACAAGAATCAAGGGACTCACTTTTTCGATCGCTCAGGATTCCCATAATAACACTAAATTGGAAGTCATAATACACACACACACACACACACACACACACACACACACACAACACAACACACAAACACACACACACACACACACACACACACACACACACACACACACAGAGAGAGAGAGAGAGAGAGAGAGAGAGAGAGAGAGAGAGAGAGAGAGAGGATCTAGTGTAGATCTGTGCAGGCCCTATGCATGCTGTTTCAGTTTCAGTGAGTTCATATGAGCTTTACTCATGTTCATTCAGAGGGCTTGGTTTTTTTTTGAAAAATGTTCTCCATCCCCGCTCCCTCGGAGTCTTACACTCTTTCTGCATCCTCTTCTGAGGGATTCCCTGAGCTCTGAGAGGAGGGATTTGATGGGTACATCCCATTTAGGACTGAGTATTCCATGGTGTCTTAACTCTCTTGTCTGACTCAGAGTCTCTGTATTTGTTCCTGTCTATTGAAGAAGAAAGCTTCTCTGATGATAGCTGAGCAAGGCACTAATCTATGAGTATTACAGAGTTTTATTAGGAGTAATTTTTGCTTTTGTGTTTTATCTTAGACCTTTATTATTTGATTTTTCTCCTAGGCCCCTGAGCTGGCTAGTCTCAGGTTTTTGTTTACACAAGCAGTGCCAGATATAGGTTCCATCTCATGAAGTGGGCCTTAAGTCAAATAAGATATTGGGGTTATTCCTACAAGCTTTTTGCCACCATTGCCACAATATAGCTTGCAAGAATGGCACCATTGTAGATTGAAGGGTTTGTGGCTAACTTGATGTTTACATTTCTCTTTTGATAGTGAACAGAATACCTTCCTGTACATACCAAAGATACTAGAATGGAGAGGTGAAGGACTTCTTAATGTTCAATGAGTTGTACAGGTACTGTCTTCACCCCTCAAATGGCCCTTAATTTCAGCCATTTCTTTCCATATTCCTTCCCTCATTCCCTCCTCACTTGATTTTCCAATTCCAGCCCCCTATCCATCCATAACTCTCTATTTCACTTTCCTGATGAGATCTATCTGTTCTCTTTAGTCCTTTATTCTATATCTAACCTTCATGGTTCTATAGAATGTAGCTTGTTTAACAGTGACTTCACAGCTAATATTCACTTATATGTGGATATTAGATCTGGTTTAAAGGTATGTCTTTCCCACCTCAAAGATCAATATTAGAAGTGGATTTATCCACTTATATGCAGATATTAGCTGTTACATACCATATTTTTACATACATACCATATAGATACCTACCATACTTGTCTTTCTGAGTCTGAGATACCCCACTCAGAATGAATTTTTTTAGTTCCATTCATTTGCCTGCAAATTTCATGATGTAACGTTTTTAATAGCTGAGACTTATTCCATCCCATAAATATACCATGCCAGGAGCCAGCCCTGGCATGGTGGGAGGAGAAGGGAAGTCTTCTTCTCCTTGTCGGTTCTTCTTCAGGCAGCCATGGGGTGGGGGTGGGGATGGGAATTGAAAGAGCATCAGTAGGGGGTAAGACTTGGTCTTATGAGATTCAGGGTAAAGCCTTGGGCTTTATGAGATTTGGGATAAGACTTTGGTCTTATGAGATATTTAGGATTGCTGTTTAATAAAATCTTACTTGTCTACATTACTAAAGTTTACTTACTAGGCTATTGTAGCTGACCTGCTATCTGTTTGATCCTCTGAGGCCAGAAAGTTTCTGGCCACTAGCACCTCAACCCAGGGACAGCAGAGGATTAAGCAAATAGCCTTTGTACTCTCTCTGCAGGTGCTTCTAGGCTCTAACTTAGGTCTCTTAGTTTGAGGTCACAGGAAGAAAAGTCACTTAGAGAAGTTATTATAGTTTATTATTAAGTGTAAAAAGTTTCCTATGAAAGCTATCTAAGAGAAAAAGTGGAAAGATCCTAAATGGGGAAAGGGAAAAAAATTCTAACAAAGTGAAAAAGTTCTAAGCAGGGGAAAAACAATGGAAAGGATGAACAAACAGTTCCTAACAAACCTCTACATCTATTACTACTCTATTCTGCTACAACTACCAAGACAACTGCTATGACTACTACTCTTTGTCTTTGTCTTCAGAACTTATACATCATTCAGAGTACATGGTCACATGTTACAAAGTTCATCACAAGTTCACACCAAAATTCAAATAATAAATTGAAATAGAAGTTTACAACAGATAATGTTTACATGCATATCCACTAGGAATAATTATCTGACTAAACATCCATCACTTGTCTAGCTCCACAGGTTCACTGAAGGTTTAAAACTTTAAGAAATTAGTGAAGTTTTGTATAGATAAGCCCAGGCAATATTTTCTCTTCTGTCCTAGAACCTATAATAAATTGTGAGTTCCCTTTTAATGACCTTTGGTTAATTGTTTTACAACCTCATTGGAATGTTCTCTGAGCAGGAGAAAATCTGGTTACTATCTAAAAGCAATTAACTGATGACACTTGGGAGACTGGCAGAGTTCTCATTGCAGTTTTGAGTATCAGAAAGGGACTTAATAGCAGTCCCACTATAAAAGAGCTTAGTAATCATTGATATAATTTGAGGAATTCTTATAGGATCATCATTAAGACATAAGAAGTCACCTATTTGTCTATATAGCATCAGTACAAGACAGTACATCTTCGTGGGTCTGCAGAGATCTGCTCCAAAGGGATGTGCTATTGTTTAGTGATTGTTACATATGTTTTAATAATAATAATAATAATAATAATAATAGGAAAAGCATTTTAATGGTAGGAATCTTTCCTAAAATAAATCTCTCACAGCCTTGCTGGATGAGAGCTCACTCTGTCGCAGATTATATAATAATCCGAGGCAAGCATTTCAGGATGATCATCTGCTAATAATTAGCTTGTTCTATTATGGCTCCTGACAATACCACATTTTCTTTATCCATTCTTATGCTGAAGGATATTTAGGTTGTTTCCAATTTGGGGCTATTATGAATAGAGCAGCAATGAACACAACTGAGCAAATGTCTTTATGGTAGGATGAAGTGTTTCTTGGTTATTGTGGGAGAATGGTTCTGGAGGGTGTCCCACGATGATCTCCCGGCTGAGGACAGAGTGAGAGCAGGGAGGGTCCTCTACCCACGTCTCCGCTGTCTGTTGGTCTTCAGCCCAGCCTGGTGTGAGAGGTCTGAGCCAAAAGGGTGCGAGTGCAAGCAGGGAGGAGAGATTGCCTGCCTCCGCTGCTGCCTCTGCTCGAGTCTCCGCTGTCACAGCTCGGTCACTCCCAGGTGCTGCACCTGTCTCTCCACGCTGAGCCGCCAGGGCTGGGCCGATAGAAGCCGGCTAGCAGGCAAGGAAGCAGCTTGGTGCCCCAGGAAGGTTCCGGGAGAGCGGATCTCTCCCCAAGTGTTACAGCTCTTGAGACAAAAACTCCCGGACACCAAGATGATTCTCAAACACACACCTCTACTTCTCCCGAATAGAGCCTTTATATACAGTTTCAGGGTGGGTTAGGGTCTGACAGCAGATAATGCTTATTGGCTTGGTCGGAGAGCTTAGAGATACCTCATCTGCATGTGGGTTAGGGTCTGGCAGATAATGCCTATTGGCTTGGTCGGAGAGCTTAGAGATACCTCATCTGCATGTGGGAGGGCCTGAGGCACTGTTCCTCGTGACTGATAGTCATAGACCTCTCTTTGGGAGAGGCTGTGGAGGGTCGAAGCTGAATGAAAAGAACCAGGGCCTGGGGGCAGCGCCGAACACCTGCCGTCCTGGTAAAGGTCCAGGGTTCAAGGCTTGCTCAACCAGGCACCCAGCTGCTTCCCACAGCCCACCGCCCCACAGGTTATACTTCTTGGGTACCAAGAGTGGTTGTACTAACCAGCGTTCTCTAGAGTAACAGAATTTATAGAAGGAATCTCTATGTATAGAAAGGGGATTTATTAGAATGACTTACAGGCTGTGGTCCAGCTAGTCCAACCATGATGGTCTATGAGCAGAAGGTTCAAAAATCAAGTAGTTATTCAGTCCATGAGGCTAGATGTTTCAGCTGGTCTTCAGTACATAGTAGAATCTCAAAAGTAGTAGACTCTAATTCTAGTGAAGGAGTGAACTTGCTAATGAGGTTAAAAACAGGCAAAACCTTCCCTCTTCCATGGTCTTTTATAGGTTTCCAGCGGAAGGTAGGGCCCAGATTAGAGGTGGGTCTTCTCATCCCAAAAGATCTGGTTTAGAGGTATTTCTTTCCCACCTCAAAGATCAAGATTAGAAGTGGATCTTCCCACTTAATTAAGCAAAAATTCTCACACAGGTGTGCTACTTTTTTTTTTTTTTTTTTTGGTTTAAGTTAATTCCAGATGTAGTCAAGGATAGCCATCACAAATCCAAATCCATCCTTTGACACACAATCATATCTCTTTATGTCATAATTAACTTCCAAATGGAAACAATAAACAGGTCATAATTATGCCTAAACATGATATAACTATCCCATGCACAAATGCAAATGCATTATATATTTAACAAGGTCACAATTATGCCTAACAAAATATAGTTAAAAATGGGTAGCATCTATGTAAAATAGTATAAAATTGTACTGGACTATATGTTTGTAAGCCAAATGCACAAGAATTTCCTAACTGTCTCATTTCTCCTAATGTTATTACCTTATTCAGTCAGTGTGGCTTGCAAAATAGCATGTAAAACTTAGTTTTTGTGGGCTTTATATTTTTGTACTAATGTTTTATTTGCTTCCGTTTTGTCTATATTTTATTGGTTACTAGATTTCTGAATTTGTTCTCTTGAAATGATGAAGATTGATCCTATACTCTCATCCAGAAGGAACACAACACTCTTTATAATAGCTACAATAACAAGTTCTTCTTAGGTGCTGCTTTACTAAATAATGTATTCTAGAACAGAAGGAATTTCTATTTGTGTTTAGCCTGGAGCTATTTATGTAGATCAGGCTAATCTACTTCCAGAAATCTGCCTGCCCTTTCCCTCCTGCTTGAGTGCTGGGACAAATAGCATTCACCACCATACCAGGAAGTTTCTTCTTGATGTCCCACAACCATAATAATTAAGTTTATATTAGCTCGGTATAAAATATCTCATTTGTTTATGGAAACTTTTAGCTAGGTATTTGAAAGTCAGTGTCCCATTACACAAGAGAAGACAGCAGTCTGAGCTGTCCAATGGCATTGGGGTTAAAGTTGAGGAGTGAGTGTGGATCTCACTGAAGAGCAAGCGTGCCTTTCCTTGGTAGGGTTGGGGTTTCTATCTGGGAAAGGAAACATGCTTGTGTAGAAGGTTACTCAACTCTACCTACACTCTTAGTTTTGGAATGAATGGGCCACAGAAAGTAAGGCAGAAGACACTACTCTTACTTCTACAAGGTGGCACCCCAATGCTTTGAATGCCCATCCTCACTTTCTCAAGAAAAGCACATAAAGACCTGCCTGAATTGGTTGCAGAAGCACCATGCATTATTTCCCAACCTGTTAAATGAGGCTGCCATGACTGGTTAAATGGGAACTGTCTTATATGCAACACAGAGCTGTGGTCAGAATTAAGGAAGGAGATATTTTAAGCCTGTTACTAGCATAAATTAGAAGTTGGTATGGGACCCTATTCTATCATGCAATTGAAGATTTGTTAATACTTCCTAATATAGAGGTATAAGAGTAAATAAGGAGTGGTAAGTTGTTTTTATCTTCAGATATTATGAATAACATTTCTGAAACCCTCAAGGTTGTCAATAAAAAAGCCACTATAATGCTCCAGCTAGGGAAACAGGTTGGTAAGCTAGCTACAGATTTTCACCTCACCCTTTGCTCCTCAAATTAATCTCCTAGTTTCATTCCAGCTCTGCAACAGAACTTCTGTTGCAACCTCCATTCCTCATTCAGCACCCATATCTAGTAGTTCACATAGATCTTCCACTCCAAACTTCCTTCTCCCCACTCATTGTCTTGTCTCAGTCTCCAACTCCAACAGGCACTCCCTGGTAATCCACAGGTTACTCAGACCAGAGAAACAAGCAGACTAACTGCCTATTTTCACCTCTTTCTCCATTACTCCAAGTCTAGTCTTGCAGACTCATACCCAGCTCTGTAGCAGACCTCTGCTGTGGCCTTTCCTCACTCTCTGCCCTGATTCCCTGGGGAGTAATTAAGCAGATCCTGGCAGAATCCCCTGATTTCCTCCTTATTGTGAAGCTCCTCTACTGCTCCCAGCCTATCCTCATTCCTAAGACTCAGGTCCCAATAACCAGACACACATTTTACTTGAACATGCTAGTACCCACACCTGTCAGTACTCACATCTGTCAAGACCCCAGAAAAATTTCCAATGAGTAACAGAACCTAAATTCTTCTTTCCTAAGAACCAGAGAGAAAACAGAAACCATGGAACAAAGCATCCACCCAACAAAGACAAGATATCAGCACCTAGAATTACAATTTTCTAAATTCCAGATGCCTAGACACCAGAATAAAAACACAATCAATGGCCAGGACAATAGGTCACCACTAGACATAGATCTCAACTAAGCTTAGGTTGCCCTAGCAACCCTACTACAGCAGGCCCTGAATATTCCAACATACTTGAAGGACAAATAAAAGATCTTAAAGCAGCCTTCATGTATATGATAGAGCTCCATGAAGAGGAAATGAATCTCTTAAAGGAATCTGTGAAAACATGAACAAGCAATGGAAGGAAATTAATAAAATTATTTAAGATGTAAAAGTGGAAATAGAATCAATTAAGAACCCAAAAGGAGGAAAATCTAGAAATAAATATTTAGGAACTTGAGCAGGAACCAGTCACAGAGGCAAGCTTCACAACAGAATACAAGAGCTAGAAGAGAGAATCTCAGGCATTGAAGACACATTAGAAGAAATGGATACATTAGTCATAGAAAATATTAAATCTAAAATACTCCTGACAGGAAGCATCCAGAAAACCTAGGACAATATGAAAGAACCAAACCTAAGAATAACAGAAATAAAGGAAGGAGAAAAACTTAGGTCAAAGGCACAGAAAATATTTTCAACAAAATCATAAAGTTACAAGAAGCATACAGAACACAAAATAGATTGTACCAGAAAAGAAAGTTTCCCGGTACATGATAACAAAAACACTAAACACACAGGATAACAACAACAACAAAAATATTACAAGCTGCAAAAAGAAAAGACCAAGTAACATATAACAGCAGACCTATTAGAATTACACCTGATTTCTCACTGGAGACCACAAAAGCCAGAAGGGCCTGTATCAAGGACCAGCTTTGGCATGGAGAGGGGTTCTGAAAGAGGGGGTGTCTGGAAGAAGTGAAACAAATGACTCCTAGTCAAATCGTGGGTCCAAGCTGATGGCCTATGCTCTGTGCCAGGCAGTTTTCTCTTGTTGTTCTAAAAACTCTGAATAGCTCATCTCTTGCAGATCAAAAGCCCAGTTTTTAAAAATTACCTATCAGTTCAGTCATTACCCCAGGTTCTGTTTTGATTACCCCATGACCCCAGACCTTTGATTCTTAGAAATAGACAGCAAGCACATGCACAGACAATAAAATAGCTGGGTGAAACCCATTCTGAAATTAGCATTCCTATCCTGCCTGGGCCTGGAACTAAACTCCCTCTGCTCCATGCTGACATTGAACTCAGGAATCTACCTGCCTTTATAAGAATAAACAGCAGCAGAACAACAACAAGCTGTGTGGAATCTTGCCCTGTGATCACCACTCCCTAATCTCTCTGTCTCCTTCTTTAGTATCTTTCTGGTAAGATGGCTCATAGTTCAGCTGTCTCTGTTTCTTTAGATCTATGAATCTCTCATATTGCATAGTTGAGAAATTCTATATTTTTCAACTCATGTTTTCAGCCTTCTTTCCCGCAGCCTTAATGGCTGTCCTGAAGATCACAGTGTTTTACTATTTTGCTGAGACATAGATATACCCTTACCTCTTGGACTCATGCTGTTTCTGATTATCATGGAGTCATTAACCTTGGCAGAGAGGATATTCCTTGAAGGAGGAATTTGAAAATGTGTACATTATTATACAAAAGAGCCTTTTGCTCACAGCAACCATCAACACATGGAGGCCCATGCCCTGATGGCTCTGTTCCCTGGGGCAGGAAACCTACTATCTGGTACATGGCCAAGCTGTTACATGGCAAGTGTGGACAGATGTGACTCAGACCCTTAAGAGACCACAAATGCTAGCCCAGACTACTATACACAGCAAAACTTTTAATCACCATAGATGGAGTGAAGGACCCTAAGGGCTTTTTCAAGTTCCACATCCTCTTAAGCTTCCCCCTTCTGCCTAGGGTCAAGGCTAGGCCAAGTTCTATTATCCACCCACAGGAACATTCTTGAGTAAAAAATTTTCAGAATGTTCTAATAGTCACCTGACCCTCTAGAAAGTCCCAGGTAGAATTCAAATGTGTGTCATGATTGCTAGGCAATAGATTGAAAGGTCAATATGCTTCGCCAATAAGTTTAAACTGTAATCTTGCTGATGTAACCTGTGCCCCTAAAAAGTATAAAAACTGCTTGTGATAGCCATTTAGGGTTGCCTTGTCATCACTTGCCTCAAGGGACTGATTGAGGGTTGACCCTGACATGCCAGAAAATAAACCTCTTGCTTTTACATCTACCTGTGTCTCAGTTTTTCACTCATGAGCATCTTGAAGTCCCACTGACCAAGAGGTCAGGACCTTACAGGAGAAAAAAATATGATTTTTTTTATCATATGATTAAAAAAAAATAAGCAATATCTATATACAAATCTAGTACCACAGAAGGTATTAGAAAGTAAAGTTCAACCTAAAGGAGTTAACTACTTCCAAGGAAAAATAGGAAATAAATAATTATGGACCAGCAAAGTCAAAGAAAGTGTGTGAATACATCCACACTTACACCAGGACAGACTGATGGAGTGGGGCTGTAGTTTGTGCATGGGCATGGGTTTTGTTGGGCTGAGTTGTGGGTCTTGAGTGTCTGCCACCCCAGGTGGCTCAAGGGGGCAGAAGTTCGGGAATTCTACTGAGTTCACTCCACATGGTGCTGGGCGGACACTTGGCTAGGGGAAACCACTGAGTTCCACTCCGGGCATAAAGAGATCCCAGTTTGAGGTCCCACAGGGGTGGAATTCTTGTGTTGGGGGTCTCTGGGCCGAGGTGGCTGGTCAGAGATTGGCTGGTCTCAGCCCTTGGGCTCCCAGGTACCACTGGGAAGCCACAGAAGGACTGAGATGGGGGCCATACAGGCCAGACCAACCTGCCTGCAGCTGAAAGGGGTGAGGGAGAAAAGCTCCAGTGGTGCCCTGAAGGGTGGATGAGACTCTTGGTCACAATGACTCACTTGGCTGGATCATGGCTAACTTGGTTAGCTTGCTTGAGTTGGTAGGCTCCATGACTGGAACGCAGAGAGGCCCTCAGCGGGAGATTAGACTGCAGCTCGGTAGTTGAAGGCCCTCTCCACAGTTCTCCACTTCGGGTCCCAAGTATGAGAGGAAGTCCATGGTTTTAAAAGGTTTATTGTCAAGGTGAAAAGTGGATGAAACTTTACCTTGTGTCCTCAGGGCAGGCCTGAGGTTAAATATCTTTTGCAAAGAGGAGGTCTGGGAAGGAATGCTTAATTGGCTACACCCTCTGGCCTTTTAGGTATCTCATTAATATGGATATCTCTTGAGGCTCTGTGGCCTGTAGTCACATCCTCTATCTGTGCTTTGTGACACAAACCTCTCTTTGGGAGGGGCTGTAGAGGGCTGTCCTGAGTGAAAGGAAGCAGGGCCCAGGAGCAAGGGTGAACACCTACCTTTAGGGTATCTGGGTTTCAAGGCTTGCGCTCGACCAAGTACCTAGCTGCCTCTCACAGCCCACCACCCCACACAGAAATAACTGGGATGAGACTCAAACAGCAAGTATTTGAGGAGTTCACCTGGGAAGTAGCCAGTCTGGTGACAGAAAATAGGCTAGGGGTAATTCCCCCTAGTAATTGTGCTAAAGTTGACTAAATAAATCTAGTAGTCTCAGTCTCTGTTATTTACCAGCTAGCTGTGGATAGAGATAAATATTTACTTTTAAAAAACATTTACAACCCCCCCAAAAACCCCAAAAATAAAATCAAAAAACCCAAACACATTTACATTTGACAACCAACAAACCATCAAAATGACATTGCAATTCTTAACATCTGTGCCCCAAACACAAGGGTAAACTCAAGTTTGTAAAAGAAGCATTTCAACAGCTTAAATCATATATTGACCTGCAATGTTGATAGTGGGAGACTTTAATAGTCTGCTCCTGCCAATAGACAAGGATATTCAGACAAAAGTTAAACAGAAATTCTTGAACCAATTAAAGCTATAAATCAAATGGACCTAAGATCTATTTACAGAACATTTCATCCAAACACTAAAAGTTTCCCAAGAAAAAATGTCCAGAGCTAAGTAGTTTTAGTGCAGAATTCTACCATACATCAAAGAAGACTTAATGCCAATACTCCTTGACTTATTCCACAAAATAGAAACAGAAGGAACATTGCCTAATTTCTTTTATGAGGTCACAGGTATTCTGATACTCAAACCACATATAGACTAACAAAAAGAACTACAGATCTATTTTCCTTATGAACATAGATGAAAAAGTGACCAATAAAATAATTGTAAACCAAAGCCAAAAACACATCAAAAAGATCACTCATTATGATAAAGCAGGCTTTATCCCAGAGATGCAGTGAAGTATCAACATACATAAATTGATAAATGTAATCTGTCATATAAACAGACTGAAAGACAAAACAGCAGAATCACTATATTAGATGCAGAAAAGGTCTTTGACCAAATCTATCATCCTTTCACAATAAAAGTCCTGAAGAGATTAGGGGATACAAGGAGTAAAGGCAGTTTATAGCAAGCCTATAGCCAACACCAATTTAAATGGTGAGAAACTCAAGGCAATTTCACTAAAGTCAGAAACAAGATAAGGCTGTCCACTCTTTCCATATCTATTCAATATAATAATTAAGCTAGAGCAATAAAACAACTGAAGGAGATCAAAGGGATATAAATTGTAAAGAAAGAAGTCTGTAGCTACTTGTATTATAATGCTTATTGGGTTCCCCAAAACTCTTTCCACAAGAGAGTCTGAATGTAGCTTCTGGGAACCTGTCCCCAGTTAATTCTGATTCATAAATAAAGATCCCACCAGCCATTGACATTCTCCTCCCAATAGCTGAGGAGGAGAGACAGAGATAGGATTAAGGATTCCCAGGCTTGAGACTGCAAGGAAGAGGAGGAGGCAGATGCTATGGCTGAGAAGTGGCAGGACAGAGAAGCAGAGCCTCCACGCAAAGGGGCCAAGAGAACGTTGGCCCAAAGGGCTGCTCAACTGGGTCAAGAGCAGCCAAGATGGAACATAGAAATTAGTAAGTAGTAACTCAGAGTTATCAGTGGGAGGAAGACTCTAAAGCATGGAGGTTAGGCAGGTGTCTAGCTATTGTGCTGCTTAAGGCATATTAAAATATAAAGACTGCCTGTGTGTCTCTTATTCATAAACATAACTCATTAAGGCAGGAAGGAACCCCATGCCAAGAATATTAAAATATTACTACAGAAGTCAAAATACCTTTACTTTCAGATGTTAAGATAGTATATCTAAGTGACCCTAAACATCCCTAGAAACTCCTACAGCTAATAAATCCTTTCAGCAAAATAGCTGGATATAAAATTAATTCACAAAAATCAGTAGCCTTTCTAAATACAAGTGACAAATGATCTGAGAAAAAAAATCAGAGAAACACATTTTCACCATAGCCTCAAATAATATAAAATATCTTGGAAATAACTCTCATCAAGCAAGGAAATAATATATAATAAAACTGTTTTTTTTTTTTTTTTTGAAGAAAGAAATTGAAGATATCAAGGATGGAAAGTTCTCCCATGGTCATGGACTGATAGGGTTAACATAGTAAAAATGGCCATCCTACTAAGAGCAATATACAGATTTATGCAATCCCCATCAAAATTTAATCACAATTCTTCACAGATCTTGAAATTTTCAGCTTCATATGGAAACAACATCAACAACAACAAAAAAAACCACAATATCTAAAAATCCTAAGTAATAAAAAATTGCTGGCGGTATCACCATTCCTGATTTCAAATTTACTACAATGCTATATAATAATAGTAATAATAATAATGGTAATAATAAATAAATAAAGCATGGTATTGCTACAAAAGAAATAACTCAATCAATGGAATAGAATTGAAGACCCAGTCATAAGTCCACACAACTATGGACACCTGCTTTTTGACAAAGAAGCCAGAAATACACACTGAAAAAAGGACAAATAGTGCTGGTCAGACTGGATGGCTGCATTTGGAGGAATACAAATAGATTCATCCTTATCATCCTGCCAAAAGTCAACTCCAAATGGATCAAAGACCTCAACATAAAACCAGATACACTGAATTCATTAGCACTGGAAAAGATGTTGTAAACTGAACAAGGACAGTGTATTAAAATCAATAATTAATGCCTTGGATCTCATGAAACAGAAAAGTTTCTATAAGGAAGAGGTCACAGTCATTTGGAAAAAGCTGCAGCCTACAGGATAGGATTTTTTTTTCCAACTCCACTTCTAATTGACAGGTAACATACAAAATAAATAAAAACTCAAGAAGGTATATATCAAGAAAACAACTCAATTTAAAAATGGAATACAGATCTAAACAAAGAATTCTCAATAAAGTAAACCCAAAGGACTGAGAATCACTTAAAGAAATGCTCAACATTGCAAAACTACTTGGAGATTCCCTCTTACATTTGTTAGAATGGTTGATATGAACATAACAAATAAGTGACAGCTCATGCTGATAAGGGTGTGTGTTGCTGTAATTATTTAAATACAGCCACTGGTCAAGTCGACTATCTAAGCTGCAGCTGTTCTGTGTGACCAGAGACCACATGCGCACCACAGCTAGAAATGGTCAGCCAGAAACACCAGCCCTGCCACCTACGTGATGCCAATGTGAGAGATGGCTCTGCAAATCTCCTACACTGTCTCCGCAAGACTGGGCATTGCCCTGACCAGCCCGCCATCCATCCAGGCCCAGTAAGAAAATGAGACTCTAATGCTTAAAGATTAATCAAAGACTTTATATGTTTGGTAATGCTCAATAACAATATACCCATACAAAGAGAGTTGTTTCCCAATCAGCTAACCTAAATAAAAGTTGTTACCCACAACTGCTCTCCATACCTGCGTGGCTCTCCATAGA
Source organism: Mastomys natalensis (assembly GCA_021653895.1). NCBI lineage: Eukaryota > Metazoa > Chordata > Mammalia > Rodentia > Muridae > Mastomys > Mastomys natalensis. The sequence continues at coordinate 133,611 of JAJTUV010001458.1, read as the reverse complement.
TCCTACATCTCTGCTCTCTCTAGCTCCTCCTCTTCCTCTTCCTCTCCTTACTCCTCCCACCTTAGCTCCTCCTACAGGTGTGGAGCAAGAGGAACACTTACACATTGTGGATGGGAGCACAAACACAAGCAGTCATTATGGAAATTAGTGTGGCAGTTCCTTAGAAAGATGGGAATAGATCTACCTCAAGATCTATCTCTACCATTCTTGAACATTTACCTGAAGGAAGCTTTATTCTACCAGGACATTTGTCCAAACACTTTTATTGTTGCTGTATTCATAGTAGCCAGAAATTGGAAACCTAGATGTCCTTCGACAGAGAATACATAAATAACAATGTGACATTTATACAATAAAGTTTTAGCCATTTAAAAAATAACATCATGGAATTTGCAAGCAAATGAAATGGAACTAGAATAAAACCATCCTGAGTTATCCTAGATCCAGAAAGACAAATGTGGAATGTATTCAGTTATATGTGGATATTGGCTGTTAAGTCAGTGAATGATTAACCAGCTGCAATTTATAGAACTACAGATGGTAGGTACAGAATAAGGAACTAGAGAAAACAGGTCTCATTAGGAAAGAGAAATGCAATAGATAGTCCAATGGATGGAGAGATGTCTAAATAAAAGGATACGTCTTGGGAGAAGGGCCATGAGGGAGCAAATAAGAAGATAGACAGCTAAAATTAAATGTCATTTGATGGGTAGTATGAAAATCTAATGCAGTCGAAAATTCCTAAATTATATACATATGTGAAGGCAATCTAAATTGCCAAATATTAGTGGAGACAGAGTCACAACTGGCCATCTCTTGTCACTAAATGAAGCCTCCAGGACTAGGATTGGGCTATATCCAATTGAGTTGTTGGCCAAAGGGGTCCCAATGGAATCTCCAAACAATCCAGACTGTTGCTAATACTATGAGTTTCTCTCCACAACGGACAGTAAGGTCACATTGCTGAAGACCACACCTATACAACTCATTGAACATGGAGAACTTCAGCTGGTGTCTACATAGACCGTTTACCCCTACATTCTAGTGTTGTCGGTACAGGACAATATTCTACACACTATCAAAAGAGAAATTTAAACACTAAGCCAGCCACAAACCCTTTAATCTACAATGGTGTCCTGCCTGCAAGATATGCTAGGGTGATGGTGGTGCAAAGCATTTGGGAATAACCAATCAATATCTTATTTGACTTAAGGCTCATTCCACCAGACAGAGTATGGGACCGACACTGCTTGTTTAAACAGGAACCCAAGACTAGACAACAACACACACACACATGCACACAAACTGTAGTGATAAAATGACTTCTAATGATATTCTGCTCTACTCACAGATCAGGGTTAGATCTTGCTTAGCTATCATTAGAGAGGTTTCCCCTTTCAGCAAATGGGAAGAAATACAGAAACCCACAGCCAGACATTATGTAGAGTAAGAGACCTTGGAACACTCAGTCCCAAATGGAATGTCTCTATCAAATCCCTGCTTTCAATGCTCAGGAAACCCCTCAGAAGTGGAGGCAGAAAGACTGTAAGAGCCAGAGGTGAATTAGGACACTATGAAAATAAGACCCTCTAAGTGAGCAAAACTCATATTAACTCACCAAGACTGGTGCAGCATGCCAAGGCCTGCCCAGGTCTGCACCAGGTCCTCTGCATGTATGTGATAGTTTCCAGTTTAGGTTTTTATGGGATTCCTGAGTGTGAAAACAACTGGGTCTCCGATTCTTGTGTCTTCTCTTGAACTCTTTTTCTCTCGGCTTGTCTTGTCCAACTTCAGTGTGATGGGTTTTATTTTGTTATACCTTATTTTGTTATATTTTAAAGAGATGAATGAATGAAAACTAGCTACTATGTTAAAGGTTAACAACTGAACTGTCACTTATACCTGCTGGAGAAGGAAATTGTTTTCTCAGGTAGTGTGAAACTGCATAAATCAAGCACTCCAGGGCAGGTCTCATGTTCAGGAGTTGACCTCCCAGATATGTTTTGGGGTTAGGGTTAAAAAACAAAAGGAAAAAGCTGCTCTCAACACTAAATAAAAGTGTCAAGCGGATTGAGCATTATTATATAAATGAGTATAGAAAAATTTTAAAAGAAAAAGCATACTAATGAATACTGAACAAGACTACATGTCTTTTTATTTTAAAATTTATTTTTTGTCAGGAGCCAAACCCAGGAAACTACTTGCTGTTCCAAGAGAACCTCAGGAAATTGCCTGCTGTTCTGGAAAGCCTAGTCAGTACAAGGTTAAGAAAGGATGTTCTCGGGTCTCAGGTCCCAGGAACTTAAAGGTCTGGCATTTCCTGGGAGCTGGTTACACAGTAGGATGGCCTAGGGCAATAAGGTTACAACAGTAGGATGGTCTAGGGCAATAAGCATTCAATAGTGGGATAGCCCTAAGCAATGACCTCCACCCTGTCCCTTGTTCCCCTTCCCTCCTTGCCTAAGAATATATCTGTAAGCTGCTCCCGCATTAAAGTGAGACCTTGACAAGACCGTGGGTCAGGTCAATATTTATTATTACTCTGTGTTTGTGGGTGTGTGTGCGTGCGTGCACATGTGTGCACTTATAGGTACAACACATACAACTGCATGTATGTGTCATGTGAACTTATTCTCAAAGTGTACTGCCACCTACACTCAGAACTCTGTCCTTCCCAGGCAGTGTCCCAGTGACTCTGCCCTGAGTGTGCACTGAGCTATTCTACCACTGTTACTACAGCTGACACTGTTACATGTAACACATGGTTTGGTTTTTTTATTTTTGTGTCTAATTCTGAATCTTATTAAAATTTTATTTATGTATAGGATCACCAGGCATTGCTTCTGTATCTTAAATCTTTGCACCCTTCCCTTCTACATGGATCATTTTTGTCATTTCTAGCACCTCCTGCCATTATTTAACAGATCCAAAGAGAGCTGCAACTACATACATCTCAACTTCTCCATGACAGCACCCTGTGGACACTGCTGTGCTCCTGGCTTTGTCACCGACAGTGTCTCAGAATAGTTCTCTGCTGCCTCTGTTTTGATGGTGCCTGTGATGTACATCTTTGCCAGGAGAGGGCAGAGGAGAATTGGTTTTAGCTCAAGGCACTCTTCCAGGTTCAGTGAGTCTCTCTCTGTATAGAATGCTTCTTGGCAGGTGACATTGGACATGGAAGATTTTTCCTCCTGACATTAGCAGTTGGCAGTACCCTGTCCTGTACTCTGCTGTGGGTTTCAAGCTAGCCAGGAACAGTCCTTGATTCCATGCCTGCAAGCTACCACAAGCAGACACATATGTGGAAATAAATAAGAGTCTTTCCAGGTAGATGAAAAATCACTGAATAGTCTTTTTAAAGTGATCAAAGATGAGGAGAATTAATTATATCAATGTTACACAAATCCCTTCCAACACTGAAGATGGAATCAACTTCACAGGAAAACTGACAGTTTCAAATGTAGAAATGTATATGAAAATGTTCACGAGAAATGCTCAGATTAACCCACTATTTAGACTTAAAGATTAATATACATACTCAAATACAAACCTGTATAGCTACCAGTGCTGACATTTGACAAAGACTACAGAGAGAGAGAGAGAGAGAGAGAGAGAGAGAGAGAGAGAGAGAGAGAGAGAGAGAGAGAAGGAAAGAGTATCTTTAGCAATCATTTGATTTGGATAAAAAGAAACTCAAAATAATTAAAGACCTTACTATAAGACTAGAATCCATGAAAGTATTAGGAAAAGAAGGAAAATGCTTCAAAACCTAGTTATATGTTAGTAATATGTTTTGGTTACCTCCTATTTAGCTCCTTGTATACAGTATAGTCTCCAGAAGTGAGTGCAGACTTGTTAGAAAACATCTTATAATTTAACCAGTTAAAATTAGTGATATTAGGAGGAAAGATATATGAAAGGACAATAATGCCTTACATGTCTAAAGGGCTTCACATGGGCAGCTGGGCTGCTATGACCAGTCCCTACTCTTAGTCTGTATAACTTGATTATCTTACACCTAGCTATAAGACCTCTTACCTGTCTGTTCCTCAGGATTGTAAATTCAACTATTTAACCCTGAATCTTCCTTTTATAGTTAAGGCCTTGGCCTTCACTATAACATGTATGAGCAGCTTTCAGTTTTTATCCTAGATCCTTTTCTCTTAATACTTACTAACAGCTTCCTCCTGCCTCAATATGACAGCTATATTACTCCTGGGTATCTGCCCTAAAGATTCCTACTCAACATATTGCAGACATACTTGAACATTGGTGTTTATTACATCAGCTAAGATATGGAAAGAGTCTCGGTATTCCACAACAGAGGAAAAAAGAAAAGAAAAAAGAAAAGAAAAAAATGTGGGATATATACACACTGAGATTTTGTTCCTCAATCATAAAGAAGATTTAATTTCTATATTTTTAAAAACATGGATACAACTAGATAACAACCCTATTAATGGAAATAAGCCAGTCTCACAAAGACAAATATCATATAGTTATTTTCTTTTTGCTAATTTTTTTTTATATATATGGCTGTTTTACCTGTATGTATGTCTATGCATTACATGTGAGCCTGGTGCAAGAGGATGCCACCCAAAAAAGGAGTGAGATATCTTGAAATTAGAGCTGTTAGCCACCACATGTATCTCAGTTATGGTTTCTAGTGCTGTGAAAAGACAAGAGACACCATGACCATAGCAAGTCTTATAAAGAAAAACATTTAATTGGGGTTGGCTTACAGTTCAGAAGTTGTGTCCATTATCATTTTGTGGGAAAGGATGGCAGGATGCAGGCAGACATGGTGCTGGAAAGGTAGCTGAGAATTTTACATCTTGATCCACAGGCAGAAGAAAGAGACAGTGACACACTGGCAGGCTTGAGCATCTGAGACCTCAGGCCAGACTCCAGTGACATACACCTTCCAACAAGACCACACCTACTCCAACACACCTACTCCAACAAGTCACACCAACAAGGTCATGCCTCCTAATAATTCCATTCCCTATGAGTCAGTCTATGGGGGCCATTTTCATCCAAACCATCAGATTGTGGAAGCTAGGAATCAAACCTATGTCCTCTGCAAGAACAGTAAATGCGCTTAATCACTGAGCCATCTTTCTGACACCAATATCACATGTATTATATCACATATGGTTTCTAGAGCTTATACAGATATATAAAAGCATTTATGTCTATATGATGTGAAAAAAGTAAAATTGTCCAGAGGAATAAAAGGAATAATAGGAGAGTTGAAAATAGGGAGGATAGTAGTGTTAGGAAAGAGATTATGCCAAACATACAGTACATACTTATATGAAAATTAACACACACACAACACACACACACACACGCATGCACGCACTCACACTCACACTCATCTGTCCATTATCAGTAACATGGCTAATCAGATTTAATAAAAAAGCTTACTTCACAGGTCTGATGACTTGAGTTCAATCTCTAGAACCTATGGTAGAAGCTAAAACATGGAAATTATGGCACATATGTGAACACAAGTACATATGTTCAGAGTAAGAAATAAAAAGTGAAAATTAGTAAGCATATTGGAGGTGGAGGTGTGTTGTCTAAGGCAACAATAAATGGAGAATAGTGGCCAAGGAATAGGAACGGCAGCATCATTGGCTTGGTAGGGAGACCAGTTGCAGTGCATCTGGAGCAGGCTCTCCACTATGTGGGCTTAGTTTCCTGCCATAAGAGAAAGGCATTGTCTCTGTTTCCTCCATCTACAAGAAGATTAGCTCAAAAGTTCTGAACTCTTAGCATTCTTCTTTCAAATGTGTGGAATACTGGAACAGATGAGGCTCCCTTTAGAAAGTGTATTTGGATGAGTATCTGAGAAAAGCATGACCCACCACAGACATATGCACATATATCATGCTTGTGTGCAGACTAACAGATACAAATCCTTAGTTTCTACCTGCTGAAGGACTAAGAATATTATCAGATACCATGAAAAACCTATTGTAGTTTACTCCATTTTTATAACCCACCCATCTGATGTACCTACCAATATATTTTGAAAAAGCCTTGGCTTGCTCTGTCTGTCTGTCTGTCTGTCTGTCTCTGTACTATAAAAACATCAAGAAACTGCATTCACATTGGAATATGGAATTTGAAGTATCCTAAGTTTGTGTTTTGAGGTCATAGTCTCTCATATTTGGCTCCAGAATGAAACTCTCTCTTACTTGCTTTGAGGTGAGATTTGTGTATCTGTGTCACCAAACTCTTATCAAGGGTAGTGGTTCCCGGCTTTATCTGCCCCTATTGTACTGCTACCTGTGGCACTTCCAGAGCATCTCTCTAATCTCATTTATCAAAGGAGGGGGGAAAGGGGTAGAAACATTTCTTAGAAACCCCTAGAGATGTTAACTTGAGAGCCACAAAAAGTGATATATATGGGTAATGCTAAGAGAGTGAGTCTCTTCTCTGGAGACCCACAGCCAGGCTGCCTCTCAGGTACACCTTTTGATAAACTCCAACTTGGCCTCATACTGGTTCTTTGCCAAGATTTTTATGGGATATGTATACAAACTCAATAAGATCATATTTCTTTTAGTTAGCTTGGGGCACAGTTCAGTGGAAGTCAAGCTTGATGCTGAGAAAGATGATGGTAAAGAACTGTAACAATGGTAAATCCAAGCAAATCAGACAAATAACATAGTATATATAACATATATAACATATATATGAAAGTATATAAAACCAGTAGCAAGCATGGTACCACCCCACTTGCAAAGGTGAGAGCCAGAGCCAGAGAGCCAGAACCAGAGAGAGAGCCAGAGCCAGAGAGCCAGAGCCAGAGGCCAGAGGCAGAGCGAGAGCCAGAGAGAGAGAGAGAGAGAAAGAGAGAGGAGAGAGAGAGAGGAGAGAGAGAGAGAGAGAGAGAGAGAGAGAACCAGAGAGAGAGAACCAGAGAGAGAGAGAGAGAGAGAGAGCGCCAGAGCCAGAGTCAGAGCCAGAGCCAGAGCCAGAGAGAGCCAGAAAGAGAGAGAGAGAAAGAGGCAGAGCCACAGACCAAACCAACCAACTAACTAGAACAAAAACACAGAAATGTTATGGAAATGATTTTGTTTTAGTCCCAGGTGTGGGATATGAGGCTGCTTCATACTGTCCAACACTGCAGGCTATCAGGCTATGGTTTGTTTCCTGCTCTTACAGGGCTGGGAGTTTGCCAGCTGAAGATAATGTAGGTTTGGAATTCTGGGAACTCTTGAGAGGGTACAAAAATTCCAGAGGAGGAAAGAGGTAAACCTGCTGCTGTCCCTGCTGCTGCTGTCCCTGCTGCTGCTGTCCCTGCTGCTGCTTTCCCTGCTGCTGCTGTCCCTGCTGCTGCTGTCCTTGCTGCTGCTGTCCCTGCTGCTGCTGGAGGAAAGAGGTAAACCTGCTGCAGTCCCTGACTGCTGTCCCTGCTACTGTCCCTGCTGCTGCTGTCCCAGTTGCTGATGTTCTTGTTGCTGTTGTGTTTCCTGGGATGCTGGTTTCAGGTTGGAAATATCCTGATTATGAAGATTGGACCTGCCCTAAGGAACTCTATGCCCCTAATCAGCAGGAAGTAGTCTAATGATTTTGATTCCCCCCTTCCCTATAACCTTCTTTCTCTCCCACTTAGTGTTGGGGATTAGAAGGGATTGGTGTGGAGAAGGGTGGTAGGGAGAAGAATCCAATAAAGTAGCCAAAAAGCACACATACATGTATGGAACCCAACAGATTTTTTAAAAATTCCTGAAGTAATTTATTCATCTTTTTATCCTTTTAATAACATTATTTGCTTTAAAACTTAAAAAGGTATGATAGGAAGAAGCAAGTTTCTTCATGGCATTTCTTTCTTTTTGAAAAACAACACATGATAGCATAGTGGCCTTTAGCTACAGAACTTGGGATGAAGAGGCCAGTGAATCTCTATGAATTCAAGGCCAGATTGATGATCTACATAATGAATGTTGGTGAACTGAGAACTACCCATATTCCAGAATCAGGTGCTCCCCCAGCCTGCCTCTAGTGACTCAGCCCCATCCAGCAAGTGTGACACATTTCCATGGGTCTCATAGTCTCCCCACGCCCATTTGTCATGTCTTTTATAAAGCATATGCCTCCATGGGTCTGCTCTTTCCATCCCCAATCCCACTAAGAGTCACCTTTGTGTACCAACATCCCCCTCCAATAAATATCTCATATCAAGTCTGTTGCTTGGTGTGATTTTGTGGCATTCCTTGGCCCTCCCATGGCCACAGAAAATACATATAGTTTCAGGACAGCCAGTGATACACAGTGAGAACCTGTCTCAAAAATTAATTAAAAAGTTTTATAGTACGTACTACATATATATGTATGTATGTATGAGTTATTTGCTTATTTTATGTGCATATGTGTACCTGAGTGTGTGTGTATTCACTACATGAATACAGGTGTCTTCAGAGGTTAGATTGAATCTGAACCTAGGCCTTCTGCAAGAACAGTAAATACTCTTAACTTCTGAGCCAGCTCTCCAGGTTCTTAGGGGATTTTCAAACACATTCCATTTTGATTGATGATCCTCCTCTGACTTCCCCTAACTTGCCAAACAGCTTTCTCAGTGTTATCCTTCTACCCTCTGTATTTCCTTCACTTCCATGTCACAGGTACTCTATCACCCTTCCTATTCCTCTCCATAAAGCCCCTGCATTGTTCATGTGCTAGTTTCCTGACACAGATACTATGCTCAGTACTGTGTAACCATACACAGAAAGTGACAGCTACACATGTGAAAGAGAATGTGCTGTATTTGAGCCTGGGTTGTCTCATGTATATTTTTTTCTCCATCTACTACAATGCAAATTTTATCATTTGAGTTTGTGGTTGAATAAAATTCCATCATGTTTATGTACCTACTTTCTGAGTGCTAGGCTACATTTAAGTTCCTCATTGAAGTTCTTTGGGTATTAGATAATTGCCATAGCCTACTGGCAAAGTGTGCAAGGGATGATAGACACATTGCTATCTATGCCTGAGGAACAGAGCTGGTCACCAAGCAGCCTCAGCAAACCTCAATAGCTTTAGCTTCAAAAATACTTCAGTCCCTCATAGCTGGACAACAGTGTACAATCCTGATCTGTCCAAGTGAAGACAGTACCCTGTGGAATCATTTTCCTATCTAAACATGCATTTGACTCCACGGAATGATGTGGTTTTAGTCAGAAAACAGATATTTGCTGAATGAGAGGAGGAAAGAGATGCTCCATACAATGTTTGTTGACGATTCTGCTACACAACTTAAAAGTATTAGATTATTCTTCACACAAAGGCAGGGTAGGAGAGAGACTTATAGGGAAGAGTCAGCAATCAGCAGCAATAAGTTGGCTAATGTCATCTTAATGCTACCCCAAACTTGCTCTCCTTTGTGTGTGAATCAGCCATTTATCTGGGATCTCATGCAGTTGTGTCAACCAACTAGAGTAGGACATCATATGATGGAACTAGAATAAAGGAGATGTGTGAACAAACATGCCTGTATTACCATGTGGTAACACTGGGACATGGTGCACATGTATGTAGGTGTGATGGTTTGTATATGCTTGGGTCAAGGAGTGGCACTATTAGGAATTATAGCCTTTTTGGAGAAGGTGGTCACTGTGGGTGTCTGCTTTAATACCCTAACCCTAGCTGTCTGGAAGCCAGTATTCTGCTAGCAGCCTTCAGATGAAGATGTAGAACTCTCAGCTCTGCCTGCACCATGCCTGTCTGGACACTGCCATGCTCCCACCTTGACGATAATGAACCTGTAAGCCAGCCCCAATTAAATGTTGTCCTTTATAAGACTTGCTTTGGTTATGGTGCCTGTTCACAGCAGTAAAACCATAACTAAGACAGTAGGTTAGTCTAAGCCTTAACTTGGTGGCCCTTGGACACAGTTGACATTCAAAGAGCCTGGGACAAGTCACCACATGGTGGCTTTGAGACACAGTAAGTTTGTGAACATTGAATGAACAACATTTCATTCTTAAACAACTCAGTACTAAATAATAAATAGGCCAAAGACAAAATCAAGAAAAAATAAGAATTTTATGGAATTAAATACAAATGAAAACACAACACAACTAACCCTTAGGATACACCAAAAACAAGTTTATAAGGAAAATTTGCATCTCTAAGCACCTATATTAAAAAAAAATCAGAAAAATCAGAAACAAATAGCTTAATAATGCAACTAAAATTTTTGGAAGAACAAGAACAAAATAAATCCAAACTCAATCCATACCAAAAATTAGTAAATATAAGAGTAGAAACAGGTGAAATGGAAACAACAAATTATTAATGAATCTAAGAGCTGATTCTCTAAAAACATAATCAAAGATTAACACACCCTTGGTCCAATTAACCAAAAGAAATAAAGAAATGACCCAAAGTAACAAAATCAAGAACAAATACAAAATACTATAACAGATACCAGTGAAATCCAGAATAGTATATGGGAATATTTTAAGAAAGTACTCCATTAAACAAGAAAATCTAAAAGAAATTGATAAATTTCTAGATTAAGTCAAACCCCTAAAATTAAACCAAGAAGAAGAATTCAATAACCTAAGCAGACCCATAACAAATGAGCAGATTGAAATAGAAATAAAAATACTTCCTAGCTAAAAGTTCAAGGCCAAATGGAATCACAGATGAATTCTAGCAGACATTCAAAGATATATAGTCAGTCCTTCTGAAGCTAGCAAAACAAAAACAACAAAAATAGCAAACAACAAACAGCTAGACAAAAGCAACAACAAACAAAATAAATGAAAGAATGAATGAATGAATGAATGAAAGAAAGAGCACTCCCAAACACCTTCTAACAAGCCAATATCATTATGATACCAAACCAGGTAAAGACACAAGAAAGCTACATGCTAAAATCCCTCATTAACATATAATAAAAATGTTTAATGAAATACTTACAGAGTACAGACATACATAAAATGATTATCCAACAAGACAAAGTTGGTTTTATCCCTGAAGTGTAGGGGGATGGTTCAATATATCCAAGGTAATAAATGAAAAAACCTCATAATTATAATGACTTAAGGACAAAAATCACATGACCATCTCTGTAGTTCCAGAAAAAGCCTTTAGGAAAATCCAACGTTCCTTTATGATAAAAGTCCTCAAGAATGTAGTGTAGAGGAAACATACCTCAGCACAATCAAAGCTCTATATGAGAAACCTATACATACAATCATCCCAAATGGAGAAAAACTTGAAGCAATTGAACTGATGTCAGATAGGACATATAGATGCCCAGTATTCCCACTCCTTTCAAATAATGTTCAAAGTACTTCCTGGACTGAAAGATAAGACAAGAAATTGAAGTGATACATATTGTTCCCTATATTCAGATGACAGATACTATACATTAGAGATCTTACAAGTTCTACCAGAAAACTTCTAAAAATGGTAAAAAAAAAATTCAGAAAGGTGGCAAAGTATAAAACCTACTTTCAGAAATCAATAGCTTTTCTATGTATCAATAACAAATATACAGAGAAAGAGAGCACAAACATATTCCCATTCACCATCACATAAAATATTTAGAAACAAACCTAGCTAAGGGAGTGAATGACCTCTTCTATGAAAACTTTAAACCGCTGAAGAGATAGAAAGATACAATTAAGTGATAAGACATCTGAGGCTCATTGATTAGTAGAATTAATATCATGAAAATGATCATTTTTCCAAAAATCTATTTACTCAATAAAAGAGCTATTACATTACAATTAAAATATATTTCTAGTTCTTCACAGAAATAGAAAAAAGTCACAAAATTCAAGTGAAAACACAAAAGGCACTGAATAGTCAAAATGACGAAAAAACACCAAATGTTTGTGGGAATAATATTACAGACTTTAGAGTATGTTACTTAGAATATATCTATAGGTAGACAGATATGAGGAGAGAGAGAGAGAGAGAGAGAGAGAGAGAGAGAGAGAGAGAGAGAGAGAGAGACATATTATGAGAGAGATTAATAAAAGAAATACCATACTGGCACAAAACAGATACATACAGCAACTGTAAAAAATCGAATACCCAAACGTAAGTACACAAAACTTACAAAATTAATATTTGACAAAGATGCTGAGAACATAGGTAGAAATATGAGGAGGAGAATGAAAGCAAGGCCTGAACTAAGAAATCTTACAAGTGCTTGACTTCTGAAGTATAAATCAAATGTCCCCCAAGAATGCAGTACAGTTTTAGAACTTTATGTAATAATAAAGATCAAGTAATTATTTTAGATTTCTTTTTCTTTTTTCTTTTTTAAAACTTACTTGTGTACATGTGGATGGGGTGTGTGGTGCAAGCTTACTATGGTGTATTATAGAGGTCCAAGGACAATTTGTAGGAGTTGGTTCTCTTTTTTCTCCATGTGAGTTCAGGACACAGGTCTCATATCATTAGATTTGCTATGGGCAACTTTATCTGCTGAGCCACCTCACTGATCACAAATAAAAATTTTGAGGGCTAACTAGTGACTTTGTGTCTGAAATAAGTGGAAACACAACTTGGAGAGCAATAAGTAATAAATGCATATCTCCTCCTGAGAAATGGGCTTAGAGAAATTTACAAGTTCTTTTGTAAATCCTATTTTTGTGAGATCAGAGAAGCTATGTCATTTATCAACTCTCTGACTTTACAGTTGCTTAAAAGGTGCCCCAATTGGGGAAAAATGTACTTATCGAAAGGGGATGTTTCATGAGCAATAATTTCATCTTTCCATTGACATATGCATGGAACTAATATAAATAAGGCATCTCCATTTAGGTAGCTTTATATATTTCAATTTCCACATTGATAATTATAACTTAGAAAACTTTTTGTTTCAGAAAGATACTGTTATATTAAGTGCATAAAACTTCCCACAAGCATCCAATAGTTTGTACAGTAAGCTCTTTCTCCATTACACACTAGATATCACTGTTGGGTTACTTAACTTTCATAAATTATTAGTTTTTATTTTCTGAGTTAATTCAAATAAGAAACAAAATACCAAAGATTATTTTTATTGTTCCTGTAGGTGTCATCTGGTTAGATACACCTAGCTCATGGGTTAATAACAATAGAAAACAGGAAAGAAGGATGGAGGGGGGATGAAAGAAGGAAGGAAAGGGAAATAATATGTAAAAGTAAGGAAAAGAAAGTGGAAAAGTCATAGCAATATAATGTAATGTAGGATGATTATAACTCATTCTTGACACCAGTAATTTTCACATAATGACTACTATGATGTGTAAGGTATGTTCATAACTGGCAATGTTCAATATGCTGGAAGAAAACAATAGTGTTAGATCTAGGAGTAAGAATCTGATACAAATCTACATATTTATAATAGTGGGACGGTTTGGAAGGGCAGACACTAAAGATAATATGAATGAATTAGACAGGAGTCCAGCAGTGTACAAACATATGTGAGTAACTTCACACCTTTAAAGATGAAGTCATATAAAGACACGGTGAAAGCAGAGGAAATTATCAGGCTGACTTCAAATATATTACAGCATAAGAAAACAGACTGGTGGCATTTTAATCCTTTAGGTAAGGAATAGAATTAAAGGAATGAGATGCACATAAGATGAAATTTTGAAGGATCAGAGCTGCTTCCATACTTTCTTTTCAGGATCCTGAAGAAATAATGCCATCATTATAAATTATAAATTAGTGAAGGCCAAATGCAAGCATTTTAAAATTTCTATGACAACATTTGCATAAATTCTGTAGATTCCGTTTTCCAGGGATAGTCATTTCACTTGGTGCCTGCTTTAAGGAGAATCTGCAAGCTCCCCAAAGCATCTATAATGGTGCTTTAATTGTGTATTGCTTTTTGTCATCTTCTAGATCACACTATATCTTTTGTATTATTTAGCTTTGCATTTTTATACATCATCCAAAAGCAAGATTATGTCATCTTATCATCTTTTGTGGAGTGTATATGTTTCTTAATTTATAAAATGAAGTTTTTTTAATTACTTAAGTTTATTATAAAATTTTGAAAGAAAAATCAACCCACACTAAGCTTGAACAGACTCATTTTGAATAGGAAAATATACAATATGAGCATTTTTATGTGTGATAATGAGCTTGAGAGTACTTTGAGAAATAGTATTATACAGTCTAAGACATTACTTCAGAGTATGTGTTCTCAGTCATTACTTTTCTTGAATTGTGATAACAGTTCAGGAAATTAAAATAATATACTTTCATGAAGTATATTATAGTGGTTTGCTATATGCCACATGCATTTTTATTGCCACATGCATTTGTATTGCCACATGCATGCAATGTTTTCAGAATCAGGAAGATAGAGCAGCTCTTGGAGTTGGAGTTACCAGTGATTGGGAACTGGGGAGTCCTGGAATCGGGGCCCTGCATCCTCTGGGAGAACAGCAACTGGTCTTAATCACTAAACTTTCTCCGTAGCCATTTGGAAACATTTTAGAACTTTATCTGCAAAGTTACTTGTTCTTGCTCATTGTAAATTATAATATTCTTGAAAATCTGCACTTTTGTGTTTGTTTATAAATATCACATTAAGTTGTGATCTTTCAGGGTAAATGTTGCTCTGATTGACATAAATCACAATGTTGAAAATTGTTCTCATACAGTTTTAGGGGGAAGATGGTAAACAGTGAGCATTAACCTTCTTAGTTGAAAGGATTTGCATGGCATGGTTGTCAGCTCTTGAGCTCCGTCTGACTAAAACTCAACTAAGACCACATCGTGAATGGTGCTCAGTGAAGATTAACGTAACAGTCTGTTAATGTCCCTGTGGAGACAAATGACTTCTTTGGATAATAAGGTACATTTGTTAGTCTAAAATAAAGATTTGTGCAAATCAAATAACTCATTTATAGCTTTAAGGACCAGTGTACACTGGATAAGTGATCCACATTTTGAGACTACTTGTTCTGTTGGCCAAGAAGCATTTGTTAGCAGCATTTGTTCTTGGAAAGACTATACATTGATACTGAAGGTTCTTCACTGAATATATAGCTTAGAATTACAATTATTTTTATCTTGCTCAAAATACTATTTTGATGAACAGTATTTACTTTCCACTAAGTGTTATGATTTAATACTTAATTAAAATCATTTGCAGTTTTCAAATTTCATGTTCACTATTGAAAATTACATTGCTATCCATATTCTTCAAACAGTAGTTCACCATACATATTTTAGTATTAGTATTTCTGTAAGATAAATTTGAATCTGAAAACATTACCATTAAAAATCACAAAAATGTTGTTACATATAAGAACTTCATACAATGTATATTGATAATATTAATCTCTCCCCCCCACCTCCTGCCAAATCCTCCCTCATCTCCCTTCGTGCACAACTCCACATTTTTTCTTCTTTTTTCTCAAATGAAAAATAAATGAAAGTGTTGAGTTCAGTTTGTATTTTCCAACTACAACTGGACGTGGAGCATGCCATAGAATGTGCTCACTATGGCAAACGTCACCCTAGGTCTCATTTCTAATTTTTTTCTAAGTGTTTAGTTTTATTTTTGAGTTTTTTTGTATATTCTAGGTACTAGCCTTCTGTAAGTTTTATACTTGGTAAAGATTTATTTTCCATTCTGTAAGCTACCTTTTAGTTGCATGATGATGTCCTTTGCTGTACAGAAATGTTTTAATTTCATTTGTTGTCAGCTGTTGTTCTGCATTATCACAGTTCTGTTTAGAAAGTTCTTTCCTGTCCCAGTTAGTTCAAATGTATTCACTACTTTCTCATCTATCAGATTTAGTGTATCAGGTCTGGTATTACGATCCTTGATCTATGTGGAGCTGAGTTCTGTGTAGACTGAGAGATAAGGATCACTTCATTCCTGTGCATGTAACCATCCAGTTAGACCAGCACCTATGTTAAACATGCTGCCTGTTCTCCAATGTGTACTTTTGACTTTGGTCAAAAGTCAGGTGTTTTTACTTTCATTCAATATAAGTAAAATTTTAAGTTTCCTTCTTGATTTCTACCTTGCTCCATTTTTCCATTTCGTAGTGTTTTATTTCATTTCCATGAGTTCGTATAGTGTATATTGTTTCTGATCATTGATATTCAGCTTTTATTCCTTTGTGGCCAGATAGAAACTCTCTGAGATGAAAATTTATTCCTTAGTGTTTAGATAGAATGTTTTGTGGATGTCCATTAGATTCATTTGATTAAGCATGTTCTTTAATCCCAGTGTTTCTATTTTTAGATTTTTCTAGATGATCTGTCTATTGGTAAGAGTATGGTATTGAACTCACCCACCATCACTGTATTAGATTCTTTGATTTTAGATCAAATACTATTTCTTTTATGAAATTGGATGCTCTGGGTTTGATAAAAAATTATTTAGAAATATGATATCCTTTTGATGGGTGTTTTATTTAATGAGGGCATAGTGTTCTTCCCTATCTCTTCTGGGTAGTTTTGGCTTGAAGTCTATTTTGTGTGACATTAGAATAGCTTTGCTCGTTTTTTAGTTCAATTTGCTTGGCATATTTTTTTTATATTCTCTTATCCTCAGACAGTTTATGTCCTTGATAGGTATATTTTTTGGAGGAAGAAAAATAGATCCTGTTTTCTAATGATCTAATATGTTAATCTATGTTTTCTTATTGGGGAATTGAGGCTATTAATATTGAGAATTACTACTAGACAGTGTTTATTAACTCCACGATGTTATTATATTAGTCTTAACTTCTTTTGATGAACAGCTATGAGATTATTTCTTTCTTTCTGACCTTTTAGGTATATTTAATCTTCCCTTCAGAGAGAAATAATTGCTTCTAGCAGATTTTGTAGAGCTGACTAAGTCAGTGGTTCTCAACCTTCCTAATGCAATGACACTAATATGGTTATTCATGATGTGGTGACCACAAATCATAAAATTATTTTTGTTGCTATTGCATAACTGTAATTTTGCTACCATTATGTACTGTAGTGCAAATATCTATGTTTCCAAAGGATCTTTTGGGAGTTGCAACCTACAGGTTGAGAATTGCTGGGCTAAGTGGAAATAAATTCCTTAAATACAATTTTATCATGAAATAATTTTCTTTCTTCTTTGGGTATGCCTGATAGTTTTGCAGAATATAATCATCTAGGCTGGCATCTATGGTCTTACAGAATTTGTAAAACATCAGTCTATGTCCTTCTGGCTTTCAATGTCTCCATTGAGAAGTCTGGTGTTATGATAATCAGATTGCTTTATATATGAGACTAAATATCTTTCTCTTTTAGCTTTCAGTATTCCTTCTGTCAGTTCTAAACCAGACAAAATGATAATCTGGGCTCATCTCAGGCTGGGCTATGCCTCAGTAAACATTCAACATTCCTCAGAAACCTTGTAAAGTAGATTTTTATTTGCCTGGAAAAGTCATCCATTACTTTCTTACCCACTCCTAGAGTTTCCCAATCTCTAGAGAGAGAGAGCATCTAGTTTCCTATTCAACAAACAAGCTTCCAACTGATCAAATCATTGTGCTAGTTCCCAGGCAGTTCTGACTAACCTATCATCCTCTTCTGCAACATAACCCCTTATGACTGGCAGAATTCTTGTACCATGATGACTGGCTTCTCTGAACCCATTGCCCTGACAATCCTCATTTGTCCTTCCCTGCTTTTTCTCTCTGTCCCCAAGAGGCAGCTATGGCAGACTCCTCCCACCTCCATCTCAGATGTCTGTGTTATTTTGTCTCTGTATCTACTATTAAAGCCTCTTACCCTAATCATGGAGCTTCTATGCCTGAAGTTTCTTTATTGTGCCCCCCTTGCATAGTGTTTGATTACTATGTGTCATAGAGAATGTCTTTTCTGGTCTTGTGTATTTTGTGTTGTGTATGTCTACTGCAAATTGATAGGCATTTCTTTCATTCAACTTGATTTTTTTTCTTCTTCTAGATCTTGTTGAAAATATTCCCTGTGTCTTTGACCTGAGATTTGTTTTTTCTAACTCTTTTATACCCATTGTTCACAGGTTTGGTCTTTTCTTGGTGTTACAGATTTCTTGGACATTTGTTTCTGACTCACTTTATGTTTATCATTTCTTTGACTAAATAATCCATTTTTTCTACATTGTCTTCGAGACCTGGTGTTCTGTCTTCCCCTTTCCTCTGAGGTTTTTGTTTGACTTCTTGAGTTTTTTTATTTCAAGTTTTCTTTTAGTTTGGCTTTTTCCCATAAGCCGTATTTTTTGTTATTGAATTCTATTTTTATATCTTGAATTATTTTCATTGCTTTATTTAGATTGTTCTTGTATTCATAGTCTTCATTCAGGCATTTATTTGTATCTTCTTTGTGCTCCTTGAACATGTTTGTTATTGCTATTTTGAAGTCTCCATCTTGTGCATCATAAAAATTGTTTTTTTCATGGAATATTAATATTATGATATTGCTCTGGTTTCTTAAGGAGTTGTAAGGGTCCATGATTCACCGAAGAATGACACCCAGACTCAAATAGTATGTAAATGCAAAGAGTGTTTTATTCTATAGAAGTCCAGCATGCTAGGGTCTCCCATTACCAATATAGAGAGACTACCAAGTGAGCTCACAGGTGCAATTTAATAAATTCTGGGGTAGGTGAGTTTTATCTTACTCTATCGCTATGGCTCCTTTTCCAGTTTTAAAGCCTTGGTTAGAGCCTTTAGTTCAGTTTTCTGGGATGAAGTTCCCAACAACAAAGCAGTTGCCCAAAAAAACAGAATCCAAGTCCATTGTCAAAGACAGGATTCCATTCTGGATGAAGCTGCTCCTGTCCATGAAATAGGCACATTCTGCCTCTGGCCAGGGTATGTCAGTCAAGCATGGCATGATGTTCTGGATGTGCCCCAGAACTATAGAGCAATCATGTTTCACATCTGAGGACAGATCAGGTAGCAGAGTGGCTAGGTTTAGGGCAGATGATGGGTTATATCTTATGGATGGGAATTCTAAAGTAGAGCCTGAAAGTGCACCAGCCTGGCATTAAGACACTGGCTGGGTGGATTCTTGAGGGTCCCATCAATAGCATGGAGTTTGGTGATAACAAGTTTCTGCCAGATGGTTATTTTGTCAGCATCCTTGACTAGCAGGGCAGTAGCAGCTATGATCTAGAGGTAGGCTGGCCATCTTTGGGCCACTGGGTCCAGCTTCCTAATAGTTTGGTTATCTCAGTGAACCCTGGCACCCAAAATCTGAATAACCCAGCAGATCCAAGAAATTCCTGTACTTGACTTTGGGTTGATGGGACTGGAATACTAAGGATAGTATGCTTCCAGGGTGTTTGACAGCATGCTTTGACTGCCTCCCCTTTGAATATGTACCCAAGATAGGTGATCTAAAGTTGACAAACTGGACCTTCTTAGCAGACTCTTGTTAGCTATGTTGACTTGGCTCCTGTAGCAGGTCTCATGTGGCCTCCTGCCATGTCTCCAAGTTGGGGGGGGAATGCAATCAGGATATCATCTACATACTAGAGCACTGTAATTTAGGGGTTGGCTTACCAGTACTCACCCAAATCTTCACAAAATGCCTCGTCAAAGATAGTGTGTAAGTTCTTGAATCTTTGAGGCAGGCATGTACAAGTCAGTTGTCTGTTGAAGCCTCTCTCCATGTCTTGCTATTCAAAGGAAAATAGAGGCTGACTTTTGGGTGCCAGATGCAGGTCACAAAGCCATTCAGTAGCTGAAACTTCTAAGGGATATCAGGGGCAATTTGATTAACAAAAGCCATGTTCACAGCTGACTAGTACTCTCTGGCTTCTGAGTCAAAAGCAGTATTGGTCCTATAGGCTTCAAAAAGTCTTTCTAGGTATTATCTGGGGCTTTCATTCTTTCCCTGCATCACCTGGCTCACCTTACATAAATATGTGGGCTGTCTGGCAGCCTCTTGGGGACTCCCCCATCAGAATTTGGAAGTAGATCCAGAGCCTCTCCATACCTTTAAGAGGAGTGTTAAAATCCCAGCTGGGTTGAGTCAAAGGAAAGGCTGTATTGCATTGATATTAGCCTAAACTTGAGTGGGCAATCCATTTACTCCCAGAACCAATTCTGGGTGGCTCCATGACTCTCTCTCTCTCCTCTGTTGTGAAGAAGACCTGGAGCAGTTGCTGACAGTTGCCCCAGGTTATCTCGTGAGTCAGCATGATTGAATCCAGAGGACCTATGAGAGCTGATGGTCCTAAAATGTGGAGTTCTGCAACCTCCAATTGTAAGGATCATCAATGGCAAATGGCACACGTGTCATGAACTATCTACCCTGAGCATCTGGGGATCCTTTAGCCCAGATGGGTAAGGCTGTAGTAGAGTTGGCCCTCTGGGCAGTATGGGCCAGAGTGTGAGGTGGACTCCAAGTAGAATCAGGAGAGTCAAGAGAGTCAGGGGCTGCTCCTCTCTCCACCTGTGCTGGCTGGGCAGGGGCAGCGGCAGGAGCAAGAATACAAGGAAGGGCACAGAAATCCTCCCCGATAGCAGAAAGGGCTAGCAAGGGAGGGGGCAGAGGCTGACCCTCCTTTAGAGAAAGAATGGTGAGGAGTAGTGAGGCCTATAGCACTTGGCCCGGGTGACCCCAGAATTCAGAAACTAAACCTTCACCCTGTAAATGATAGGTATATGGAAAGTCCTCTGCGTAGGCCATCCTATTTTATAGGTGGGCCATTCATTCCTGCAAAAGATGGTTAGTTTACTAGGATGAACAACCAGACCAGAGTCTTCTGTAACTCAGCAAAAGTCCTTAAAATGATTCAGGACCAAGTCCAGTGCTTTGTGCCTGTCCCATCCTAGGAATCAAAGAAAAAATTGTATGAGAGGACAAAAAGCACAAACAAAATACATACATACAGACAGAGAAGGACATTCCCAGGAAAACAAAAACAAAGGCTGTCTCAGATGGTCTTCCTCCCTGAGAATGGAAGGCCCATAGACTCACAGTCAGTTCAGAATCCAGATGAGAACTAGCAAGTTCTCCAGCTTCTGGTAGAGGGTTAGGAGCACCCTCTGTTGCCCCTGGCTGGTTGACAAAGTATGTGTTTGCTTTGTCTCTCTAGGCCTTCAGATTTAACCCAAAACAGAAACCCAGATACGGACAGGACAAAAGACAACTAGTCACCCCAACTTATCTATCAGAAAAACACTCCACTATTTGGGTCAGGGGGTCTCCAGTGAATCCTGAGATGATCCCCCAAATGTAGGGGTCCTTGATTGCTGAAGAATGACACCCCAGATTCAAATAGTATGTAAATGCAAAGAGTGTTTTATTCTGCAGAAGTTCAGCATGCTGGGTCTTCCATTACCAAGATAGAGAGACCACCAAGTGAGCTTGCAGGCTTGTTTTAAAGCACATTGGAAGTCCAGGTAGATGATCTTTATCTCTAGGCATTCTGGAACCATTATCTGGGTATGAAGACTGGAGCCTGGGGTTTTTTCTATTAGCAATTGACTTGCCTGGGCAAGTAATTGCCCAGTTCTTAGCCCTAGTCTCCTAAACTGCCTGTTTGAAGGCTGTCATGGAGTCAGCCTGTTTCACCCTTCTCAGAGTGTTGTGTAATAATTTCTTCCAAGACTGAAACATTCCATCTTGCAGAGAAGCTCTTTACACAGGAAGGTAAACAACTCAAAATTGCTTCAGGAAGTCCCTGAAACTGACCAGATTCACTAAATTCCCTTTCAGAGTAAACAACCCAAGCTGCAAATAAGATTCTTAAGCTAGACCACAGGTCTGGAAGAAGCTGAGACTAGCTGAGTTGTGTGAAAGAGGTTTAGACTGAGTCACTTGGGAAGGACACTCACCAATTTGTTGAGTTGCCTGTAGGCTGTGCATTGCTCTCCAGGTTTTCAGTTGTATGGAATCATATCATCAACAAGATCTTTGACTTTTCCTTTCTACTTGCATTCTTTTATTTTTCTCTCTGTCTTATCACTCTATATTACTATATGGATAAAGTGGAAAAAATGGACAGCCCTTTCTTGTTCTTGATTTTAATAAAGTGTGTTTTTGTCCCCATTTAGTATAATGCTGCCTATACAACTTAAGTTATATTTCTTCTATTCTCAGTTTCTTCAGTACTTTTATTATGAAGGAACACTGGGATTTTGTCAAAAGCATCTATTCATGTGGTCATGAACTTAATTAAAGTTATTGATATGCTTTTTAGAATCATCCCTGCCTCTCTGAAAGAAAGCGGACTTGATGAATGACCTTTTATATGTTCCTGAAATTTAGTTTCTAGTAGTCTGTTGAGAATTTTTGTGCCTTTATCAGGGATGGGTACATAAATTTCTTTTTGTTGTTTGTTTTAGTATTTGGTCTCAATATCAGAGTACCTTTGGCTTCATAAAAATAGTTTGGTATACCTACCTTTATACTTTATAATTTAGATCTTCTCTGAAGGGACTCTGGCCAGCACGACTAATCAGGCTTTGCCTTTCTCCAGTATTCCTTCTGCCTTGTTAAAAAAATCATTAGGCTACATTCCTACAGCTAGCACCCAAGGACTATTCACTTATTTCACCACTTCCTTCTCCTGAGGCTGTTCACCAAAGTCCATCTATCAAAATTCTGAAGCCTAGCAATCAAAAGCCCCCTTCAGTACACCTAATTAACATGCTCAATAAAACATATCACAGTATCCTAGTCCATTCTAACATAACTCTCTCTTTTCTCTTCTGAAAAGTTATACCTGCAAATGTCATTTGCTGCTTTGCTGCTGTTTTTCTGCCTGAGTTAGAAGCAGTCACTTTAACTTTTCTTCTCTGTTTAATAAAGGATCTCTTCTGTGAAAATAGGTGCTTGGGTGTGTTTTTTGCCTAATCCTGGGTCTAAAAGGGAGTCCTGACTGTGTGAGGTCTTCTAACATTCTCTGCCTTTTGGGGGGGGTGGTTAGTTTGGTTAACAATTTATAAATATTATTTATATCCAGCAGATCAATCTTCAATTCGTTGAGACAGACAGAGACCACTGGCTATTCATTTTGCGTTTGGTTTGTTCTTGTCATTCCAAGACCCCTATAAAAATAATTTATTTGAGATCACTTTGATTTTTTTAATATGGATGTTTAGAACTATAATTTTCCCTCTTATGATTGATTTTATTCCATAGGTTTTATTATGTTGTATTTTCATTTTTATTCAGTTCCAAGATTTCAAACAAAATCATTTTTGATTTATTCATTGACTTATTCAGCCTTCAATACTTTGC
Source organism: Mastomys natalensis (assembly GCA_021653895.1). Taxonomy (NCBI): domain Eukaryota; kingdom Metazoa; phylum Chordata; class Mammalia; order Rodentia; family Muridae; genus Mastomys; species Mastomys natalensis. Next base: position 110,415 of record JAJTUV010001458.1, on the reverse strand, counting down.
TAATCTCCATAAACTTGTATATATTCTATAGTTTCTCTTTCTGTTGATTTGTCATTTTTATTCCATTGTAAATGGATAAAATTAAAGATGACTATTTCAACTTTTTTGTGTTTGTTAAATCTTCCTTTTTCTCCTAAAACATGATATGTTTTTTGTGAAAATTCCCTGATCCATTAAGAAAAATATAGTTTCTGCACTGTTTGCATTAGATATTCTGTAGATGTCCATTATATCCATTTGTTCTGTAATGCTATCTAACCCAGATATTTTTCTGTTTTGATTGTTTATCCAGGATAACCAGTAAATTGTTGGCAATAGGATATATAAGTCACTTTTGCTATTTGCTTTATGAAATACTTATTCATGTTAAATGCATGTATGTCTACTTGATGAATTAATTGTTTCATCAATATAAAATGAATATATTTATCTCTCATGACTAATTAAGGTTTAAAGTATCTTTTTGAAGCTGTTAGAGCATCAAGTTCTCCTATTTCCCAACTCTATTTTGTTGGAGTTTCTTTACCTTCCTTTCTTTCTAAAATATTATATTTATTTCATTGTGAGTTATATTTATTGGAGAAAACAAACAAATGCATTTTATCATTGTGTCTAGTCTATCTTTTGACTGGAGAAAGGAGATCATTTAGATTCAGAGTTATTAATGAAAACTACAGATGAATTTCTATCATTTTATTGATTTTATAAGTATTTCCTTTTTTCCATTATTTTTTACTTAACTATAATTTATGTATTATTTCTCCCCTGTAGCTGCCCTGATAAGGTGTTTATCTTTTTCTTCATTCTAAAAGATTTCTCTAAGTATTTGCTATAAAAGTGGCTTACTGATTCTAAATTCTTTTAGTATCTTTTATTATTATTTGTTTTATGAAATAGTTATCTGTGTTACGTACATTTATGTTTATAAGTAATGTGTTGTACAATGTACAAAATGTTTTCTACTATGATGGCCCATAACTTTGCTTTGTATAATAGTCTGATCTGGTAGAAACTTTCATAATTTGATATGCACTGTTTCCAGTTGTTTGATTTTAAAAGTTTCTGTTGAGAAATTTGTCCCATTTATGCATCTGCCTCTGTGCTTAACTCAGGGTTATGGTCTTGTTATTTTCACTTATTCTCTTTGTTCACTATAGTTGATTCTATAATGTGGAGGTCCTTTCTGGCCTTGACATTTGGTGTTCTAAATGTCTTCTTTGTTTGGATTAACATTGTAAGTTATGGAGATTTTTTTTTATGACTTATAGAAAGAGTTTCCTATGCTTTTAAATGAAATTTTTTACCTTCTTCTAAAGAAGAAGGTATAGAATCATATAGAATCATGGGATTCTGAGATTTGGTCTTTTTATAGTATTTCTGATATCTTGAAAATGTCTTTCATACTTAATTAATCTTTCTCCTTTTGTAATGTTCTATTTTCTCCTGATTTTATGCTTACCTATTCTGCTAAGTATTTGTTACAGCCTATTGTTCTGATCTTTTCATTTGACTTATTGTAGTTTTCATTTCCAACATTTTACTTCAGTATTTCTCTCTTCACTGAATTCCTCTTTCATGTCTTGTATTGACTTCATTCTGTTGTTTTGTTACATTCTTTAATAATTCCTTCAATAGTTTTCTTAAACTACAATCAGAATATTTTTTTCTGAGTTCTTTCTTGGGATTTCATCTAATCCATTGGCATGGTATTATTATGGCACCAGTAATTTTTGGAGTAGGTTATTTCCTTGGAGCTTTATATATTTTTTATTACTTTATAGGATTTCTTTATATTATGTTTTTGGTTTAATTTCTATCAGTTCTCTTTTTAAGTAGAGTGTTTCAATATTCAAATGGAGCTAGGTTGTATTACAATTGAGGTGTATGGTTTAAAAGATACTTAATACAAAAGGTTGGGGTGTCTGGGACAGATCCTATTTTTTTTTTTTCTAAAATATTAACTGCTGAAGCAATTTCTCACTAAGAAAGTATTGTATTATCAATTTACAATAGTGATCCCTCTGATTTAATAATCTATTTGAGCGTATTTATATAGCCAACATATGCCATATTTTAAGGTTTTAGTTACTAAGACTAAGCACAGCTAGACATAAGGTGGATGAGGATATGGAGTTGACTGTTTGAGTAACCCTGAAAAAAAACAGAATGGGAAAGTACCTGGGAAGAAAAACAAATGGGACACTGTGAGCCGCCACGGATTCAGAGATTATAAAGCTATAGAAGACATGAAATTGAGATGATAATGAATAAAGAAAAGAAAGAGGTAGAAATGAGAACAAAAATATATGAGTTCAATTGCAATTTTTGTTTAAACTTTTAGAAGAAAGATTGGAGTACATATTGCTTGAGTGTAGTTCAGAGAAGATACTTTTGATAGTGAGTTTCTGACACAACTGTGTTAAATTGACGATTTGCTTCCTTCCTGATGTTCTTTTAGCTTGACTCAGACTGACTAGACCTGGTATACTTTGGTGATTGGTTAGTGAAATCACTTGATTTCTCCAGTAATGTGTGATGGAACTAGGCCGCAGGTTCTGACCAAATCACACTGTATGACAAAATCAGACCCGTGACAGGTCTCTTGTGGGAAGTTTATTAAAAGAGAGGGCGAGAGGGATGTAGAGGCTGACTTTGCAGGTGAGAAAGGGAAGAAATAGGGGTTGAGGAGGAAAAAACATGGCTCTTTATAGGGACCAGCACATGATCAGGGGATGAGCAACAGAAGCAACAGTGGATAGCTAATGATGATGTGTCTCATTTTGGCTGGGTTGTCTGATGGTCCCATGGTCTCCAGACAGGACTGGCCTTAGAAGTTGCCTGATTGCCAAAACGATGTGTTCTAGAGTTGCTTTTGTTTCCACTGAACCACAGTGGAACCACTTCCAATACCCCACAGCAATTTAGCTTGGTTAGGTGCTGCTGAATCACTCCAAGTTACAGCAATTCTTATGCTTTCTTGTGAACATCTCTTCTGTTCTAATAAATTTACATATTTTATTTCTTGCAGGAATCAACTGTTGTGTATTATTTTAACTGTTTTCTTTCAGTAGGTTTCATGGTTGAAGCTTGTAAACTGTTAAGTTACCTAGAAATTTCAAATTTTCTATTTTATATTAATTTTTTACATGTAATATATTATGATATGTTTTAATTTTAAAATCACAAAGATTTCAATAAGAGGGAGTTCAAAATGTAAAATATTTTGTTTTGAAATCAGTATATTATGAAAACATGATATCATATTAAAACTGAAGATTAGGCCAAACAATATACAAGGGACCAAAAGTATTCTGGCTATCCACAATGATGGTCAAGAGTCTTGGGAAGAATCTCCTTTGCCTACTTCTCTTGTCCTATTGCTCTCACTAAGACTTCAAGTACTAGACTGAACTGGAAGGGAACAGTTAGACATAATTGCCTTATTTTTTATTTTAGTGAAAATGCTTTTAGTTTTTCTCCATTTGGTTAGATGTGTTCTTAAAGTTGATTTACAAGTAATTTATTGAAATTTTATGTGGTAATATTTGAAATATTAGCCTTTAGTTTTCTTCTTTTTGTTGAGTTTTCATCTGGTTTATTATCAGGATGATACTCGATTTGTACAAAGAATTTGAAAGCATTCCTTCTTCTTATTATTAATAAATAATTGAGAAATATTGGTAGTAATTCTTCTCTAAAGATATGGTAGAACCTGCATTGAATCTACCTGGTCCTGTGGTTTGATATGGTTTGTTTGTTAAAGATTTTAGATTGCTGTTTCTATCTCTTTGGATAATGTGGGTATATTTAAATAGTTTGTTTTCCCCCCTTCCCTTCTCCCTCTGACCGCCTCACTCTGGCCCCAAGTACACTGTAGCTGTCTTCAAACACCCATATGAGGGCATCAGATCTCAATAAGGATGGTTGTGAGCCACCATGTGGTTGCTGGGATTTGATCTCATGACCTCCTGAAGAGCAGTTGGTGCTCTTAACTGCTGAGCCATCTCAACAGCCCTAAATTGTTTATTTTATCTTGATTTAGCTTTGGTATATATAAATAAATCCATCCATTTCCTTTTGATTTTACAGCTTGATACTATATTTACTTTTAAAGTATGTCCTCATAATTCTGTGAATTTCCTCAGTGTTTACAGTAAACTTAAAATTTTTTTTCTTCTTAATTTCTTTCATTATCTAATTTTGACTTATTAGTGAGTTGTTTAGTGTCTACTAGTTAGCATATTCTCTGTCACTTCTTTTGTAGTTGATATCCAGTTTTAATCTGTGGTGGTCAGATAAAATTTAGGATGTGCGTCCCTATATTTGAGTCTTGTTTTGCATCCTAGTATGTGAGGCTGAATACTTTCCTTCAGAATGGAGAGTGTCAGTAGTATTGACAGAATGATTACAGTGAAAAGATGTGAATAAGGGACACAGGGTTTAGAGCACTAACTGGTTTTCCAGAGGTCCTGAGTTCAACTCCCCGAAACTGTATGGTGGCTGACAACCATCCATAATGAGATCCAATGTCCTCTTCTGGTGTGTCCGAAGAGAGCGACAGTGTACTCACATAAAATAAATAAACAAATATTTTTTTTAAAGATGTGAATAAAAGTATCAAAAGAAGAAACTGAAAAGAAAAAAAAAGAGAGTTTGATTTTTTCTTTCCTCCTGCAAGTATATACATTTCTCTTAGAGAGTCTAGTAAGAAGAAGGAAGGGGAGTAAGGCGGAGAAAAGAAGTGAGGAAGGGCAGGAGACAGGTGAAAAGAAATGAGAGAGATAGGTACAATGAGAAAGAGAGAGATGGAAATGCAGGAAGGACAATAGAAAGCCAGATATTAGTGCTTTCCCCACTATGTCTAATTGTCGGAAAGTTCCTCATTTCTGGTTTGACAATTGGCTCTCTAAGACTCTAGTTTTGCTTTGTTTGTTTTAAGGTGATGGAATTCAGCACAGACAATAGGGATTTGAAATAGCAAATACTGTATTCTGATAGATGAGAAATATTCTACAGGTTCCTGCTCCCCCAAGAAAGGCACACATGAGAAGATGCCAACATGTGCCCGTTCATCTAAAATCAGCAACTTTGTCCTGTGTTTGGTTATGTTGACTTGGAAATTGTTTGTCTTCCTTTACAAATGAACCATTGTTTGCTCTAAAGTTTCTCATGATGATTGCAGCTATGAAATGATGTCATTGACTCAGGCAACTTTTGTTTACCAATGAGGATCTAAAATAAAAAATTATGTTCAGAGGTAATTTGAACAGACTCTTTCAAATTACTGCATCTTTTAGTATGTTCACAGAAGAGTAAAGAGAATTTGATAACCATGCCAAATATTTCTTTGCTTTGTAAATTGAACTGACAATTTTGCATAATAAAGGGCTAAAATTATTAACCACATAGTTGCCTAAAACATAATTGCTTTGGCTTAAAAACTTCTCTGCTGAATACTCTTGTGCTTGTTTTCCATTTAGTCATTTTCTTGTGATTGGTTTTAGGAGATAATTTTAAAAGTCTATTTTCATTAAAAAAGACTTTAGTAAATATATGAAAATAGACCTTAATAAATATTTAATAAATATTCCAAAGCCATTCCAATAGCACTCATTGTATTATGCAGATGCATATTTTTCCATGACAATTGAAAAGCTAGTATTTCTTATGAACTTTGTTATTTGTGTTTGTGTTAGGCACTGGATGCTTTCATAAATTTCTTTTCCTTTAACTTCTTTCTAGGCTTTATAAACTTGGTACAAGGTAAAATATGTTTAGTGTAGGAAGTGTTCAATCAATGGATGTAAAACTTAAAAATATAGAGAAAGTAGATTCAGGATCATAACACATTTGCAGTTATTTAATTTTCCAGCCCCAAATCCTCAGTATTTTGGGGCAGCTCCTTCCTCATGGTTCCAGGTCCTACTATGGTTCAGGGAATAGGATATAGTTACTAAACCTCCTTTGAAGCCTTGATTATGAGATGGCAGACACTTCCTGCTGTTTTTAAATTTGGCATATCTCATAGTTGTTGTTTATATTATCAACTTTTCCAACATTTAATATTAAAGTCTCATAGCATAAATTTTGAAAAGAGCATCTATAGTAATAAAATAACTCCTAATGACACTCGCTATATCATTCATTGTTCAGTGTCTTGCTCAGCCTTTATCAGAGAAGCTTCTTGGAGTAAATGAGAATAACACAAAAACACAACTGGACAATGTGTGAGAGGCTTTGGAACACTCAGTTCTCAGTGGGATATCTTCTCAAAACTCCTCCAGTCAGGGATCTGGGAGATAAGCAGAAGAGAAAAATGGAAAACTGTAAGAAACAGAGGGGATAGATGACTGAAACCAAAACCAAAACCAAGAAACAACACAAACAAAACACCAGTGTCTTCCAGACACCACAGGACTGGTATGCATGTGGCCTCAGAGACACTGAGGCAGCATGCACAAGATCTTCACTGGTCCAAGCCAGGTTGGGCACTAAAAAAGGGAATTGGACAGGAGTTCTCATCTCTGACCAAAAAGCTTTTTCCAGTTGGAAACTACTTGCAAAGGAATGTGTATATATATTTCCTTTTTTCTCCCATAGAGTTCCACTGGTGAATAAACCACAAGTAAGGGCAAGCAGTAGAAGAACAACACAAAATAAACTCAATTGTGTTTTTTTTCTCTCATTGCTTGGTTTGGCATTTTTATTACAGTCTTCTGCTAGTATATTATAGTTTCTGATTTGGGGGTTTTTATTATTGTTGCTCTTTGGTTGTTTGGTTTTTTGTGCATGTGTCTCTGTATCTATATGCTTCTCATGCTTTTTCTTTTAAGAATTCTAGTCTGCTTGCTTTTATTTTTATTCACCTGTTTGTTTCTTGAAGAAAGAGAGAAAGCTGGCATGGAGTTTGCTGGATACAAAGAGGATCTTGGAGGAGCTAATAGAAGGAAAAGCATGGCCAGAATATATTGTATAAAAATATTTTCAATAAATAAAAAGCATAGAAAGGGACTTAAAATAATTCATAAAATTTTTGAACATTTTAACTGACTTTAAAGTATCTAAGCGAATTTGACATATTGATATTAGATGGCCATTGGTCATGAGACATCAGCATATTTTGTTTATATATCTGTAAACTTCTGTACAATAAAATGTAGAAAATACAAAGAGTAGAATTTACATACTTGAGCAGCACTGCCTGTTCTTTGTTTATAAATGTAAGCTCTAGCTAGAGGTAGTTAGAAATCTCAGTGGCTAACAGAAACAGAAGTCTTTTGTTTTTTTTTTCAATCATGTAAAGTTTTCTTTTTTTCAGTTTTTTATTATTTATTTATTTATTTACTTATTTATTTATTTAAATCAAATCGTAATTTTTACTTATTCACACAGGGGTTATAAACACAAAAAGGCAGGACATGGGGAAGGGGATGACACTGGAGCATAGGTATTCAGGGGGAGTACAGATATCTTTCAGAACAGGGTATCGGCTGGGCAAAGGTTCAGGGGACAGGTCACTATGACTCTGCCTATGATTCACTTGTCCTTATCTAAGTTGGTACTATCCTCAGAGGCTGCCTATTTACAAGGTCTATGACTATTCAGGCTGGTAAATTTCCACAAAAGCTGCCTGTTTACAATAGCTTATAAAGTTTTCATTCAATCAACAATAATGGTGAGATGAGGGTGAAGACTATGGTTTAGTTAGGCTGCCAAAACACAGGCTGTTTGACTTAAACAGCAATAGATTTATCTTTTTAAAATTCTAAAAGCTGCAAGGCCAAGTTCAAGATATCATAATTATTTTTGTGAAAGCAGTCTTTCTGGCTTATAGGTGGTAACTGTCTTATTCTTGTCTAAATAGGTGAAGGGGAGGAGAAAATAAAATGTCATGGTCTTTGTCTTAGTGTTACTGTTGCTATGAGGAAACACCATGATCAAAGCAACTTGGGGAGGAAAGGGTTTATTCGACTTATGCTTTCACATCACTGTTCATTAGTGAAGAACTCAGGAAAGGAACTCAAGCAGGGCCGAAACCGGGAGGAAGGAGCTGATGCAGAGGCCATGGAGGGGTTGATCCATGGCTTGCTCAGCCAGTTTTCTTAAAGAACCTAGCACTAACAATCCTCCTGGAAAGACACCCACAATGGGCTGTACCTTCCATACAAATCACAAATCACAATTAAGAAAATGCCCAGAGGCTTGCCTTCAGACTGATCTCAAGAAGGCATTTTCTCAGTTGAGGCTCTCTCTTCTCTGACGACTCTAGCTTGTGCCAAGTTGACATAAAACTAGCCAGCACAGTCTTTTTCTACTTTAAGGTTATGGTGCATTCCATAGTAATAGTTCACACAGTCTTCCAAAGAACTAGGTTTAAAACTGGATCTACTATTTTCAGCCTAATCTGGAGACTTAACAATCACCACAAGTCAAAATCTAGTAACAAGCAGACGAGAAAGAAAGAATCCTCTGCATGTTGGGTCAAAGGCCAAGGACATTAGTTGCTTCCATCTGTGTTCTTCTGGCTGTATATATACTTTAAGATGCCATAAAAGCACAGGAGAAATTTGGAAATGTTGTCTATACTATTCCTGAGTTGGGAGCAAAAGAGGCTTAGTGAAGAGCTAGCCTTTCTTCATAGCTATTGCCCTTCTTAAACTATAAAAGCTAATCAGTAGGATGATGATTCCAAGTGAGTATCAGCTTCATTTCTCTGTGTTCCATGACTCTGTGTTCTATGGTCTCCAACAGTAGGGTATTGCCATCAAATTTTGGAGGATAACTATGAGCATTGGCAATATCTTGTAATGTTTGGTAGATCATGGAATCTTATGTGCCAACAACTCCAAAAGGGATAACCAATTCCAGGCACTTGATTTGTTTGTTTGGATATTTTGGGTTTTGTTTAGTTTTATTTTGTTATTTTGTAGCCTCTAATATAAACAACATTGCCTGTTATAGGATAGCTCTATTTATACTGTGTGTGTGTGTGTGTGTGTGTGTGTGTGTGTATTTGTAATCTTCTACAATAATAGGTTTTCATGTGGCTTTTCAAAATGTCTTTGTTATGCCATCCCATATTATCTTGTCTATATATCCTCCCATCCTCTTTCTGATTAAACCCTTTCTATACCATTGTTCCCCTTTAGCCTATTACATAACTTTGTTCTACATTTCCTCCATTGATAACTACTCCCACAATGGCCTTTAACTGATTTTCTGACCTCTATAGGTATTCCAAATGGAGCAAGCATTTCTGAAGATTTAAGGCTAACATTTGCAAATGACAGAAGATATAAAACATTTATTTTCTAGACTGAGTATAGTTGTTTCATACTCCATCTATTTTTCTGAAAACTTCATATTTTGACTTTTATTAGCACCTGAATAATGGTACATTGCAAAATGTGAAGCAATGTAACTCAGGCAGTACAAAGGCAGCGTGTTCATTAAAGAGAAAAAAATATAAGTCTCACAGCTTCTACTTTGGGCCTGATGGGTGAAAAAAAAGTCATTGTGGATATATTAGCCAGATGAATGTGCAGAGATTGAAGAAGGGCTTGCTCCTTCTTCAATGCTTAAGGGGTTTTGAGACTTTGTCATTATGAATTCAGAACCTTGAAATTTCTTTGTGATATCTGTTTGCACAAGTAGGGTGTTAAATTGTTCACATGATTTGTCATTGTAGGAATGTAAAATAAGCAAACTAGCATTGGACCCTAGAAAAATGCATTGGAAAAATACATCTATCCCCCCCGACCCCCTACGTCTTCTGTATTTCTAGAAAATCCCAGGTAGACTATGAGCACAGGCCATAGCTCAGAAATTAATGTTTATGTCTTCATCACTCCCAGGGACATCAAAATCATACTACAGTCCTAATTTTGTGGCCCAGAGTACAGGCTGATGTATCTTTTTGTATTAATTACTTTTTTTCTGTAATAAAATACTATGACCAAAAACAAATGATAAAAAATTTAATTTAGGCTTATAGTTTTCAATATAAAGTTCACAATGGTAGAGAAGAGAGGTCAGTAGGTGCCTATAGCAGGAAGCGGGAAATCACATCTTCAAACACCCAGACAGAGAAAACAAGAAGGGTGAACTGTGTGTGGGAAGAGGCTAAGATCTGGTGATATTTTTTTTTTCTCCAGAAATGCTGGATTTCCTAAAATTTCCATAGTCTTTACAAACGCCCATTAACTAGGGACTGAGTGTTTAAATACTTGAGCCTTTGGGGCACATTTCTCATTCCAACCACTACACTCGGTATGGTGGACACAGGGTTGATTTTATTGCAGGAAGTTTCTAAAAATACATTTTCTGGGCTAGAGAGTCAGTAGTTAGGAATCCTGTCTACTCTTCCATGGGACAAAGATTTGAGTCCTAGTACTTACATGGTGTCTCATAACCATCTCTAATTCCTGTTCTGGGGTATCTGCTGTTCTTTTCTGCCCTCCGTGAGCACTAGACATACATGTAGGGAAATAAAACACCCATGCACATAAATAAAGCAAAATGTTTCCTATCTTCTGTTAATTATCCCTGAAGAAGTCAACTTTGTGATTTTGCCTTTCTTTGAAGAGTGAAAATACAGAGTTTGTTAGGTTTTTAGCAATCTAATTTTAATATTCTAAATGTAATTCTAATATTTTGCTTCTTGAAAGCAGGAAAATGTTTTTTTTACCATTTCCTTCCTTCCTGTATTCTACTTACTGTATAATCTTCCTGTATAATCTACTATAATATAATACTATATTTCAGAGTTAACATTTTTGTAGTTCTATTTTGTCATGTATTTAGATTATCAGTACAGTTTATTTGACTTCTGACTCAACTTGTTAAAAATGATTGCACTGAAACATGAAAATAAGCTATTGCCAGATAAGTTGCTGCTTTTCTTTTTATTTTTTTTGACATTTTATTATTATTATTTCCTCTATTCCTCCTTTCTTTTTTTTTATCTTTTTTTTTAATTGGAACTTTTATTTACATTTCAGATGTTTTCCCCTTACCCCTTTTCCCCTCTCCGTCCCAGGAACTCCCCATCCCCTCCCCCCTCCTCCTGCCTCTATGATGGTGTACCCACACCCACCCTCCCCAGTACCTCACCTCCCCACCCTCAAATACCACCCTCCACGATGAAGTTGCTGCTTTTCAATTTATGATTGAGATGAAGAATCCAAGGAAGATTCCATTTGTGTGAATTGCATAGGGGCCAACAAACAAAGATGAATGAATAAAGACATAAAGAAAACAGAGAAACATTACATGGAATAAGGGGCTATGGATACTGCAGTTCAGACAGTGTGTATGTCATTGGTATAAATTAGTGTGGATTTATTAAAACTCAATACTTTCTGAGAGCTGTGTATCAGATTTCTGCACAAGTGTATGTTCCGGCCCGTTCTGCTGCTCCGGTTCGCGGGGTCAGGTTCTAGAAAGAGAGAGAGTGGGGATGGAGGGGCAAGAGACACGAAGAATGGAGACAAGACAGAGGGTCTGATCAAGTCTCCTTTTATTGAAAGGAAATCCTGGGTATTTATACCCTTTACCACGTGCCTTGCCCTCGTGGACAGGCAGGGGAACACAGTTGAAGGCGCTTTGCCACGTGCCTTGCAGCCATGAATACCATGTGCGCCTTGCAGCTGGGGGCTCTGAGCAGCAAAACAAGATATGTGAGAAAAACAAGATCTTTATCAGAGTGTGCTCAGCTGTTGTAGGCTGTTGAAAACAAGTCTCTTGTTAGGGTATATGGCTTGAGATGGCTGCAAAGATGATAGCCGCTTTCTGATAGGAGTCGGCTCCCAATAAGTATATATTCTGTTTTTTGTTTTGTTTTGTTTTGTTTTTTGTTTGTTTGTTTGTTTTTTGTTTTGTTTTTCGAGACAGGGTTTCTCTGTGTAGCCCTGGCTGACCTGGAACTCACTCTGTAGACCAGGCTGGCCTCGAACTCAGAAATCCGCCTGCCTCTGCCTCCCAAGTGCTGGGATTAAAGGCGTGGGCCACCACCGCCCGGCCTATATTCTGCTTTTGTATCCTCAAAGAAAGTAGTTGACTTAAAAACTGGAGGAGTCAATTTCAGTGTACAGCCTTGTATTACACACTGTTGCACCCACAGACAAGTCTTTTTTTTTTTTTTTTTAAAAAAAAAGAATGTAAACAAAATACATTTATTAATAAATAGTAATACAACTTAGAATTATAGAGTGAAACAATCAAATAAACAAATAAACAAAAACCCAGTTTCTCCATATTTTCAAATGATATTCAGAAGTAATTCCTAAAAATTCTCAAAATTATGATTAAGATTTCTTAGTCAGATAATGAAGAGTTAGAGGGACACAGGTAGACAAGAAAAGCAAACTTGGTTCCCTGAGAGAGGACAGCTTCTTGTTCCCAGAAGACATTGTTAGGAGAAATGGAAGGAAGATATGGCGAACCTATCTACACAGATAATAGGAGAAAGAGGAGGATTCAGGATCCATTTATCAAACTTGTAGACTCAGGCTCCTCCCATTCTAAAGGGAAGTAAGAATTGCTTTCCCCTCTTTTTAATGGCTTGGCCCTTTGATTTTTCTGGATGCACAATTCTTTTGCTATGTCAGAAAACCAACTCGGAGATCCCATAGATCACTACCACTACCCCATTATAGTAATAGCCCTTTGTGGAATCACATGTGGAAACTACCCGTTAGGGACTTAGTTTTGCATTGTAAATGTTTTATATCTTGAGAGAGTATTGAAAGGATTTACACAAAATATAAACCAAAACTGAACTCATTAGTATGCATTTAACCTTTTCAAATGACCTTTTCTTGCTCTCCCTTCTAAATGTCATACTATGTTCGTATGCACACTTTTTATACATAGGTCCATTATAACATTATGGGCTAGGATCTTCATATGAAGGACACTATGTATTTTTTCCCTTTTCGAATTTGGATGATCTTATTTAGTATTATATATTCTAAGGACACCCATTTTATGCAAATTCTATGATTTTACTTTTTCTCCAGAAGCTGAATGATATTCCATTTCATATATGTACCAGATTTTCACTATGCATTGATATTCTGATAAACAACTATCCTCTTACTATAGATATTATAGAAAAAAATCTATTTTCAATAAAAATTCAGCAAAATAAAATTCTGGCTTATTGTTGGACATTGCTTCATATGCATTCAGAAGATGTGACTTCTGTCCCACAGAGGAGTAGACTCTAGGTATTACAGAGATCACTTGAACTTCACATGCATACTGACCTAAAAATCACTGGAGCCAAAGCACCAGTCTTTCAGGGCATCCTTGGCCCACTGGAACTGAAACTAGGGCCTAATACTGAATTTTGAGGCCGCTATCCTGAATTTTGAGGCCACTATAGCTGGGGATCTGGTCCCATGGTCCTTCCAAGTCTTTTAGGAGCCAAGTATTTAGTCCCAAAGAGTTCCCTAGATGCACTATAGACAAAGGCCTTTTTCAGCATTCTTCTCTTAACTCCCGATATCCAGAGGCCTGGTGGCTACACTGAAGCTGGTAACCTGCATGCAAGGTGATCTCAGGTCCCACGGAAGCCAGAGGCCTGCGTGGGCAGTACTCTCTGGTACAGCTAGAGCTGGAGCTTTGATGCCTATGCATCATCTTACTCTTATATTTTACCATGTATATGAAAGGAATTTAATTAATGCTTATCACAGTCTAGTAGGAGTGTCATGAGTGAATTTCATGATGCTTACAGTATGTCCTATGTTGAAACATGAACAAGTTCATTCTCTCTCACTAAGGTCAGACAAGGCAGTCAAGCTAGGCGAAGTGGATCCAATGGCAGGCAACAAAGTCGGAGACAGCCGCCTCCCCTCCAATTGTTAGGGGACCCACATGAAGACCAAGCTGCACATCTGCTACAAATGTGTAGGGGACCTAGGTCCAGCCCCTGATTTTGTGCTTTTAGGGTATTTCTGGGCACGACAGTGTATGTGTCTCCATGTCTTTTGTGTTTTTTCCTTGGCTCTTGGTTTTTCTGTTTGTTTGTTTTACCCTAGCAGGTATTGTTTTGTTTTTAGATGTCTGATTTTTAATTAGAGTGAGCAAGAAAGGATGTGGATTTTGATGGGTGGAGCGGTGGGGAGGTGGAGAGGATCTGGGAGGATTTGTGGGAGGGACAACCACTGTCAGAATATATTGTTGGAAAAGAATTTGTTTTCAATAAAAACATTCAGCAAAATAAAATTCTGGCTTATTGTTAGACATTATTTCATACATACACATCAGACAGGTCAACAAACAAGCAAACAAACAGCAGCTTTATAGATAATAAAAGGGAGAAAGAAACCCTTTATCTTTAGCCTTTTTAACCATCTCACACAAACCAACTATTTATAGTACAGCTAAGTACATACATAAAAGAATTTATTGAAATGTTTGGAATGAGATTATTTTGGGGGGTTTTTTAAATACTTTTTTCTTCTTTAATATTGTAATAAACATGGTCACAAAAAAAGCCAGAAGTAAGATAGAGACGGCTCTGGAGACTTATATGGTCACCTATCATCATTAAAAAGTGGTTGATCCCTAACACCATGTACAAAAATGTAAAATGCAAATATAAAATGTAAATAAAAATTGCAATTTTTTCTTTTAAATTATTTTCAATGTGGCTGGAGAGATGACTTAGAGGTTAAGAGAATTGGCTGTTCTTCCAGAGGAATTAGGTTCAATTCCCAGCATCCACGTGGAAGCTCAAAACTGTCTGTTACTCCAGATTTAGGGGTTCTAACAATCCACACAGACATACTTGTAAGCAAACCACCACTACACATAAAATTAAAAATATTCAAAAACACTTTAAAGATACTTTCAAGAAAAATAGCCTGGCCTTAGAACTTTTGTTTAGTTTTTTTTTTTTTTTCTTCTCCTGTTGCAAACTCACATTGTGATTTTGGTGAGGTAGTAGAGAGTGCATGTCATCTGTTCCTGGCACTGCCCAGTGTGGGTAGACCATCATGATTCTCTACTAGTAGGTGACCAGGTTTAAATTCTGGTATGGGAAGTGGAAGATGAATAAGTTATGGAATGCTTAAATGTAACTTTTCCCATTTTTTGCTGTTTAGTCATCCTCACTGGTCTCCTGCAATGCTCAGTGGCAGACAGGGATACTGCTTGGAGTTTCTGACTTGCTTTCCTTTCACATGGGCTGTCAAGTGTAAGTGTAAGGTCATGATGGTATATTACCAAAGCAGTAGAAATCCTAAGACAAATAGCTATGTTTGCTTGTTCATTGCTCCCGTTGGCTTGGAATTCATTTTTCTATTCTTTTACTGTAAGGTCATGTCTATCCTTGATGGTAAGGCATGAATCATCACTGCAGTCAATAGATAGATTCTGATTTTAATTCAATGTTACTCTGTATCTTTTAATTGTAGAATTGAGACCATTGATATTAAGAGTTATTAATAAACAGTGTTATTGATTCCCATTATTTTGTTGTTATGGTGTGGGATTATTTTTCCATCGATCTTTTGACTCTCTATTTAAGAAAGGAATGTAGAGACATAGTAATGAGTACTTTTTTGATTCCTGTTTTGTTGTTGTGGTAGTGGTGGTAGTGCTGGTGATGATGGTGGTGGTGATGGTGGTAGTGGTTGTGTGTGTGTGTGTATGTTTTCTTTTTTGATTTACTTGGATTATTTATTCCTTGTGTTTTCTTAGGTATGGTTCACCTTTTTAGCACAATTAAAGGGAAAATATTTTTTTTAAAGGGATGATAATCACAAACACAAAGAGAATATTTGCCAACTATATTGCCAACAAGGATTTTGTTTTGGTTTGTATATGCTCAGCCCAGGGATTGGCACTATTAGAAAGTGTGGCCCTGTTGGAGTAGGTGTTGCCTTGAAGTAGGTGTGTCACTCTGGGTGTTGGCTTTAAGATTCATCCTAGTTACCTGGAAGTCAGTTTTCTGCTAGCAGAATTCAGATGAAGATGTAGAACTCTCAGCTTCTCCTGCACCATGCCTTCATGGACACTGGCATGTTCCCACCTTGGTAATAATGGATTGAACCTCCGAACCTGTAAACCAGCCCCAATTAAATGTTTTCCTTATAAGAATTGCCTTGGTCATGGTGTCTGTTCACAGCAGTAAAACCCTAACTAAGACAGCTTTAATATCCAGGATATGAAAAGGATTTAACTGTATAACAATAGTGCAGTAACCTAAATAAAAACTGAACAAAAATAAATACAAAAGGCCACCATATATTTTTAAAACTCCATAAAATGTTTGCTAATCAAACAAAAGTTGATTAAGACTTACTTACACTGAGATAATTAGATACCATCTCACACATGCTAGAATGGCTGTGATTTTAAAACTTGCATAGTAACAAGTGTTGATAAAGATGTGTGCATACCCATACAAATCAAAAACAATGTTTTGAGAAGAACTTTGTGAATCCTTGTGAATGTTGGCTGGCTTGTGGTGACAAACTTTGAAATTAGCTCTGAGCATTTTCAGTTACACATAATTATTTATTCTAGTGGCCATGATAATGCATTCTGCTATTGACAAGTGCCTTTCTTTTTATTTTGGAGTCATTTGAAAGAGATATTGGATGAGGACAACCTTGGAGGGAGAGATCAATTTATATCCCCCACTATATTGTCTTTTGAATATGATATCAAGATTAATCCCAAAACACGTAAGTTAAGACAAGTTTAAGTAAACTTCAAGTTTGCTTAATATAAAATAATATTCAAAATTAGATATATTATTTAAAAATATGTTTATTAAAAACTTAAATGTTTGAGTAAAATGGGTTAACTTTATAATACACTGGCATGGCAGCACATAACCTGGCTCATTTAGTATCTTTTCCCTTGGATGGGACATAATTTCACCAAAATAAAATCATATGCCAGTCTCATTACAGGACAAGGGAAATAAGATTCATTAAAAGTCTGCTGCTCCTGTCTCTGGCTGTGTAGGCCTGTCCAGTGAAACCTCCTCCTTGTCTATAGGGAATATGAATTACTCCTCATGTCTCACATGACAAGATATTGCATCTCTTGCCTAGAGGAGGATCTTACAGTCTGCATCTACCCCATAAAGGTAAAGAAAGAGGCAAATAACATTTTTTCTGCCCCAGTGTCTTAAAAATTGACATATGAGGATGCCATGAACATGAAAACCTTGTACCTAAAGTGAGCACCTTAGAATAGCCTTTATGAATGAGAGGGGTTTTTTTAAGAGGAAATGAGTAAATCATTTAAGGAAACCTATGAAAATACAAACAAACTGTGGAAGGAATTGAATAAAAGAGTTCAAGACCTGAAAAAGGGAATAGAGTCAATAGAGAAAACCCAAAGTGTGGGAAATTTGGAAATGAGAAATTAGGAATTCAAACAGGAATTTCAGAGTCAACCATACCAACAGAATGCAAGAGATAGAAGAGAGAATCTCAGATGATGAAGATATGATAGAAGAAATGGATATAATTGGCCAAAGAAAATGTTAAATCTAAAATATTCTTGACACAAAACATCCAAAAAAACTGGTCTCCCCCTCAGAGTTCCTCTGCTTATCCCCTAACCCCTTCGAATCAAATCTCTGCAGAATTAGGAGCATCATCTCCCACTGAGGCCAAACAGGAAAGTCTGTGCCCTCCCCCCAGCCTTGAGCAGGCCTGAAAGACCTTGTTTACCACAATAGACCAAATAGTTACCCACCTTGGCTGCACGTACAGCCTGCTACAGGAACTTAGAAAAATAAACTGCCTGCTGAGCTTGCCTTGAGACATCTCTGGCTGTGACTAAGGATAGGTTCCCCTACCATCTCCAGCTGATGCAAGAAGGGGTTTGGTGGGGCTTTCCCTTTAAATTGAAGAGCTGAACATTAAACTTCGAGCCTTGATCAGAGAACTTTGTCTTGGGTTCATCTTTCTCTCGCCTTCTGTCATTTCCAACCCCCCTTTCAGGTGAACCTAGTTGGTCAGTGACTGCAGGCAGCTACAAAAACCCTCTGCTACATATGTGTCTGGGGCCTTGCCTCAGCCTATGTATGGTCTTTGGTTGGTAGCTCAGTCTCTGGGAGTTCCCAGGTGTCCAGGTTAGTTCACACTGTTTGTCTTCCTGTGGGGTTGCCATCTCCTTGATGTTTGTCTGTGGTTATCTGCATCTGTCTCAGTCAGCTACTCAGTAGAGCTCTCAGAGGGCTGCTATGCTAGGCTCCTGTTTGCAAGCAAAATATTACATCATTAATAGTGTGAGGGATTGGTGCCTGCCCGTGGGATTGGTCTCAAAATGGGCCAGTCACAGGTCAGCCATTCCTCTGGTCTCTGCTCCATTGTTGTTCCTGCATTTCTTTTACAAAGGACCAATTTTGGGTAAAAAGTTTTGTAGGTGTGTTGGTGTCCTCATCCCTCCACTGGGAGTCCTGTGTAGCTACTGGAGGTGGTCTCTTCAGGTACCATATCCCCACTGTCAGGCCTTTTGGCTAAGGTTACCTGCATTGACTCCTGGGAGCCTCTCTCATCCAGGGTCTCTGGGACTTCTAGAGAATTCCCTCTTTCCCCTCCACTCCCCCATGCCAGCAGCTGCATATTTCCATTCATTCTCCTGGCCCTCTGGGCCTCTCTTATGTCTCTCCCCATGCTGAATCCCGCCCCCCCCCCATTCTTCTAGCCATCCCCTCTTCCACCAAGATCCCTCCCTCCCTCTGCCTCCCATGACTATTTTTTTCCTCCTTCTAAGTGGGATTCAAGCATCCTCAGTTAGGCCTTATTAAACTTCTTTGGATCTGTGCAGTGTATTATGGGTATTCTGAACATCATGGCTAATATCCACTTATCAGTGAGTACATACCACACATGTCTTTTTGGGTCATGGCTACCTCACTCAGGATGATATTTTCTAGTTCCATCCATTTTCCTGTGAAATTAATGATTTCTTTGTTTTTAATAGCTGAATAATATTCTATTATGTAAACATACCACATTTTCTGTATCCATTCTTTGGTTGAGGAACATCTGGTTGCTTCCAGTTTCTGTTTTTTATAGATAAAGCTGCTGTGAACATACTGGAGTACATGTCCTGAGGTTATTATGGAGTGTCCTTTGGGTATATGCCCAGGAGTGGTATAGCTGGGTCTTCAGGTGCAACTATTTTCAATTTTCTGAGAAACTGCCAGATTAATTTCCAGAGTGGTTGTACAAGATTGCAATACCAACAGCAAAGGAAGAGTGTTCCTCTTTCTCCACATCCTCGCCAGCATCTGCTGTTGCTTGAGTTTTTCTTTGTAGCCCTTGATGTGAGGTGGAATCTCAGGGTCATTTTGATTTGCATTTCCCTGATGACTAAGGATGTTGAACATTTCTTTAAGTGCTTCTCAGCCATTCAAGATTCCTCTGTTGAAAATTTTGTTTAGTTCTGAACTCAATTTTTCATTGGGTTATTTAGTTTTCTGTAGTCCAAGTTTTTGAGTTCTTTATATATTTTGTATATTAGCTCTCTGTTGGATGAAGGGTTAGTGAAGACTTTTTCCCAATCTGTAGGGTGCCGTTTTGTCTTATTGATAGTGTCCTTTGCCTTATAGAAGATTTTCAGTTTCATCAGGTCCCACTTATTAATTCTTGACCTTAGAGCCTGAGCCATTGGTGTTATGTTCAGGAAATGTTCTTCTGTCCCCATGCATTCAAGGCTGTTTTCTACTTTTTCTTCTATTAGATTGTGTGTCTGGTTTTATGTTGATGTCTTTAAGATCCATTTAGACTTGAGTTTTGTGCAACTTGATAACTCTGGGTCTATTTTCATTCTTCTACATTCAGACATCCCATTAGACCAGCACCATTTTTGAAGGTGCTTTCTTTTTTCCATTGTATGGTTTTGGATTCTTTGTCAAAAATCAAGTGTCTGTAGGTGTGTGGGTCTTCAATTTGATTCCATTGATCTGCCTGTCTGTTTCTATACCAATGCCATGCATTTTTTTTTATTATTATTACTATTGCTGTGTAAGACAGCTTTAGGCCAGGGATGGTGATACTTCCAGAAATTCTTTAACTGACCAGGATTGTTCTAGCTATCCTGGGTTTTTGCTTGTTTTTGATTCTATTTTTGTTTTTTTACATGGAGTTGAGGATTGTTCTTTCAAGATCTGTGAAAAATTGTTTTGCAATTTTGATGCGGATTACATTGAATCTGTAGATTGCTTTTGGTATAATGCCCATTTTTATTGTGTTGATCCTAGCTATCAATGGGCATAGAAGATCTTTCCATCTTTTGATATCTTCAATTGCTTTAAATTGTTTATCTAATCATATTGAACCTTGTTAAGTGGTACCTATTGAGTTTCTAATTTTTTTTGGAGTATAGATTTTTAAATTATTTCCTTATGATTTTCTGGATTTCCTCTGTATCTTTTGTTATATTCTCCTTTTAGTTTCTGATTTTGTTAATTTGGATATGTGCTCTCTTTTAGTTAGTTTGGATAATCATTTATATATCTTGTTGATTTTCTTAAAGAATCACCTGTTGGTTTTGTTGATTCTTTGTATTGTTCTCTTTATTTCTAATTTACTGAATTCAGCCCCCAGTCTTATTATTTACTGCAGGCTACTCTTCTTGGGCATATTTACTTCTTTTTATTCTAGAGCTTTCAGAAGTGCTGCAAAGTTGACAGTATGAGATCACTAGAATTGATTTATACTGGCACTTGTTTTCATTAACTTTCCTCTTACCACCATTTGCATTGTGTCTCATAAGTTTGGTGTGTTGTACATTCATTTCCATTGAATTCCAGAAAGTTTTCAATTTCTTTGTTTCTTCCTTGACCCAGTTGTTGTTGAGTGGGAAGTTGTTCAGTTTTCATGAGTTTATAGTCTTTTTGTGTTTGTGTTGTTGTTGGAATCCAAATTTAATACATGATGGTTATTTTAATTTTCTTGTATCTGTTGAGACTTGCTTTGTAATCATGAATGTGGTCAATTTTGGAGAAGGTTCTATGAGTTGCTGAGAAAATGGTATATTCTTTTGTGCTTGTGTGAGATGTTCTGTAGATATGTTAGGTCCATTTGATTCATAACATCTGTTAGTTTCATTATTTTTCTGGTCAGGGAGTTCTGCCTGTTTTATATGGGCGGTGACGTAGCTCTCCCAGGTAAAGGTGAAGTAGCCAGGTGGATTCTGGGAGTGTATGGCAGTTGCCTTGGAAACGATGTGGGGGTTGCCTAGATGTGATGTCACTGGGTTCCAGCCGGATACCAACAGTAACCAAAACAATAAACATATATAACAAAGAAATATTAAAAGCTGCATGGGGGAAAGCCAAGGAACAGATAACAGCAGATCTACTAGATTACACCTGGCTTCTCAGTGGAAGCTCTAAAAGCCTAAAGTGTATAATTTCTTTTATATGTACCACTTAACAGAGTTAAATTAAGATGGGTAAAGCTGAACTTCAACACCAACAGAAACAACAGAAAACCTACAAACTAACAGAAATTGAACCACTCTCTACTCAGTGATCACTGTGTTGTAGAAATATTTGATCCTGGCTCAAGGTTTCTAGCCCAGCTTTGATCATTTAGTTCCCAGATAAAAGACACATATAGCCTTATATCTACAATAAGTTTCAAACATCACAGGAGCTGGGCAGATACACATCTTCTATTTTGGGAGAGAGGCTCTGTATTTGTGTTAATAGGAAAGAAAAAAGGCCCTTCACTCTTTCCAAAGTAATAAGTATCAGATTTGATAGAGGAAGACAGTTGTGGATTGCTTTGGTACTGTTTGTATTTTAATGCTAATCCTGCCCCCAATGAGGAGTGAATACTCAGGTGATTCCATGTGAACACTGCTCCCCATTTTAACTGGTCAAATAAAGGCTAGAGCCTGTGATTGGGCAGTGGAAGGGAAAGGCAGGGCTGGAAGTTGTAGAAGAGAGAGAGGAAGGAAGAAGAAGATGAGACAGAAGGACAAGAGAAGAAGATGGAGAAGAAGAAGTAGAAGATGGAGCAGCCCCACATGGCCTGGAGGAGCCACAAATAGTCAGGGATCTCATAGCTGGACAGTAGAGAAGTATAGTATATCTACCCAATCTAGGCATGCAGCTTGTAAATATATTAACTGAGTTGTATGTTCTTTGCACAGGCATATTGGTGTTGGAGATTTACCTATACAAATCGGGCTAGTATAAATATAAAAGTTTCTAGTGTTTTCCTTTCATGGGGCTAAAGGGAGCTGAGTGAGACAGGAGCAACTGTTGGCATTCTGTAGACCAGTCATGGGGGTCGATGGCCTGTAGCTCCAGGCATTTTCAGGAAAAACTGGTTTGGTTGGCTTAGCATGCCAGCCAAGGGAACCAGGGCCAGCAGCAAGCAGAGACTGGGAGAGCAAGCATGGAAACTGAGTGAGACCATGGTGGCTTCTGGTCCCAGAGTCTAAACAGACCAAGTACGGATTTTAAAATTACATGCTACAGAAGACTGCCTGAAGATCTTGGCTGTAGACAGAACAGAAAAAGGTCAAGAAGACCAAACAAGTAACATGATTTGCTGATCCTTCTACATTGGAGAAGCCCTACAACTGGAGGAGACATACAAATGTCTCTAGCCAGAACTTCAGCTTTACATAGCCAGTGGATCTTGTTGCCTACAAAGTCCTCAAATTTTATCGTGCCATCCTTTCATAGGACATGAATGAAGATTTATATACAATTTGGTTATTGATCAAACTAGCTTATGAAAAAGACAGTGTCCTTCACTTACTCAAACAAGGAGCAAAAATTCAACCTTAACTGATCTGTGCACCTTTCATATTCCATACAAATACCTTTATAGAACTAAATATTGATTGTAAGGTTTATATATTACAGAATAAAACACCAAGAGGGCAGTTCTAACAAGATTTCACCTTAGGTATGCTGAAATAATTTGCTGTTCCAACTCTCTGCCTGATCCTGCCTCAACTGATGCTGTCCTCAAAGACTTACTTTGATAACAGCTTCAGAAAGAACTGCTAATTCCCTATAACATCAGTTTATCCAGCCTTTCAGACTGTTTCAATCAGGACTTTAGTTAAGCTCTGAACTCTCTCAACACATAAAGACTAGAAAACAAATAATGCCAGCTAGTTTTATTTTAACGTAACAATTTTTCCAATTTCCTATTGGTCCTCAAACAGAAATTCTTTGCCCTAATTCAGCAGGAAACCATCATAAGAAGATCTTTGTCCCAGTCCTTAAGTTGGAGTAGATGGTTTTGGTCATTTTATGAATTATAGATATTTTGTCATTTAAAGGGATAATTTACAAATAATTAGACTTTTGGACAGGGAGGAAACAAAACAGATCTAAACTCAGAGATTTCTATCTTTCCTTTCCTCTTGTCTATCCTTCTTTCTTTTTTACGTAAAGGGAAGGGGTTGAAAAAAAGGGAGGGATATAGTAATATTATAAGAAATTAGACCAATAAGGATGAATTATTCAATCTATTTTTAAACAAAATCATTTTATAGCCATAATTTGATATTGGTAAAGATCTTTATATTTTGATGAAGAATTGAAGTTATGTTTTCTTACATTGGTACAAAAATGTACATATTTATATAGGTTTAAGGTTTTCATTGGTATAAATCTTTGCATATTGATGTGAATTTTTTTTTTTTTTTGAGACAGGGTTTCTGTGTATAGCCCTGGCTGTCCTGGAACTCACTCTGTAGACCAGAGTGGCCTCGAACTCAGAAATCCGCCTGCCTCTGCCTCCGAAGTGCTGGGATTAAAGGCGTGCGCCACCACCGCCTGGCTGATGCAAAATTTAAAATTAGTTTTGTTACTAGTAGATAGTCATTGTTTCTATACAACTTAATTAAGAATACAAGGTTTAATCCCAGTCCATTTAATAGCCATTACAAATTGTTTAGGATAATTAAGTAATGAAATTTAATAGACAGATAGTCAAAGTCATGGTCATATTATATTCTAATTTAGTTAATTACAATAAAATATTTTCAAGGCTATTCAAATCGTAAATAGCTAAAAATAATCAATGCTTAACAATTCAGTTATGCTATATATAGGTAAATGGTCTTCAAAAGCATCAGAGAACCAGAGAATATGGCATTTAAGGTTATTTCATTATTAAAATATCTTATGACTAAGAGACATGTCTGTTCCTGACAGTACCCCCCCTTCCACTTCAAAGAAGGTGATGAGCATCCATTGTTATAGGCCAGAAGGCTAACTAATGATAGACACTCCAATGTTATAAGGAATGTTAGGGACTGTCCAGACTGTCAGCTATTTCTGCAAATTGTTTAAATTTAGGAAGCTGTGATCCTGCACTTCCTGCATACTCAAATATTGATTAATCTTGAATATTTGATGGGATTGAAGACTAGATAGTTATAGTTTCACAATTAAACTTAAGTTGTTTAGCATTAAATAAGGTGTTCTATATTTAAAAGATAGTTTTCAGATGGTAACACAAGTGAAAATCAAAGGTGATTGAGGTACAGAATTGTAATCTCATTAAGTTAGAATAGATGATAAATACTTTATCTAAATTGCCAAATATAATGGACTGGATTTATAAATGTATGTCACACCTTATAATTTTCATAATTATTATAATTGTAGTCCATTTATAGCTGACAGAAAAGGAGCCTTTACTGAACTAAATTGTTGAGGTTTGGTCTTGTTGTCTACTGTAAGTGCAGGCCCCCAAGACCTCGAGTCTGCACATATACTCAAGTGACCCTGCCTCCAAATTACTTATGATTGGTAAATAAAGATGCCAACAGCCAGTATCTGGGGAGAAGAGACATAGGTGGGGTTTAGGTTTACTAGCCTTGGGGTCAGAAGAGATCAACTAGGAGAAGAAGAAGTTGCAAGAGGAAAAAGCTGCCATGGGTTAGGTAAGCCATAAAAATGTGGACCTGAAGGCTGGCCAATTGGAGTTAAGAGCAGCCCCGATGAAACTGGTAATAATTTGGGGTTATTGATAGGAAAGTTGATTCTAACAGCATAGAGAGTATGTATCAATCCAACTCTTGTGCTATTTATTGTAAATATAAAGGATATGTGTATCTTTTATCTCAGAAATAAATGATCAAAGGCAGGGTAAAAACTTTGAATCTGGATTAAATAATTTCTACAACACACATAATTATCCATTAGATTCAGGAAAGGCCTTTTGCAAAACCAAACACCCATCATAATCAAGGTGTAAGGCCCCAGAAGAGACTCAGACCCTGGCTCAATACCAGGGACCGGTGCTCCCCCTAAATGACCACAGAAGTCGGTACTTGATGCAATCAAAGCAAGAGGCATTTACTAGGAACCAGCTAGCTGGGAGTCAATCCCGTAACTCCACAAGAGGGAAGGAGAGAGAGTGAGCCCCGAGTATCTAAATACACATGCTTATAAAGACAAAAACCACAGGTTGGGAGGGGGACTAGGCAGGAATGCTCTCTCTTATTGACACACACAGCTGGGAAACTGTGGAGTCAGGTCGACCCAGGCGGGAAGTGCTCTGATCAAGTTTTTTATCGATCAAGTTTTTTATCGACACACACAGCTGCAGTTTTCAGAAATATGTTGTATGTTCCTGCCCCGGGCCCTTCCCAGGAGTTCATGAGTTCATAGTCTCATGTTATTCTGAGATACTGGCCAATTAAAATTTTTACACTTACAAAGGCAATTCACAGTAGGGTTATAACCTACACCAAATTAAATGGAGAGAAAAATCAATGCAATTTCACTAAATTCAAGAATAAGAAAAGGTTATTGATTCTCTCCATATCAATGCTATATACTACTTGAAGTTTTAGTTAGAGCAATAAAATAACTGAAGGATGTCAAGGGGATACACATTAGAAAGGTAGAAGTCCAAGTATCACTATTCACAGATGATTGATAGCCTATATAAACAACCCCAAAATTCTACCAGGGAATTCCTACTGGATGTGATAAACACTTTCAGTGAAGTGGCTAGATACAAGACTAACTAAAGAAATCAGTAGCACTCCTGTATGCAAATGACAAATGGACTGTGAGAAAAATCAGAGAAATAACACTTTTCCCAATAGCCAAAAATAATATAAAATATCTTAGCTTAACTCTACCCATGCATGTGAAAGACTTGTAACTCCAAGTCTTTGAACAAAGAAATTGAAAAAGGTATCAGAAGATGGAAAGATCTCCCATGCTCATGATTGGTAGGATTAACATAGTAAAAAATGTTCATTCTCCAAAGACAATCTACAGATTCAATGCAATGTTTATCAAAATTCCAACACAATATTTTATAGACCTTGAAAAGACAGTTTTCAACTTCGTTTAAAAACAAAGCAAAGCAAAACAAAACAAACAAAAAACCCAAGCTAGGCAAAACAATCTTAAAGAATAAAAGAACTGATGGAAGTATCAACACCATGTTCAAGTTGTACTATAGAGCTATAGTAATAAAAACATCATAGTATTAGCATAAAAACATATTGTTGATCAATAAAATGGAATCAAGGACCCAGACATAAATCCATACACCTATGTGTAGCCGCCTGCGACACGAATCAACCGGGTTCACCTGAAAGGGGGCTGGGAACGAAAGGGGATGGAGGGTGAAAAGAGATGAAGCCAAGACAAAGTTCTTTGATCAAGGCTTGAAGTTTAAAGTTCAGCTTTCAATTTAAAGGTGAAGCCCCAACTCCACCACCAAACCCCTTCTTGCTTCCGCCCTGCATGGATGAGGGGAATCCATCCTAAATCGCAGCCAGAGGTGTCTCAAGGCTAGCTCAATAGGCAGTCTACTCTTCTTAGCTCCTGTAGCAGACTGAGGGTTGCCAAGGTGGTTAACACCTCCTGAGTCCTATTGTTTGGTCTGCTGTGGTAAAGGAGATCATTAAGGCCTGCTCAAGGCTGGGGGAAGGGCACACCTATGGACACTAGAATTTGATAAAGTAACCAGATTTACACACTGGAAAAAAGAAAGCATCTTCAACAAATAATGTTGGTCTAGCTGAATATTGCAGCTAGATATCCAGGAAGAATCCAGGCAGGAGGAATGCAAATAGATCCATATCTATCAGCATGCACAAAACTCAAGTCCAAGTAGATCAAAGACTCAACATGAAAGCAGATACACTGACTCTGATAGAGGTGGGGGAATAGCCTTAAACATATTGACAGAGAAGATGACTTTCTGAACAGAATACCAACAGCTGAGCACTAAGATCAACAATTAATAAATGGGTCTTCAGGAAACTGAAACGCATTTTTAAAGCCAAAAGACATTGTAAATAGCACAAGTGTCCATCTACAAGATGGGAAAAATATTTAGCAAATCCACTTCCAGTAGAGGACTAATAATCTAAAATACACAAAGAACTCAAGAAACTAGTTATCCAAAAATACTAATCTAATTAAAAAATAGAGTACAAATTTAAACATGAAATTCTCAGAAAATGAAAACTAAATGTCTTAGAAACACTTAAAGAAATGTACACCATCCTTAATCATCAAGGAAATGAAAATCAAATCCTGTTACAGATTCCATCTTACTTCTGTCAGAATGACTAAGATCAATAGTACAAGTGGTAGCACATGCTGGTGAGGAAGTAGAACAATCCTCCTTTACTTGTGGGAATGCAAACTTATACAGCTGCTATGGAAATCAATATGGTGGTTCCTCAGAAAGTTGAAAAATCAGTCTGTCTCAAGACTTAGCTATTCTACTCCTGGGCATATACTAAAGGATGCTCTACCATGCCACAATGATACTTGCTCAACTATGTTTATTATGTCTTTATTCATAATAGCCAGAAATTATAAATAACCCAGATGTCTCTCAACTGAAGACTGAATAAACAAATATGGTACATTTATACAATGTTAAAAAATGCAGCTGTTAAAAAAAAATGACAACATAAAATTTTCAGACAAATGAATGGAACTAGATAAAATCATCCTGAGTGAGGTAACCAAGACCCAGAAAAACAAATATGGTATGAATTCACTTATAAGTGGATATTAGCTCTAAAGTAAATGATAACCATGTTACAATACTTAAACCCAGAGAGGTTAAGTAAAGAGGAAGGATCTGGAACAGATGTGTGTTTCTTTCTGAGAAGGGGAAATAGATTGTGTGCTTGGACTAGGAGGAGGAGGAGAGATCAAGTAGGGATAAGATTGGATGGGGGAGAGCAAGTGTGGGGAGAGGCTGGAATTGGGAGGTATTGGATGGGGTTGGTGTGGATACCTAGTGCAATGGAAACTTTAATTTATGCCATGATCCTAGTGAAGAAGCATAATGAGGGATATAATAGTCTCAACTTACCATCTCTTAGAGCCAGGCAAGATTTCCAGTTGTATTCTGTTGAGTTGTAGGCCAAGGGGGTTCCATGGAGATCTGCCACACTGATTTTAGGACAGAAAGTTACTCTTCACAAGCTGACAGTGCTGAGAACAACATCCACACAGCTAATTGAATGTGGATAAGTGAAGCTTATGCTAAGTTCTAGTCTCTTCGCTGTGGGAAAATATTCTTTTGGCTACCAAAAGAGTAATATGGACACTAAACTTGTTACAGAACCTTTGACCGACAGTCTTTCCTACCTGTAAGATATGCTAGAGAATACAGGACTATTGCATTTCTTAATGCTCTTAATTGTCTTTGGGAAAAAATAATGTAATTTTCATATTGAAATGGTGCAGAATACAAGTTGTATAGCATAATCTAAGAAAAATAATGTATCAAACAATTTATTCTTTTAGTTGTCATGTGATCTTTTATAGCTTAGAGGACGTGAGTTCTATCTAATAATATCAATAACTCCATATTCAGGTTAGAATATTAAATGAAATAATATGTAAAGGTAGTTTGGTGTGATCAGAGTTTAATAAATAATAGGTAATGGGATGGGAACTGCAGTTTGATTAGACAATAAGTAAGAATCTGAACTTCATTTTAAACTTGTCTAAAAAGTTTAAATTTCAGTACATCATCATGGGAAGGGGGGAGTCTCTACATTTGGCCATTCCAACCAGACATTTTCCCCAAGAAAATTCCATACCATTTACCAATTAGAAAAAGTATTTTATATGAAATATTAAATGGAAATTGTGATTACTGAATCCAGAACTTAATAAAAAGCAAGTCATACTAAAAGCAACAAAATTCACATTTTTGAAGAAAGAATCATAAAAATGCCACAGATGTAAAGTGTGTATCTCAAGAGTGTATGTGAAAATGCTATATAAAAATTTGAAATGCTAACATATAAATACACAGATAAGTATCCTGAATTATTGCATTATAAATTATTTGACTACATAATAAATTTTCTGTAGAACATTTAATGAAATCTGTAAGATCTTGGAGAAAGCAGAACATTGTGAAACAATGCTCTAGTCCAGGTAGGTGGTAGCATCCATGAATAGACAGCCTTTGGCATTCTGTGCTTATTTACAAGTGCCATTTTTAAATGATAAACTACAGTCTTTCCAACAACAATAACAACAAAAAAAATCAAGGAGTTAATTATATAAGAACATAATACTTTATGGATAAGTGATATTGTCTTCATTAAGTCTTGATTTTAAGTTTTTCAAAGACTATGTTTTATTTTTCAAAGGTAAATGCTATATTGAGAAAAATGCTTGTTAAAATATAAAGATTAACATATTTAATTTATAAGGAGCACATACACATAAAGAAAAGTATCAGGATCCAGTTGAAATGAGAAGGGAATGAATGGAAGCTACACAAAACAGCAAGTACAAATAGCTAACAGAATGAACATTTATTCTCACATACTGTCAATGAAATGAAAACAGTTAATATTTACAATTTTCATGCAAAATTTAGCACAGTCATAGAGAAGCATGATCCTTTCTGTATATTGAAGATGCCATAAACAAGCAAGTCTCTGCAGTGCTACTGGGAGTTTAAGTTTAGACAAGGAAATTGGGATTCAAAATAATAATTTGGATTAAGAGTCTTAGCAATGTTCAAAGCAGCAGTACAAATTCTAAGGAAACAGTATCCTCGAAAGGTAATGTTTGGAAGTTCTCCATAAGTAGTTTTGGGTGTTAAAGAATTTCTTCGTGTGTGTGTGTGTGTGTGTGTGTGTGTGTGTGTGTGTGTGTGTGAATTTAGCATTTTCGTCTTTTCCTTTCAAGATTATTTGGATACAGCTTGTTTAGTTTAGGCAAACTGAAATTGGAGTACTATGTAGGAGGTATAGGGAGACGGGTTTGGATTGAATGTAAAGATTTTTATGAAAGCTTAAAACATCCTTAAAACAGTCCCAGCCCTTC
Organism: Mastomys natalensis; assembly: GCA_021653895.1. Classification (NCBI taxonomy): domain Eukaryota; kingdom Metazoa; phylum Chordata; class Mammalia; order Rodentia; family Muridae; genus Mastomys; species Mastomys natalensis. Next base: position 80,108 of record JAJTUV010001458.1, on the reverse strand, counting down.
CACATTCCACTGCTGTGCTTTGAGCAAAGTACTCAACCTCTTAGAATCTCAGCCTTCCCAGCAGTACTGGCAAGGAAGCACATAGTAATTCTCAGGTTACATTTTGGAAAGTGTTGCACTGTTTCTGGCATGCAATTCCTCAATGGAATCATCTCTGCTGTTAGTAACACTTAGATCTACCTGATAATGAAAGAGATGCAGAGCTGGTGACACTACAGAACACTTCACTAGTGGAAGTAACCGTTAGTGTAAGTTCATAAGCACGTGTTTAACCATTTAAGCCAACAGAAGCCTATGAGCAATTTGTTCAGGAGAACAAGTACACTTCTGCTCTTGTCTTTATTAGCTAACAACCATGTAGAGATAAACTTGGGATTTCAGGTGAGTGGTAAATAATTGAGGATGGAACTTTGAGTTTTAGGAGGCTCAGCACTGAGAAGTGCCTGTGCCGATCCTTTTATGGTAATACTAAGGCCTCCTGTTACTTTAAATTTCTCTTACAGCTCCTGTGCTCCTCCTTGACTTAAATTTTTTCCTGATTTGTTCAAACAAATCAATCAATATTTGAAGAAATCAGCAGTTGAGCTTAAGAGTCAAAAACTAAGATACACAAAGGCAGGGAACTCTACAACAAACACACATAGCCAACTGCTGGTTGGTTGTCAATAGATTTTAGCAGTTGCAGATTTCTGAAAATTATACGCGTAGCCTTGTAGTAATCCTAGTCATTCTAAAAACTAACTGACCTTTTGCCTTAAAAGCAAAGCAAAACAAAAAACCCTCTTTCTTACTTGGAGATTACTTGTGACCCCTGCTTGAAAACAAAACAAAAACCCAAACAAACAAACCAAAAAAATAAAAGAAAAAAGAAAGAAAGAAAGAAAGAAAAGAAAGAAAGAAAGAAAGAAAGAAAGAAAAACCAGGAAGTGATTGGAATGCTTTTGCAGCTTTCCAGAGCTGCCAGCCTGATTTACAAGGTGTAAAGTACAGAAAGTTCTGTACAAACAGTGGCGCAGTAAGCTCTGATTGGTAGTTTTGGGTGTCGGGTCAAATGCAAAGCAGATTTAAGTGCCGTGGTTTATTTTTTTAATTCACGTTTTTTTTTTTTTTTTTTTTTTTTCCTTATTTGGCACGGTTTGGGAGACTTATTTGGTGCAGGGTAAAGGAAACTGGTGGGGGAGGGGAGAGAAAGAGGGAAAAGAAGGAACTAGGAACAGAGGAAGTAAAACGGAGCTCCCTCCTTGTTTTTTATTAGAGAACCCAATATGGCATCTTGCATGAGGAGCTTATTTTCTGACCACAGCAGATACGTCGAATCTTTTCGGAGGTTTCTAAATAATTCCACGGAACACCAGTGCATGCAAGAATTCATGGATAAGAAGCTTCCAGGCATAATAGCAAGGTAACAAAAAGTGGCGTTTCTTCCAGTGGACTAACCCTCTACCCAGCCCAGGGGGTAGGCAGAGGAGGAGGAGGCCCTGGGATTAGAGTCATAGACAACCACAGCTGCCTGCTGCTGCTGCCTGGCCTTGTCTAAACTGGCTGGCCTCGCTTACGCAGCTCTGTTTGTGCTATAAATACCGAGACTGATTTGTGCCCTATAGCTGGCAGCGCAGGCTAAGTGTTAACTATTTGTTGGCTTTAAAGGCACAAGCCCAACCTTATTTGGGAAAAAGATTCAAATCATTAAGCTCGGATTTTTTCCTAGGCTCCTTTCAAATTATATATGTTTTAAAAAGTCCCAAATAGATTCTGGTATTCTTTCCACAGAATTAGACAAAAATAATTGCAGAATGAGATTTGTTCCAGAGCATAGAATTAGTGCTTCTCAATTCTAATAATATTGATTTAAATTCATCTCCTTTTTCTGTTACTTTCATTCTCCCCCAAAGTATCTTTTCCTTTCAACTTAATATTATCAATATAATTCTGAAAGAAAAAAAAATAGTTTACCATAATCAGTAAAATCTATGCTCACAGACTCCTTTATTTTTCATTAATTTTTGATTAATGTGTTCAATTTGTCTCAAAGCTGATAAGCATTATTGAGATAACAGAAGAGAGTCAAGTCACCTACCTGGGGATAAACTGTTGCAAGAAGTAACTGTATAAAGTAACTAGTAAGAAGTGACTGACTGTGCAGCTAATTTAACAAGCAACAAAGAAACCTGATGTTTTATCTTATGCTGTCTGAATTTCTCTGTGGAGTTAGTTCCCCTTCTCAACCAGAGCAGACTTGTTGGACAAATACAGAATTCTATGTGTCATTTTCTTTTTCTCCTCCTCCTTTTGTCCAGCACTGAGTCATTTCCCTAGCCTTGTATTTTGTACCTTAACAAGGTTCATTAATTGACATATAATAGGATAAAGGGTATAAAAAGTAATCATTGGTTCCACACCCCACCCTGTGTCCTCATTGATGCCACTAAGTATAAGTGGATCTAGGCTTTACAATGAAAGCTCAAGAAGTTGGGAGGAAATTGTAGTTTCGGGAGAGAGAGAGGAAGAATTGGAGGGGAAGGAACAGTGGGTGAATTTGATCCAAACTATTATGTGCATGTATGACATGTTCAAGGTAAAAATCATTAAAATATTAAAGCAGATATCAAGTAGACAATTTTATCTGAAACTATAATTTACTTCTTTGGAACTTTCTCTTAATTTTTAAAGATCTAGTGTAAGGATTCGAAAATTACTGAAGGAAAACCCCAGACTTAGTATGCAAAGACAAAGAGTGTTTATTCTGCAGAAACAACCAGCATGCAGGGGTTAACCATTTTTTGAAATGGTGACCCATCCTGAGATAAAGCATTTCCCATTTTTTGTGGTTATCCCAGGCTGTTCTTTGGGAGGAGGTTTTATGACCTTGTTTCTGGATTTTGGAGTCTGTTCCTGGAGCTGTGCCTTAGGGCCTTCTTTTCAAAATCAGGTGTGGTCCTTAAATGGAGACAAATGGGGCTTATGTCATCCTTTCAATAGGTTATAGATTACTTTCTTAGTATTTTTAGTTTGGATAGTACACAGTCATCCCTTAGCTCAGTCAGATCTTTGATGTTTTTTTTTTTTTTTTCAACCTTACAGTTTAGACTGAAGATGGAGGGGTGTAAGGCAATGATGACCTCTTCCTTGTCTTCTGAATGTATCCAGTCTAGATAGAATTTTGGCTGTAGAATTTGTAAAAGACTCATGAGATTTTGTTTATGCACTCTGATTTTAAGTTGGAAGCACTATCTTATTATTACTTTTTTGAAATATAATTCCTAGGATAGGCATACAATAAACACACAATACATATTTATTTATTGAAAGGAAGACAGAAAGAAGGAAGAGGAAAAGACAGTAGAGGTATCAAACCACCAAGTCCTTGCCGTGGCCCAGGTTTTATACTGTCATTGTGAAATGTCAACAGAGATTGATAGAACTATGCATCCTTATTTTCTAGTATCCAAAGAAATGCCACTTTTTACATGCTAGATGGTTATTATAATGGTGCTTCTATGTCTCCAAATTCAAGAAAGGAAGGAGATCCCCTGCATATTGGGGGTTCCCTCCCAAACCAGAATTAGGCACAAACCACTCCCAAACACCTGTTTTCACAGTGAAATCCTTTATTAAGCTTGGAAGGAAAGCTAAAGTAGTTGCTTTCTGACTCAGGACTTTACAGGTACAATTTTTAAGAGAAAAAGGGGAGGCCTTTTTAGAATTGGCTAGGATGTGATAGTATATCTTGATTGGGCATGTTAATTAGGTGAACCAAAGGGGTCTTTAGATTGCTGGACTTTAATACTTTTTTAGCTGGGACTTGGTAGTCAGCCTCAGGAGGAGAAAGTGGCCAAATAAGGGAATAGACCTTGGTGGCCAGCTTTAGAGATGTAATCTGATGCTTTTTAATAAGACAGAGGGAATGGAGGAGAAGGACAAGGCCTGCCAGAGACATGGTCCCCACTTTCAAGTTGGCCTGGCTCCCTTCTCCTGTGTTTTCAGGCACTCTAATAAGAGCAACAGAAATAAATAAAGAGCCACAGACATGATGTCACTTTCATGTTGGCCTCTTGTCCATTCATTGATTCTCTTTTGCTTATAAATAGACTTGATAGGAAGAATTGGCAAAGCACCTTTCATGTGTTTCTTAAATTGTATAATTTTGTGTTTGCTTGCTTTTCAGGATTGGAGAAAATAAAGCAGAAATTAAGATACTGAGTGTAGGCGGAGGTGCAGGTATGAATAATACATATAAAATTTATATTCTACTATAGGTACCATGGTGTTTAATAGCCATATTATTCATGCCCTATAAAGCCACTTTGCTTTTGTAAAATATTAAGTTACAAATACTAACAACATTATTCAACTCAAATTCATTGATCTCAAGAAATGTATAGACTTTGGGACATTAGCCTTCATTATCATTTGTAGGATAGGTAAGAAATGAGATTTTTTTTTTTAAATTCTTTTTTTATAAGTAGAAAACCAGAAGATTTTATAAGTAGAAAACTTAGAAGATTATTACTGGTTACCAGTCCATGTAAGGAAAGGAAACTTTCATTAGAATGTAAATTGATGTATAGCTCCTTTCGTTAAAAACATCTCAATATGGGCAAAAATATACTTAATATCATGGTTAATTTATATTATTATAGCCCCATTTCTGAAAATTGGCCTTACTGCTTCCTTCTTCTGAATGAATTCTTTTTTTTTTTTTTTTGGTTTTTCGAGACAGGGTTTCTCTGTGTAGTCCTGGCTGTCCTGGAACTCACTCTGTAGACCAGGCTGGCCTCGAACTCAGAAATCCGCCTGTCTCTGCCTCCCAAGTGCTGGGTTTAAAGGCGTGCGCCACCACCGCCCGGCCTGAATGAATTCTAAAAGTATTTTTAATCAAAGTACTTTCTTATATGTGTTTTATTAACATCACTTGGCCTTATTATTCTTAAGAGTTTTTAATTCTAGAGAAATACTAACTCTGGAAAGGCAGGTTGATGTATGTGTTTTTTTGTAACTGCCCCTGGATTTTTCTCATTAGTAAAATAGAAACACTGAGTCTTATCTACAGGATTGGACTAAGAAAGCATTTAAAAAGTGCTGAACAGATGCTGTTCTTCCTGTAAGACAAAGGCTTTGCCTCTCTGAATCACTAAAAGAACAAATTTCTTCTCAAGGGTTAGTATTTGTTTCATATGAAGGTATTAGTCATCTTTGACTTAATATCTTAATACAAAACATGCTGACCTAGTTCTGATTATGGTCTACTAAGTGGAAACTATACTGCTACTTGTTACTTAGTGTCCTGAGCTTGTTTACTATAAGGCGTTGAGTGCCATATGAATGAGTGTGTTGTAGCCCATATTAATGCAAAGGAAATCAAGAGCCTGTCAGCGAAAAAGAATAGCCAGTTTATGGTGGCATGTGTGGTATTTTTTTTTTTTCATAAAATTCAGTGTGCTATAATGTAATAAGGCTAATCCTAAAAATCCATTTATTCTGTTATCTTTAACCACAGAGCTAGAGAGAGCAATAAAGACAAATTAAGGTTACTATTGATTGTGGTGAATTACCCAAAGAATATCCTGTTAAATCACATAGTAAAGAGGGCCATTTCCAAGGTGTTGCATATGAGTTTCAGATAGCCTCTTAGCATCAGGACTATGACTTCATAGTGTCACATGTGCTTAAAGAGTATAAAAAGCAACAATAATAAAAATAATAATCCCTATTATGGCTTAGTTAATTGTCTTTTAATATAAAATAATTAATTGAATTTCTAATGGAAATGTATCTACATTCTTTTATTTATTTATTTTTTATTTATTTATTTTTTTATTTTTAGATAGGGCTTCTTTATATAATTCTGGTTGTCCTGGAACTTGCTCTGTAGACCAGTCTGGCCTTGAGCTCAGAAATCTTCCTGTCTCTGTCTCCTGAGTGAATGCCGGTGGTAAAGGCTGCAATACCCTTAGCTATGTATTCACATTCTTATGTATTCTTATCTTATAAACAATATTTGGCCTGTACACTGATTCTTTACATCAAGACGCACCTAGGCACTAATAGGATTCATCAAAATAAAAGGAAGAATACTTAGAGTCCTTTTGTTGGAGGCTGAACGTTGCATTGATACCAGGCTCTATCTAGGAGAGAATATGGAATCTCCTTAGGTCATTCTTCCTAAGAAACTGGTCAGAAACATAAGAAGAACTTGAAGAAAAATTAAAATTATATACTTAGCATTCATTAGTCAAATGAAATAAGTAAGTGGTATATTTAACAACTGTGTGGACAAGGTGTCCTTGTTATGAATGAGTAGTATTTCATTTCGTTTGGATTTTTATATTGCAACTAGGTAATGCTTATCTGACAAACTCAAGGCAAACACCATCCATTGAGGAATCACATATCCTTGCCTTAGAGAAGCAGTACCTCTCATATTTTACCATCTTGAATTAAGAGGTTTATATCATCCTTGAACTTTGTCCTTCCAATCAGTCTCTGAACTCTAATCTCTTGCAAGTCTGGCTGTTGGTCTTGTGCTGTATTTTGTGCTCAGTTCCTATAGTATATGTCACAGGATCTCACCACACTCACTCACCAGACTGTTGTTCACTGTCTAAATGTTCTACTCTTTGATATATAGGCAACTTCATCTGATTTTCTACATGCCTCTGTTAAACATGTTCTTTCCATTCATAGCAGTGAAACCATTTCTCCCAGCATAATTGAGAAACACATACCCAAAGCAAACAAACTAGAAATTCCCATAAATGAAATTACTACTTATCATGAGTGTTCTCAGTGCCAAACGAGTGTCATCTAGGACCATTCACCTCTCTCTCCATCCTCTTGCAAAAAAGTATGAAACAAATATTATGTGAATAAAAAATAAGCAAATCACAAAGAAGACAAATCATGGACAAAACCTTAGAGCCCACCTGAGATTTATGTTTATATTCTTTAATAAGAAGCAATGAGCAGCCAGGAATATTTTTGTTGATCTTTGTTTTGTTTTTGTTTTTCAGGGTTTCATAGTCATGTCACATTTAATTTAGCAATTACTTTTTATTTTTATTTTTTTAGAATAGTAACATTATTTTTACTGAAAATCTGATAGAATTTGCTTTTTGGTTCATTTTTTCAATATTGATGCTTCCTTAAATTAAAATTAAACCTGGTAGGGCTTTACTACCAACTATCATTTAATTTTTATAAGTGTCATTTCATGCTAGGTGGTGCACAGGAAACAAAAAATTCATAGTGTTTTTGGTAAGCAGAAATGCTAATAATTCACAATGCTACTAACTTAACACTTACATTCCAGGAAGTTTATTGGCAATATGTTCTCCTTGCTATAGGCTTTGCATATATGACATTTATGTTTATTCAGGTATCAGAAAGTATTATAAGAATTAGACAGAACAAAATTCAACAATCTAATTCCATCCATCTTTGTTGAAGTCCATCAGAATCCCTGACTATAGATGATAAACAGCATAGGTAATGGTTCCAAGATAATGCTTATAATGAAACACTATTGTGTGTGTGTGTGTGTGTGTATGTGTGTGTGTGTGTGTGTGTGTGTGTGTGTGTGTGTAAAAGTGTTTTGTATGAATGTATGTGCACCACATATATGCTTGGTCCCAGTGAAGGCTAGAAGAGGGAACAGGTACTCTGGAATTGAAATTACAAATGGTTATAAGATAGTAAGTGGATGTTTGCAACCGAATTCTGGTCCTCCTCAAGAGCTGCAAAGGATCTAACCACTGTGCCATGTCTCCAGCCCCATAGAACACTTCAGACTAAGCTACAGTACAAAGGAAGAATTGAAATATTGCTTTTCATGTTGTTGAGAAAGAAGCACACATAAATCTTATTTTGTCTTTTAAAAATAAGTTTTAGAAAAATATAATCTCACCCTTTCATTTTCTACCTCCAGTCCCACCTATGTATTCCATCACACACTTTGCTCCTGGCCACTTATTCTTTAATTATTATTGTTACACACATAAACATTCACATACATTCACACTCATTACACACATTTATATGTGAAACATATATTTTGTACATACATATGACCCTAAATATATAAATGCAACCTCCTCAGCCCCTTTAGTGTTATATATAACACTAAAGGGTAACATATACATACATATATATACATATATACACATTATATACATATATAGTATATATGTACATAATACATAATGTAATTGTATATGCATTATATAAATTATATAATTTTTTATGTATATAATTAATGTATATAGTAACTTTGTATTAGATAACTAATTGGGGAATCATCCCTAGGTAAAACTGTTTCACCCACTTTCAATATCCCTTAGTTGCCCATGGTTCTTTGTCACTCCATGTTAGCTTGTCTTTTGGTATTACAATTCTTTTTCAGGTTTTTTTAGGAAGCCATATTGTTGAGGTATCATGGGTGAAATTTCACTTCCTTTCTAGGAGGCACAGTTTCATAGAAGACTTCCTCTGGCTCTTCCTGCTCCCTCTTCTACAATGTCCCTTAAGCCTTAGATGCATGAGCTATGTCAGTTGGGCCCAGACATTCCACAATCAGTTATTCTCTGCAGTTAGAGTTTTTACTAGTTTTGCTTTTCTGTATTCATCTCTGTCTATTGTAAAGAGAAAATTCTTTGATGGGGACTGAGTGTGTTTAAAGATAAATACAAAGGAGTTAGGAATTATGCTGGTTTAGGATCCCTTTAGGTTTCATCATCACAGTAGCTGCATTTAGTTGGCTAATCTTCCAGTACCAGGTTTTATTTCCTTTTTATTGAATAGACCATAAGTCCAGTTAGAGAACTGTGGGGCCTTGAAAGGATGGCTTGGTTTTTGGTAGAGCGCTGGCTGGAGATAGCTGGAGACCCAACAGGTGTCCATGCCTGTGAGGGACAGCATGTTTTGCTGTGTTCCCAAACTCGAGGTTCCTAACCTGCGGTCTAAGATCTCCATTTGATCTGTACCATTCAGTTATGTAGGGCAATGCTACTCTACAGATAGAGGGCATGCCCACAGGTCTCAGGGCCTTGAGAAATTTCCATATTAATGAGATTCCTAAAGGCCAGAGGATGTAGCCAATTAAGTATTCTTTCCCAGACCCTCCTCCCTCCTCCCTCCCTATTTAACTCAGGTATGCCCTGAGTTTCACGGGGGTGCATCTAGATCCATTTACCATCCGCCAGGAAAATAAAGCTTATGGAACCATGGACTTTCTCGTGTCTTTTGGGGACTGCCATGGGGAACCGTGGAGAAGGTCTCAACTACAGAGCTGTGTCTAATCCCCCTGGAGGACTTTTCTGTGTTCCAGCCACAGGGACCCCTGACTCAACCAAGTTAGCTGACCCTGCCAAGTGAGTGCTGGTAACCAAGTCTCTTCCTGCGGGGCATAGTTGGGGCTTCTCTCTCCCTCGTTCCTCTCGGCTGCAGGCCAGCCTCCAGCCCCCAGTCTCTGTTCATCTGCAGGCCCTCAGCAGTGCCTGGGGACCAGAGAATAGAGACCACTGGCCTCCAGGTCCACTTGAGAACCCTGTGCCCCTGCGGGACTTCAGACTGAGTAAGATTCTCTCACACCTGGGTGCGAGCCCCCGAAGCGTCTGCCCGGTGCCACCAGAGTGAACTCAGTCAAAATTCCCGTGCTCAAGTATCTTCAGAGCTGTGGAAACCACAACCGCCCAACAGGAACCCATGCCCACGTGTGAGCTAATCATCCCCGCAGAGAACTACTTACTACTACTGAGATATGAATGCCACCACTGCTTCTTTAGGATTATCGTGCCATTCTGGTCATTGTTACAGCTCCTAGGTATTATAATTAGGTAAGACTAGTGGTTGTTTCCTTCCCTTGAAAGGCTTCATAGCACTTTCTGGTACTGTGAAAGCTAGTCATCAAGGATGAGGCTTTCAATTCAAATCCTATTCAAGTCCTCCAAGTCTTTTGACGTGTATGGTATCTTCAGCAGAAGTCCTCTGGGAGGCAACCAAAGACAATAGCAATGCACTATATTGATTTTAGAGTTTGTGCAAAGGGCTTTCTCATGCCTGGTGTTTTTGTTAGTAGTTTTTGCAGGGAGCATGTCAGCCCAAGTAAGATAATTTCATTAAAAAATGTTTATACATGCACACACACTATATATACACACATGTGTAAGTTATATATATTTATATATTATAGTAGTAATTATATATTAATATAATTACAAATTATTATGTTACATATATATATATATTACATATATAATGTAATTTTAGGTAAATAACTATTAATATAATTCCTATAGCTTCTTCAGACACTCCTATTGCTATTGTCTTAGTTTGGGTATTACCAAGAAAAGACAGGACAGGATATGGGGCCTTTAGAGGCTTGGAAAGTAGTCCAGGGGGAAAGCACTGACCTAGCATGGCAGAAGTTCTTGAATTTTATTCTAAGAACTGGAAATATAAAATTATTGACTTTTAGGAGATGAGTGATTTTATAGGTAAGTCTAGGGGAACTTGTTAGTCCCTTCCATCATATAAGGACACCTAAATTGTCCAGGTACTAAGACACTGACTGCATATTACAGTGGAACTATTTGTTGTCCAATATAGGAAAATTTTGAATGTGAAAGAGAAAGTAGTTGAAATAATTAAAATTCTTATAATTTTTGAAATCTTAATGTGTTTTTCAGTTGTTCAGATATTTTGCTTTATTAATAAATTTATGAAATCATTATTTTTAAAAAGTTATTTCCAGAATAATAGTAATATCTTACACAATCAAAGCAGAGATCTACCTGCACTGATGTCTCCAAGCTTGTCTTTTCACTAAGCAATGGTGTTTGAGAAAATGATACCTGATAAATTATTTTATCCTTGTTATCACTTGCCCACAACTGTGCCTGGTATGGAGTAGTCAATTAATAGAGACAAATGACTAACTAATGATTATCTGTACATAATCTCACTTCCATTTAATTAATAAGCAGGTAGATCTCTGCTTTGATTGTGTAAGTCCAATGAATTTCAGTTCCACGCATGTCTTAAACATGTATAAGATGCATATTACCTTTATGCCAGCCAGGCCTTTTTTTTCTTTCCCTTTTATTGAAAATAGATTATTTGATTATTTTCTTATACAATATATCCTGATTATAATTTCCCCTTTATACTCTTCCCTAGCTCCCTTCCCTTTTAGATACACTCCCTTTCTTTCTCTCTCTCTCTCTCTCTCTCTCTCTCTCTCTCTCTCTCTCTCTCTCTCTTTCTCTCTCTCTCATTACAAAAAACAGGCTTCTAAGAGATAACAGCCAAACATGACAAAATAAAATATAAGACAAAGCAAAAATATCATATAGAAGTGGAATGTGGCACCCCAGGAGGAAAAGAGTCCCAATAGCAGGCACAAGAGTCAGAGACCCACTTGCTCTCACAGTCAGGAGTTATATAAAAATGCTAAACTAAAACTATATATGTGGTGCAGATCCACATAGACTCTATGTTGGCTTGACACAAGCTGCTATCAGTTGTACAGAGAGAACCTCAGTTGAGAAAAATGCCTCCACCAGATTGGCTTGTTAGAATGTCTGTGTGGTATTTTCTTTTATGATGATGGATGAGGGAGGATACAGCTCACTGTGGACAATACTATTCCTGGGCAAGTGGTCCTGGGTCCTATAAGAAAGCAGGCCCAACAAACCATGAGGAAAAAGCTAGTGATCAACAGTCTTATGGCTTCTGTCCCAGTTCCCTTTCCAGGTTCCTGCTCTGGCTTTTCATAGTGACTTACAAGTTGCATAAGGTAAAATAATTTTTTCCTCCCCAAGTTACTTTTGGTCATGGTGTTTTATCACAGCCATAAAAAAAAAAGCTAACTAAGACAACTGTCTGAACTTCATTTTACTCATCAGAAAATGATAATAGTAGCAGTAGTAAATAATAATCAACAACAATAATAATAATACCTAATTCATTGTGGTGGATAAATAGTGAAATGATATAAAGTACAATGTAAATAGAGTTGACAATGAAAAAATATTATTAGTTCTTTATGTTGTTCTTTGAACCCCTCTGTTTAGAAACTATTTATTTTTTCCCTATTGCTGATACATCCAAACTGAGTTTGACATTTTTATTTAATTAGGTTACATGTTGACCTTCATTAAAATGTAAATATCTTTTGACAAAATATGAAATTATGTTAACCTATAACATTTTGGTGTGTGTGACATTGACAGAACCTTTCTAAAGTTAGACATAATGAGCAGCAAAAGAATATGGCACAGTGTTAGGAGACAAGGGAGGTAAGAGAGTCATGAGCCAGACATAGAAGAAGACATTCAATGTCATGGAAGCCTCAAAGGTCTGCTGTAGCTGGTGTGTGTGTGCGTGTGTACACACACATGCACACAAACGGAGGTGTTAAGAGACAATTTTCAGGATTGACTAGTCCTTACGTTTGATCAGCGAGTGTTCTTATTCTCCTGAGACAGTGGTTTTTGAAGAGAGCACTTGGTACTTAACATGATTTTTTGAAAAGTAATATCTGACATTTTTATATTCTGTATGTATACCCCTTACCTTTTTACTTTAAATATTCTTTTAAGTGTTCTTCTGGACTAGATTAGTTATCAGTTCTAAGTTGTGCTTTTCTTGTATTTTAATACTTCTGGCTTAAATATATCTCACAATTGATAAATATTTAAAATTATATTTGACTATAACAAAACTTAGTGATTATCTTGTACAGTCCCTGACAGCTTTGACTCAATGAAGCACAGTAATAGATATGAATGGAGATTATGTGAATGAAAGAATAAATGAATGGTATTCATACACCTCTTTATGCTGAATTGTTATTTCTACTTCAAATTGAGTGCTTGAACATCATATATATTAAGGGAATGCTACAGTTGAGTGAATGTTAATCATTTTTGCAATCCTTTGTAAATGTAAGTCAAAAAGTTAATCAATTCAAGTTGTTTTTTATCACCACATTCAGTGTAGCTTGTTCTACTTATTTACCTTCTAGGTGAAATTGACCTTCAAATTCTTTCCAAAGTTCAGGCTCAATACCCAGGAATCTGTATTAACAATGAAGTTGTTGAGCCAAGTGCTGAACAAATTATCAAGTACAAAGGTATGTGTTAAATTCTATTTTCAGAGGTTGATCTTTTCAGTTTGTTTTTTTGTTTGTGTGTGTGTGTTCTTCAAATGGTTAATAACACACTGACTCCTATGTATTTGTTACATTTATTTGGAGAAAACTTAATTCTTGGAATGCAAGAACAAAAGACCTGAAACTACAGACAGTGAATTCCTTGACTTCATGGATTAATCTGTTTTATATCAAATTTCTATTCATAAAAATCTGCAGTTGATGTAATCTTTATACTAAGACAATATATCCTGTACTTAACCACATTCTCAAATTTATTTCTTAGTTTTGTCCTTTCTCCTCCAACTTGGTCTAGTATTAGGGAAAAAAAAGTCTAGACAAATCTGATTTCCTTAGCTACATAATAAAAAAATGTGCCTTATTAAGGTTCTTTAATGAAATTGAACTGATGGAATTAATATGTATCTATCTATCTATCTATCTATCTATCTATCTCTATCTATCTAAAATGGGATGTAGCAGAGTGGCTTACAGGCTATGTTCTTTCTAGTCCAACAATGACTTTCTTTGGATGCGAAGGCCTAAGAATCCAGCAGTTGTTCAGTATGTAAGACTCAGCTGGTCTTCAGTTTGGGTTGGAATCCCAGAGAAGTAGGTTATACTACTTATAAGATCTTAAAAGTACAGGAATGTCATAGCAGTAGGATAGATGAACTTGTCAGTTAAAGTTAATACAAGCTGGCAAAAAAGCAAAAAGCTTCCTTTTTCACATTCATTTACATGGGCTGCCACCAGAAGATACAGTCTTAAATCCTTAGGCTCATTCTGATCTTAAATGATTTGGATTTGGTGGGTCTTCCCACACCAAATGATCTGATCAAGATTCTCTCCTTCCCCCAAACACACACAGGTATGTCCAGCTTTTGGGGTTTTACTTAATTCTTGATGTAGTAGAGTTGACAACCAAGATTATCCATCACAGTCCTGTAACATTTATTGAATTAAAAATTAAATGGAAAAATGGGTTCTGTATGTAATTAAATTAAAATTGATTATAGGCCACCTTTTCTGGGTATTTTAGAGCTTGTAGCCAAGACATCAAACATGGAGAACATAAAATTTGCTTGGCACAAGGAGACATCATCTGAATATCAAAAACGTATGCTGGAAGAAGAAGAAGAGCCTTCAAAGTGGGACTTTATTCATATGATTCAGGTAGGAAATGGTCTTACATTAGACCATTGCAATGAAAAAAGATATTTTCCACAAATTTGTATGAAGAATGTATACAATGAATTTTTTTTTTTGTTTCTTGTTTTATAAGTAAACACTTTCTGCCGTAAAGAGGTATTGGTAAATACAAATATTTTTTAATATATAAAAGGTAACTTGTTTAGAACTATAGAATGATAATATATCCTAATGAGTTTTTAATGGTTCTGTTGGTATAGATGACCAGAATGTTTGTATCTGTCTGTCTGTTTATTCTATCTATCTATCTCTACCTCTACCTCTACCTCTACCTCTACCTCTACCTCTACCTCTACCTCTACCTCTACCTCTACCTCTATCTCTATCTCTATCTATAAATGATTCAGACATTTTCTGAAACCTCTTAGTTTTTCCATTAGTAGGTATCTTATTATGCATATAATAGAAGGGACATATTTTATAATATTAGGTTAATAATATGCTACTTAAATGAGCTAATCATTTAGAAGGACTTTACTTGTATGACGTATCAGCAGTGGACTAATCAGCAATGTTATTGAATAAATGTCATAAGGCTTCAATTCTAGACATCACTAAAATTTGTGAATAATAGAGAGTATATCAGTGTTGTACTCTTACTTCTTATAGTCCAACTCACATTGGGTTCAAAGGAGTACAATCATAAAAGCCAAAAAAGAAAAAAAATTAGTCTAAAATTCAACATATTTAAGCAGTCCTAATCCTATATTTCCTTAGAAAACAAAATTTTTATGTAGTAGGAGACATTTAGCATGTTCATCAATCATATATTATTTCTCTATTAGATGTGTTTATTACCCTCACACAACTGTTTCTTAGTCTTCCTCCCTTTTCTCCCCCTGTCACCTTCTGCTGATCATTCAATCATAATTGGTCACTTTACCTCATACTTTTTAATAAGAAATCCCACTGAAAATTAATCTTTTACTCTCCATCTATGTGTTCTAGTATTCTATTGCTGTTTAAAAACACCATGGCCATGACAACTCTTACAAAGGAAAACACTTGAATATACAATTCTATGAAGGCTTCTTTTCGTCAAACCAACACACTCTACTTCTTTGCTCTTATGGGCCTATACACAGTTTATAATACAAAATGTTTTCAGTCCAATTTCAATGGTCCCCACAGTCTATAAGAGTCACAACCCTGTTTAAAAATTCAAAGTCCAAAATCTCTTCTGAGACTCATGTAATCCCCTATAAAATCAAAATGGTAAAACTATATCACATACTTCCAACATACAATGGCACAGAATATGCATTACGAATCCAAAAGGGAGGAAAGGGAACATAGTGACCAAAACCCATCAGGGCATACTCCAAACTCTCACGTTAAAATATTCTTCAGATAATCAACTTGTTTCATTTTTGTTGATTTTGGCATACTTCTTTTTCTTGGGCTGGGTGCACACCTTTGTAGCAACTCTCCTTTGCAGATATCTCACCACAATGCCATTCCCAGTATTTTGGAGGTTTTCACCAAAATCCAGGCTTCACTTCCATAGCTTTGGGCCTCCATGTAGGGATACCCCCTAACATATGCCTGGTCCCAGTGGCTTTCCTTAGTCACTTGGGGAGATTCCATAACCCTTTTCTTGAATCCTTGACTCTAAAGCCAGAACCACATGGCCAAAACTGCCAAGTTCTTCTGCTTGCTGTGGCTAGAACATGCTCCCCTTGTTAAAATACATTCTTATCAAGTTTCTGTTTTAGATGATTTCCTTCACTGGCTAAGCTTTTCTCAAATTTTCATTTACAAGTTGGAAGCCTTGCTCCATGGGGTCTTGCTCTGAGGTCACCACTTTATTCCATTTAGAGTCAGGCTTTTCTTTCAACTTTTCATTTTCTTGACCATTGTACTTATCTTCATTATAGTGCTCCTTTTCTCCTCAAACTGTACATTTTGTATTTTTCCTTGCACATCTTGCAGAGGTTTAGTCCATTGTCATCATGGCAGGAAGCATGGCAGGATGCAGATGGATACTGCACTGGAAAAGTAGCTTGAGAGTTCTATACCTATATCTGCAGGCCACAAGGAGAGAGGGAGAGACACTTGGCCTTTCATGGGCCTTTGAAACCTCAAAACCCACCACAAGTCAATACTTCCTCCAACAAGGTCATACATACTCCAACAAAGAGTGCCACTCCAGCATTCAGGAATATTAGCCTGTGGAGCCACTTTTGTTCAAACCACAACACCAGAGGTGGCAAATAGTTGAAATGACCTCTATTCTGTCTATATGACCAAGACCAGGTCATACCCTTATGCCCTTAAGCTACCTAGAGATAGGTTACCTATATTAGTTTCTTGGAAGACAGGTACTCTGAATTAAATTTCAATGGGATTATACTTTCTCGTGCACTGTGGATTGTATTACATCATGAAACTTTTTTTCTCAATTATACTGGGCATAAATATATTGGCAATAAACTGGCTGTTATTAGATTTTCCCAAGTATGATCCAGATTGACGAAGTCAATTTGCACCTAGTGCTCATTCTTATTTCTTTGAGAGTTTGCTTCTTTACTTGGATACCTGCAGGAACCATATCAGTTGGACAGATAGCATATTTGCCCATCACCAAATGTCTTTTTGTTGTAACTCTATAAACATTTAAAGATTGTTGCCTGATAAAAATTCACTTGATGTAAAAAAATCAAAACTTCCTCTGAGTATCTAGTCTAAACAACAAGCATATAAACTATGTAGTCCAAACCAACATAGAGAGCCAGCTCATTTCTTTTTTGTCTCCTACATAGATGCTGTATTATGTAAATGATATCCCAGCCACCCTGAAATTCTTCCATGGTCTCTTAGCTGCCAATGCTAAAATTCTCATTATTCTTGTGTCAGGTAAGTCATTTCAGTCAGCCTGGATTTTAAAATATCAATTGTAAACAGATGCATAGATCCATATGTTTAGATAAAGTTAGTATATTTTATCTTTGTTATGGAATTAATTTTAAATTAAGTTCTAGATTAGTAGAAATAGCATTCACAACAGTGCTTAGTCTAGAAAACCTAGTGGAGACAAAATCTTTTTGTTTCCATCTATACAGAAAACATCCTGTAACTCCTATAAAGGAGTTAGAGATGATGCAATAGAATACATACTGCTTTTGTAGAGGACTAGAATTTTATTTCTAGCACCTACTTCAGGCAGCTTACAAACTACCTGTAACTCTAACTTAAGATATGTATACATCCATCACATGCACATGTGTCCACAAGCACACATACACATATACAGCAGAAACTATAATAAAACCTTACAAAAAAAGAAACAAAAAATTCTTTGCCTTGTATATATACATCTGCTGCATCTGTTGCTATGATAAAACACTGACCAAAACAAACTTGAGGAGAAAAAAGTTTATGTGGCTTATAGGTTACAGTCTATCAAGCCAGGAAGCCAAAGTAAGAACTCAAAGTAGAAACCTAAAGGTAGAAACTGAAGCAAAGACATCAGAGGAATGTTGCTTGTTGGCTTGCTTCTAGCCCCCCCTGCCTACTGATGGCTCCATTCACACTGGACCCACCTATATTAATTCACAGTGAAAAAAAAATGTCCTTCCACCATGCTCACAGGCTTATCTGATGGAGGAAAACCATCAATTGAGAATCCCTCTTCCAAGGTGTATCTATATTTGTGACAAGTTGACAAAGAGCAAGCAGCACAGCATCTACCTTATGGAACAGAAAATTCAAGTGATGGTAGTTTTAACATGAGAACAAACAAGTACATT
Source organism: Mastomys natalensis (assembly GCA_021653895.1). Classification (NCBI taxonomy): domain Eukaryota; kingdom Metazoa; phylum Chordata; class Mammalia; order Rodentia; family Muridae; genus Mastomys; species Mastomys natalensis. Next base: position 62,000 of record JAJTUV010001458.1, on the reverse strand, counting down.
GATTATATTTATATATATATTATGTCACTTGAATGTCTTTCCACAATCTTTGTGATTTACTAAAAAGTAAATAAAGTTTTAATTATTTTAGATGCTACCATGCATCTGAATACCATACTGTACTAATTTGCATTTCTAAAGCCATTAGCAAGATGGTTCATTATAGCTTTTCTCGCATACCTATAAAATGTTCCATTTGTTTTACTTTTCAAAAAAGACATTTAATTAGCTTGTTGTGCCCAAGGTCATTATCAGTGTTGCACAAATAATACAAGTAAATACTAGAAAATGCAATATGTGCCTCCAAAAAGAAACTGGAGAGAGCATACACTAGCAGCTTGACAGCACACCTGAAAGGTCTAGAACAAAACAAAGGAAATACACCCAAAAGGAGTAGATGGCAGGAAATAATCTAACTCAGGGATGAAATCAACCAACTATAAACAACAACAACAAAAAAACTATACAAAGAATCAACAAAACCAGGAGCTGGTTCTTTGAAGAAATCAACAAGATAAATAAAACCCTTAGCCAGACTAACCAGAGGGCACAGAGACAGTATCCAAATTAACAAAATCAAGAAATGAAAAGGGAGACATAACAACAGAAACCAAGGAAACTAAAAGATCATCAGATCCTACTACAAAAGCCTATACTCAACAAAACAGGAAAATCTGGGTGAAATGGACAATTTTCTCAACAGAGACCAGGTACCAAAGTTAAATCAGGATTAGATAAACCATCTAAATAGTCCCATAACTCCTAAAGAAATAGAAGCAGGCATTAAAAGTCTCCCAACCAAAAAAAAAAAAGTTGAGGACCAGATGGGTTTAGTGCAGAATTCGATCAGACCTTCAAAGAAGACCTAATACCAATACTCTTCAAACAATTCCACAAAATAGAAACAGAAGGAACACTAATCAATTTGTTCTATGAAGCCACAATTATGCTTATACTGAAACCACACAAAAACTCAACAAAGAAAGAGAACTTCAGATCAGTTTCCCTGATGAGTATCCATGCAAAAATATTCAATAAAATGCTCACAAACAAAATCCAAGAACACATTGAAATGATCGTCCATCATCATCAAGTACAATTCATTCCAGGGATGCACTGATGGTTCAATATAGGGAAATCTATAAACATAATCCATTATGGAAACAAGCTCAAAGGGGGGGGGCGGCAACACATGATCATCTCCTTAGATGCTGAGAAAGCATTTGACAAAATTCAACACTCCTTCATGGTAAAAGTCTTGGAAAGATTAGGAATTCAAGGCCCATACCTAAACAAAGTAAAAGCAATATACAGAAAACCAGTAGCCAACATCTAACTAAATGGAGAGAAACATGAAGCAATCCCACTAAAATCAGGGACTAGACAAGGCTGCTCACTCTCTCCCTACCTATTCAATATAGTACTTGAAGTCCTAGCCAGAGCAATTAGGCAACAAAAGGAGGTCAAATGGATACAAATTGGAAAGGAAGAAGTCAAAATATCACTATTTGCAGATGATATGATAGTATACTTAAGTGATGCCAATAATTCCACCAGAGAACTACAGCTGATAAACAACTTCAGCAAAGTGGCTGGATATAAAAATAATTCAGTATAAAAACAAATCAGTAGGCTTCCTCTACCCAAAGGATAGACAGGCTGAGAAAGAAATTAGGAAAATGACAACATTCACAAAAATTGCAAATAATATAAAATACCTTGGTGTGACTCTAACTAAGCAAGTGAAAGATCTTTATGACAAGAACGTCAAGTCTCTAAGGAAAGAAATTGAAGATCTCAGAAGATGGAAAGATCTCCCATGCTCGTGGATTGTCAGGATTAATTCAGTAAAAATGGCCATCTTGCTAAAAGCAATCTACAAATTCAATGCAATCCATTCTTAATTCCTTGTATGAAGCTCAAATCCAAGTGGATCAAGAACCTCCACATAAAACAAGATACAATGAATCTAATAGAAGAGAAAGTAGGGAAGAGCCTGTACACACATACACAGGGGAAATTTTCCTGAACAGAACATCAATGGCTTATGCTCTAAGATCTACAATAGACAAATGGGACCTCATAAAATTGTAAAGTTTGTGTAAGGGAAAGGACACTGTCAATAGGACAAAACAGCAACTAACAGATTGGGACAAGGTTGTTACCAATCCTACCTCCACTAGAGGCCTAATATCCAATATATACAAAGAACTCAAGAAGCTAGACTCCAGAGAACCAAATAACCCTATTAAAAATGGTGTACAGAGCTAAACAAAGAATTCTCAACTGAGGAATACTGAATAGCCAAGAAGTAGCTAAAGAAAATTTCAACATTCTTAGTCATCAGGCCAATACAAATCAAAACAACCCTGAGATTCCACTTCACACCAATCAGAATGGCTAAGATCAAAAACTCAGGTGACAGCAGATGCTGGCAAGGATGTAGAGAAAGAGCAATACTCCTCCATTGTTGATGGAATTTCAAGCTGGTACAACCACTCTGGAAATCAGTCTGGAGGTTCCTCAGAAAACTGGACATAGTACTACCTTAGGACCCAGCTATACTACTCTTGGGCATATATTCAGAAGATGCTCCAACATATAACAAGGACACATGCTCCACTATGTTCATAGCAGCCTTATTTATAATAGCCAGAAAATGGAAACAACCTAGATGTCCTTCAACAGAGGAATCGATACAGGAAATGTGGTATATTTACACAATGGAGTACTACTCAATTATTAAAAGCAATGAATTCATGAAATTCTTAGGCAAATGGATGGAACTAGAAAGTATCATTCAAACCCAGTCACAAAAGAACACACATGGTATACACTGACTGATAAGTGGATATTAGCCCAAAAGCTTGGAATACTCAAGATACAATTCATAGACCACATGAAGCTCAAGAGGAAGGAAGACTAAAGTGTGGATTCTTCAGTCCTTCTTAGAAGGGGGAACAAAATATGGGAAAAAATATGGAGACAAAGTGTGGAGTAGAGACTGAAGGAAAGGCCATCCAGAGACTACCCCACCTGGGTTCTATTCCATATACAGATACCAAACCCAGACACTATTACAGATGCCAGGAAGTACTTGCTTACAGGAACCTGATATAGCTGTTCCGTGAGAGGCTCTGCCAGACCCTGACAAATACAGAGGTGGATGCTCGCAGCCAACCATTGGACTGAGCATGGGGTCCCCAATGGAGGAGTTGGAGAAAGAACTGAAGGAGCTGAAGAGGTTTGCAAGCCCATAGGAAGAATAGCAATTTCAACCAACCAGACTTCCCAGAGCTCTTAGGACTAAATCACCAACTAAAAAGTACACATGGAGGGATCCATTGCTCCAACTACATATGTAGCAGAGGATTCCCTTGTTGGGCTTCAATGAGAGAAGAGGCCCTTGGTCCCGAGAATGCTTGATTCTCCGGTGTAGGGTAATACCAGGGTGGGGAGGTGAGAGTGGGTGGGGGTGGGGGAGCACCCTCATAGAAGCATGGGGATGGGGGACGGGATAGGAGGTTTTCCCAGAGGGGAAATTGGGAAAGGGATAACATTGAAATGTAAATAAATAAAATATCCAGTAAAGAAAAAAAAAAAAAGAAAATGCATCACGGTCATTAAGGTCATATGTAAGGTTTCACTGTGTAGTGTAGGTTGGATTCAAAGTTAACGACCCTCCTGTCTCTGTTACTTGAGTATCTTGGGCACCTGCTACTATTCTCTATCTTTGTAGTGGTTCTTTTTTGAATTTCATGGATTGTTCACTTATTGTTAAATGACCTTTTTGTAAATACACCACAGTCCTTGTCATCATCACCAGGTAACAGCTCCAAGCACTGAAACGGTGTACTACAAAATTTATTTTCACATATAAGGAATAATTTTTTAAAACATGATGATGTCATTGTGTTTATAATCCTGGGCTCTACTTCATATGAGGGTTTAGAGCCAGGAACTCTTGCATACAACTGAGTCCCTAAGAGAGCATTCTGATATACTATTTATACCTCTAGTTATTTAAAATTATTCATTTATATGGGAAAGATCTGGTTTTCCATTTTGAAGAGATTATGTAAATTGAATCTTTTCTACTAATCCATGCCTAAATTAGGACACTTGATAAAAAGTACTTTGTTAAACCTTGTTTTCAATTTTGTGGAATGTCTTATGATCTGCATCAACAAAACAGAAACACTATTCTTAACAGAAATTTATCCTGAATTGACATACTCTATATTAATCACAATTCTACTAGTGAATCTGAATTTTGAGCAGTTTCATATTTAATTGCTAGGTATTTGCCAATAGTAAAGAAAAGCATTTTGTGGTTTAGAATATAGTATTCTACGTGAATTTTAGAATTGACCAAGTTCTTTATAGATACAGTAGTCTGCTGGTTGCAGCAAAAAGTTAATGTAACCCATAGGTTACTAGCATCAAGAAATCTGAAGACAAAACAAACCCAGTGAAGGATATGAGGACACATGGGGTATGAATACTAGTGTACGTCCTACATATATAAATTTTAGGCTATTTGTTGAGAACTAGAGCCATGTTATTTGCATTTATCCATACATGGAATCCAAATGAGCTCTGTGTGTTTTTATAGGGAACCAAAAAGTCAGTAAAAGCAACAATTAACTTAAAAAAAAAAAAAAAGAATCCTGAGCCAGAAATTATTCAGTCGATGCACTTCATATGGTAGAAATAGTTTTCACTTTTTCAAATATGTAGTTCACAAGGTTTTGTTACTGACTGAAGAATAGGAGATTGTCATCTGTAAGAAATAAGCAATTTTAATTGATATTGTTCCTAGAAATGAGAGTTAAGAACTAAGAATGTTCAGTTCACTGTACTAGAACTCAGATAAGGTCTTCCTATTATCAAAAACACTACTTCTGGGAAGAAGTTTTTACTACAGTGAAGAAATGTCATATTATCTTTTTCTTAATGTAACCACTTGAGCAAAACAAGAAAAAATATTTCAGAAATTTGCTTATACTTGTCAGAAGTATTAAATAACTAAAATTATGCATTATAAACCAAAAAAATCACCCTTTAAAATAGTTTGATTTGTGCTTAAATAAGATATTCAACCCAGTTAAAGAAATATTACTGCCAAATATAGTGTCCATTTTTCGTCAGTTTAGTTAACTATACTGTTCCTAGTTATCTCACTCATAGTCTCTCATGCATAACCGTTAAAAAAAATGGAGTAAATGGTATTAGATTTTATCCAAAGTATCTTGAGTGAATTTTCCTGATGTTTCACATCAAAGAATCTTATGAGCTCAGGAAAGTAAAGAACAGTGTCTTTGCCTTTCAGTTTATTATTATAGCTTTGTATAAGTTGTGGGCTAACAGGAAATGATCAATATGTGTTTGAATTCAGCTGAATAGTTGTTTATTAGTATTTTGTAATACAGGGACTAGAAGGTTCTAAAGTACAACCAAAAGAGAATATGATCAATCTAATAATGACTGCATATAAAGCACAGAAATTATGTTTATTTGCAGATTTGTTTACATTGAAATAAAAGGTTCTGTGGGAAAAACTATATATTTTCAGGTGCATATATGCAGTATATGAAGGTGGTCAGACAGAACAATGTAGGCTAAACAAGTAAAACTAATTAGGACAAGAAAGACAGGTAGAAGTCAAGAAAATCAGGTCATTTAGTGGTCAGTGTACTATATCTTATATTTTCTATTGTGTTCCTTTGCTTCTGTTATAGAGCAATTTTAACTCTATAAATATTCACTTAGTGCTAACTAGCAGAATTTTTGATTATCAACATGAAAAACTGAAATGATAGAAAGTATAAACTACTTGAATTTTATTTTAAGTGATGATATTTTTTTAGATTAAAATATTTCACTGATGTGTCTTTCATTTCTTCCACTTGCTCACTCAACTCCAAGTTCCTTGGCTGGCTGGTTAGTTCTTAAATGCACCAGCCTTGCATTTGCTTCAAATCCCTAAGAGTTGTTCTTTCCATCTGGAGTAACCTTCCTTGTGATGTCTATGTGATTGCCGAGAGATTTGTGCTCAAATGTTACCATATGAGACAAAGTCTGTGATCACCATGGTAAAACAACAGTATTTAAATGTCTTTGACCATACTTATGCCTTACTCTGTTTTTTTGCTTATACTTTATATCATATGATATATTTAATTGCCTATTTAGTCTTCCCCCTGGTTTTGTTATGCTACTAGAATTAAGCTTCACAAAGGGTATGAGTATTATTTTGTTCTGTGGTCTACTCTCAATGTCTATTATAATGACTGAGAGAAGCTAAATGAAAGAAAAAAATAAGAAAACAACAACATATATGTAGGACGTACACTAGTATTCATACTCCATGTGTCCTCATACTCTTCACTGGGTCTGTTTTGTTTTCAGATTTCTTGATGCTAATAACCTATGAGTTATATTAACTTTTTTGCATAGGAACTAGTGGCTGGGAAAAGCTGTGGAAAAAATATGGATCCCGCCTACCCAGGGATGACCTCTGCCAATATGTCACATCTTCTGATCTTGCTCAGATACTGGATGACCTTGGTATTAAGTATGAATGTTATGACCTTTTGTCTACCATGGACATAACAGACTGTTTTATTGATGGTAATGAAAATGGAGACCTGCTTTGGGATTTTTGACAGAAACCTGCAACTTTAGCAAAACAGCACCACTGGATCTGAAAGCAGAAATTATGAAAGATCTTCAAGAGCCTGAATTTAGCATTAAGAAAGAAGGGAAGGTACTTTTTAACAATAATCTGAGTTTTATAGTGGTTGAGGCAAATGTATAAGTCATAAGAGTATTCAGAGCTCATATTTTGACCAAATGCAAATTTATTTACATATCAAATACATATTATTCAAATATTGAAGTTAAAATTAATCCCACAATAGGATATAATAGTATCTCTTATAAATGAAATCTACAAATTTCCAGGACAACTTAGGCGTTCTTAAGAACCATGTAGGCCACTTCTGGTTGTGACCTAGAAAGATAATGCTCAGTTTAGACACTGTCTAACTGGAAACATGTGACTTGAGTTTCATTCGCTTACTGATAATAAAGAACTTTCCAATAGTAATAAAATATGTGGCACCCATTCTTTGAGTAAGGTGATATTTGTTGATTCTCTGATGACAATACATAAGTATTTCTCTACTTGTACAGAAGCATTTATCTTCCCACTTTCTTCTGGGAAAAGTAGTAGTTTCTATCATATGTTTTATTAATAGCATCATAAAATCAGAGGCTGGTAGGATGGTTCTTCCAAAGGACTTGCCAGAGTTCAGTTGTAACTTCAGCTCTAGGAAATCTGATACCATATACTGGCCTCTGGGAATCAACACTTATGTGTACATGCCCTACCCCACATACATAACTAAAACTAAAATAAATATTTACAAGGACTATTATAAAATTGGCTCTTTGTTTTTCTTCTAGGTTATCTAAGATTTAGTCATCTCTTCTCCTTTTCATATACTGAAACTTGTATTTTGTGCAAATCAATACTGTTCACTTTTTCCTTTTTTAAGTTTTAGTTTCTGAAACATCTAAAAGGTCTTTTAAGGTTTAAAATACTAATATTTTCATAATATATGTTGGCATTCCTTCTATGTTCTACCCAACAGTAGCGACAGCCAGGTAGACCTGGCTTGCTATAAAAGGGACTATTAGGACTCTCCTACTCTCTCTGATTCTCTGTCCCTTTTCTCTCTCCGACCCCTTTCTCCCTCTCTCCCCTCCCCCTCTGTCCCTCGCTCCACATGCTCCTGGCCAGTCTTTTTTCCTCTCTTTCTCTCTCTGTCCTTCTCTGTCTCCTCTCTTTCTCTGCCTCTACTCCCTTCTCAATTCCCCTTCCCATGACCCTAAATAAACTATTCTATGCTAGACCCATCATATGGCAGATACCTCAGAGGGGAAGGATGCTTAGCATGGGCCTGCTGAGATATGTCCTCCCATTGTACCATATTGCATGTCACAAAACATATCCTTGGTTTTATAAAACATATCAGTATATAAAATATATTATGTAATATATGATACTATGTTCATATTACAATATAAAAGTTATATGATAACCTCACTCCAAAGAGTTACCTTTGGACACTAAGATTTCAAAGAATTTGTAGAGGCTTATTTGATATTCTTGTTTTCTTTTAAATAATTCAGTTATTCTTATAATAATAGTATATTTTAAGTTCATAAATAAATAATTTAGTAATTCATAAATAATTTCTACAATAATGAAATGATACTTCCTGATGTGCTTATAAAAAGATAAAGAGATAAAGAGAATATGTTCTGTGGAGGTGTAGAGTGGTATGGGGGAAGGGGATGTCTCAGCTGGCCCATGCCAAGGCATCTCTGACCCCGGGGGACCAGCCACACATTGGTATAGAATAGAGTTTATTCAGGGCATGGAGAGGGGAGTTAAGAGGGTAGTAGAGACAAAGAGAGGCAAAGAGAGAGAAAGAGACTAGAGAAGTAGAGGCTGGACATGACCACGTGGAGAGAGGGGGAAGGGAAAGGGGAAAGGGGAAAGGGAAAAGGGTGAGGGAATAGAGGGATCAAGAGAGCAAGAGTGAGAGAGCAAGAGAGAGAGGAGGGGCAAGCAGCCCCTTTTATAGTGGGCCAGGTCTACCTAGAGGAGCATACTTGGCTGTTGCCAGGTAACTGTGGGAGTGGAGTTTAGACAGAATGCTAACATTTCCCATCAAAACTGAGAAGGATCTAGGAAACTGTGGTTTTTATAGTACAGAAGCCTTAACTCATAGGTGATACATTATTTCTTCCCTAGTAAAATAAGCCAGTTCAAACCAGATTAAAATATATATAAATGCATGTTGATCAGGAAGCTGCTCTCAGACAGGAGAGTTCATTGTCCCCAAGGAAGGAGGTCAGGCAAGTTGCTATAGGGAAGGAGAGAGGGGAGGGGAAAGAGAGAGAAAGAGTGCATACAGAGAGAAGGAAAAGCGGTGAAGAAGAAGAGGAGGAGGAGGAGGAAGAAAAAGAAGAAAGGAGAATGAAGGAGAAGGAGAAAAAGAGGAGGAAGAGGTTGAGGAGACAAAGAAAGAGAGGAGAAACCAAAATATCTGAGTTAGGTATATAGTCAAGAGCATCTGCTGGAAGGGCAGCCCAGCCCCTGGGCTGGAAAGTTCAGGGTTGTGGATGGGATATTTCAGGTAGGGATAGAGGAATGGTGGGAGAACCTGGAGGCCAGGTCTGCCTTGGTATGTAAAATATGCACCTTGTCTCTGGGTCTGAAACCCAGCAATAGGTGGTGTTATCATAACCGCATTATCATTTATGTTGTGGATAGTCATCTTGAGGAGTCTGTGCCCCTTCTTAACCCAAAGTTAATCTCTGTGGCTTAGAATCTGTTTATATTAACAAATAACCAAGCTTTGTTTATAATAAGCATAAACTAAACTAATTTTCTTGGACAGCTTCGTTAGATTCCTGAATAAGACTACTGAAAGATCCGAGTAATAATCTATGATTCATGAGGATGGAGCAACTTCAGCAGAAGGATAGAAATCAAGACTCCAGAGCAATTATAGCCTTTTGTTGGAAAAGAATGGACATGCTATTTAATAACAGAAATAAATTGGCTCACAGATTGTTATTTATAAATATGACCTTTTCCTCATCTCTATAGACCTTTTCTAAAAAATGGAAGGGTAAATAAATTCTCATTGACATTCATTTAATATAATGGAAATATACAATAAATTAGCTGACAAATGGTCAAATTGCCCTGACTTTGCTCCTCCTCCTTTTGGGAGCCACTTTTGCCTGTTAATAAATGGCTTTCCACTCTTCTTGGTAGTGCTTCACAACACCAAAAGTGCCCTTTTTTCTTGCTAATATGCAAAACCAGTTTGATTCTTCTGGAGGAATGGCCTGCTGAGATGTTGAACACATCAAAGTTTATATTTGTAAAGACCCCCTGGCCTGCACCAGGTGTGGTGTGATTGCAGGCTTTTGATTTAAAAAAATTACTTACCAACTTTTGACGAGGCAGAGTTTTTCCCAGGGATAAGCCTACCTCTTCTGGTCAGTTGGCTAGAGGACTTGGTATACTCTTAATTTGCTTAATAAAGTAAGCTGATTTATAATTGTCCCACACGGATCATTTTGTAAGACTTTTGGTTCTAAATGTAGGATCAAACCTAAGGATCTTTTAATTTTAAGCTCAATCTGAGATCTGAAATTCTTACGTTCAAGCTGAGACCTGAAATTACATTCTTATAGAGGAACCTTGGCTTTGTCCTGTCCAGTCACAACAGAAGGCTTCAGTGGATGTAGCTATTGACTTCTTCCCGTATTTCCTGATATTGCAAAGGATTTAAGGTAGTCCGTCATATATTGACTTTCCAAGTTTGTTTTTATGATTAAGATAAAACCAAAATAATATAAATGTGGAATGTTATTTTGTATATTGTTGTGAATCTCTCAGTATAGTATGGTGTCTTGTATGTGGTCGATGATAAACAGGATAACTGCTGAATTCTTTCTTCTGAAGCATCTGCCCTATACTTTGTGTGTTTAGTTTAGGGTTGTAAATATGGCTCAGGAAATTGAATAGAAGCTACAGCAATTGCAAGGCATACTCAAGGCCCTGAGTTTGATCCCCAGCACAACAACAACAACAACAAATCAAAAAGCCAAGCAACAAAGGAATAAGAGCAATAGAAATACTTTTAAAAGAAATAATACCCTCAGCTTAAACTGAGTTGTTTCCCTCAGAATTAGTATAAACATGAATTTACCTGTGATTATTTCTGACATTTGCTCTTAGAGGGTGTTGTCAAAAATCCAAAGAGATTACCATATACTATGGTAAACAGGATTTTAAGACCTGATACTTTGTTATCATAAAAATTACCATCCCAGTACAAGAGTTAGGGAAAGGACTGTAGGAATGAAGGGGTTTGGAATCCCATAGGAAGAACAATATCAACCAACCAGACTTACCAGAGCTCCCAGGAACTAAACAACCAACCAAAGAGTACACATGGAGGGACCCAGACTCGTGGTCCTGTGAAGTCTGGATTCCCCAGTGTAGGGGAATGCCAGGGCAGTGAGGTGGGAGTGGGTGGGTGGATGGGTGGGAGAGCACCCTCATAGAAGCAGGGAAATGGGGATTGGGATAGGGGGGTTTCCCAGAGGGGAAACTGAGAAAGAGGATGACATTAGAAAAAAAATTACCAGCTGTAATTGGTCTGCTATCAAGAGCCAAGAAAAGTCAGTGACCTCTACATTCATAAAATGAGATGGGACATTCATAAGGAATTAATATTCATAGTCTATAAAACTATGCAGATCCAAATATATATTTAATGCTTTCAGATATTTATTTAATAATACTTTTTGACTGAAAAAAATAAAGAAGGAAACGACCTAGGTATGGTGGAGGAGAAAGATTATTGTAGATTTGAGAGAAAGAGTAGTGAGAGACATGCATATTTGGGCAGGTCCAGAGTACACAATAACCAAACTGAGCTTGGCCATGTTAGGAGAAGTGGAAGTCAAGAAAGGAGAGAAGCTGCTGGCCAAGAGGGGCAGCCTAGGTCAAGAAACTAACAAAGAGACTGGCATAGTCAAAATGGCTGGATTACATATGGAATGGCAACTGGAAAGAAGGGCAGCCCAGTCTCTAGGCTGGAGAAGTTTAGGGTAGGGGATGAGTATGCCAGCCTGGATAGGCCTATAGCAGATAGAGACTGAGGGATTCAGGGGAGAATCTGACTGTCTACTTCGGTATATTAATGGGCACTTCAGTTAGCCATTTATCCAGCATTTGAGACCTAACACTTTTTGAGTTATATTTTACCCCTTAAATAGTCCATTTAGTAGTCTAGTTAGTAGAGTGCTTGGTTTGGTTGTATAATTATTGATTTGACCCCCATCACAAGCAAGCAAGCAAACAAACAAAGAAACAAACACCCAAACAAACAATACCAAAAACCAAAAAACCAGAAAATCAATGTAATGAAAGTGTATTTACATATGTTTATCTCATCATAATGATACTTCTAAGAAAAATAAATAAAGACTACTTTGTGATGAATGAACACTGTGACATGGCAGTTGTCTTCTTAGGTTCAAATCCTAAGAAGTTTTGATGACCAACTGTATGATTATATAATTAGAGACAACTTTTATTCTTTTTAACCTCATATTTAATCACATGAAAAATAAAAACACTCATACTATCTTAGCTAACATTTCAGAAATTAAAATAAGGATATTTCTTATAAAGTGCCAGATTTATAAGGATTAATCAAAAATAACAACTCTAAGTATGATTAGATTCTTATAGAAATATAAAATACAGGAAAATTGTAGTGGTTTAAATAGGTATGACACTCATACTCATGTGTTTGAATGCTTGGACCATAGGGAATGGCACTATTAGGAAGTATGTCCTTACTGGAGTATTGTGGTCTTGTTGGAGGTAGTGTGTCACTGTAAGGGTATGCTTTGAGGTCTCATATGCTCAAGCTATGCCCAGTGTGGAAAACAGTCTCCTGCTACCTGTGAATCAAGATGTAGAACCTCAGCTCCTTCTCCAGTACCATGTCTGCCTACACTCTGCCATGTTGCCTGCCATGATGATAACAGACTAAAACTCTGAAACTATAAACCCCAATGAAATATGTTTTTTTTTTTTTTAAATAAGAGTTGTTGTTGTCAGAATCGACTGCAGCAGTGGAGGTGGAGGTGGAGGCAGCTGCAGCAGTGGAGGTGGTTGAGGTAGAGGCAATTCCCCCTCCATACTCACGTTCTCCCCACTTCACCTGAACCCTCGCACCTAGCAGTGCCAGAGATCTCTGTGGAAAGCCCTCAGTACACAGGCCCACATCTGGCTACTTCGCTAAAAATGTTTATCAGATGTAGAAGTTTTCTAGTGAAATTTTTATGGTCATGTATGTTTGCTGTCATGTCATTTGCAAATAAAGATACTTTGACTTCTAAAAAAGCAGAGTTGTTGTTGTCATAATGTCTCTTCACAGTAATGGAAATTCTGCCTAAGACAAAAATTAAAAATATATATATTAAGGAAAATCAAAATAAGGACAAAAGGCTAGTATATAGAGGAGTCAACCAAGTTTCTAAAAATGAAATTCTCAGCCATGGTTTGTCTGTGAGCTATCTTTGTACTTCAGAAAGTCCAACCTACCATCAGGGCAAAACCATTAAAGTTCCATAGCCTCTGATTTTCTAAGTGTCTATGTTGTGCACCCTAAGAAGTGGTTCAATCTCATTATATTATTAAGTGATATAAACAAGCACTGGTCAGTCATCTTAGTTAGGGTTGCTGTTGCTGTGACAAAACATCATGACCAAAATCAGCTTGGGAAGTAAAGGTTTATATCACCTAACAGCTTGTAGCCCATCATCCAAGGAAACGGGAACCTGAAGACAGAAACTGAAGCAGAAGCTGTTGATGAAATCTGCTTACTGTCTTGCTCCTCATAGCTTACTCAGGCTAGTTTCTTAAAGCACTCATGACCAGGGTTTGTAACACCAACAATGAGCTGAGTCTACACACACCAATCATAAATCAAGAAAATGCAGTGCCAGCTTACATATAGGCTAGTCTGGTGAAGACATCATTTTTTTTTCTTTTAAATTGAGGTTTCTCTCTTACAAAATGATTCTACTCTGTGTCCAGTTTACATAAATTCACAAGCATTATCAGCAGACAGATGAATATAACAATTTACAAGTCATCCAGAAATGGATTAGACCAGTTTCTCTTGGAAACTATGAAATAGATTTGTTAAACATGACTGGTAGGTAATTTTGTACAGTAAAGCTGAAACAGTTGGCCATTTGTTTACTCAATCAGGAAACAATAACACATTTTCCAATATTTGCTAAGGTTCTCATATGTATAATTTATTTGCAGGAAGGAAAATGCTGCAGTTAAAAATGCTTGTGGGCTTGTGAAATGGCATAACACAAAAAGATTCTTGCTACCAAATCTGATGAGCTGAGTTTAATCTCCAGGATCCAATAGTGGGCAGAGATAACAAACCAATTCTCACAAGCTGTATTCAGACATAAGATAATATTTGCAAATTTTAAAAATGATTAAAAGAAAAATTCATGCTCTGTTGTAACAGATTCAGCTGTCATCTTGACACAAACTTAAAAGTTCATTGGCAAGTAGGAACCTTAAGTGATGAAGGGCTTGATCAGATTGGCTTATAGGGCATTTTTAATATTGACAATTGACATGAAAAGGTCCAACTACCTAGTCTTGGGTTGTATCAGAACATGACAGAACACAAGAGGAGGATGGGATAAGTCACTAAGCAGTGTTCTTCTAAGTTTCTGCTTTGATTTCCTGTCTTTCCTCACTCAATGATGGATTTTAACCTGTTAGAAGACATAGACCCTTCCCTCTTCAACTTGCTTTCATTCATGGTGTTTATCACATAAAAAAAAAAAAAGCCAACAACAAAAAAAAAAAAAAAAAAAAAAAAAAAAAAAAAAAAAAAACTAAGACACCTCACATCTGATTGTTAGTAAATGAAATAAACTTATTGTAGTGATTTGAATAGGTTTGACCCCCATAGACTCGTGTTTGAATGCTTGGCCCACAGGGAATTACAGTATTAGGAGGTGTGTGATTGTAAGAATAGATGTGACATTGTTGGGGGAAGTGTGTCATTGTGGCCATGGGCTTTGAGGTTCTATACTCTTCAAGATTCACCTATTGTGGAAGAGGCCCTCCTCTTAGCTGAATTCAGATCAAGATGTAGAACTGTCAGCTCCTTCTCCAGCACCATGTCTGCCTAGAAGCTGCCATGCTTCCTGCCATGATAAGGGTTGAAATTGTAAGCTAGTCCCAATTAAATGTTTTCCTTGTAAAAGTTGCTGTGGTCATGGTAAATGAATGAAAGCCGAACTAAGACACTTATGTGAATAAGAAATAGAATGAATAAGAAATAGACAGTCCGGAGGACCTAGGTTCAATTCCCAGTGCCAGCACACTACTATCTGAAACTACAGTTTCAGGAGTCCAACATCCTTTTCTGGCCTCTGAGGATAAGGGGCATGTATGTGGTACATACAGATACATGTACGCAAAATACTTAATATATCCAATATTTTTTTAAATTAAAGTTCAATGTGAATAGGGATTTATTTAATGAAGTGTAATTGAGTAAGGTGTGCAAAGATTTGAGAGAAAAACACTTGAAGTGCAAGTATAAAATCTCTGATGTAGCAAAGCACCTCATTTTATCTGAAGATTAGTATTTGAGGTTTGGTGGCTTCCTATGGTAGATAAATGGAAAGATTATCATATAGATCTGTCACAAAGTGGTCACTGTGGGCTTCCTAGGGTATAACAGTTAGAAATAAATGAACAGAATAGGCTTGTGGAGCAAGTGAAATATACCAGGAATGTAAGATGTTAAGAACTCTGAATGGGAAATGAGCTTTGAAATACTCCATACTAATTCTTTTCTTTCTTTTCGTTTTTTAAATTAAATTATTTTATTTATTTACATCCCAAATGTTGCCCTCCTTCTTGGTTCCCCCTCCAAGAGTTCTTTACCCGATCTGCCCTTCCCTTTGCCTAAGAGCATGCACCCCCACCTGTAGCCGCCTGTGGCCACAGATCAACTGGGTTCTCCTGAAAGAAGGGGTGGAAGGGCAAGAGAAAGATGAAGCCAAGACAAAGTTCTCTGATCAAGACTTGAAGTTTAATGTTCAGCTCTTCAATTTAAAGGGAAAGCCCCACTGAACCCCTTCTTGTTTCACCCGGAGATGGGTGGGGAAACCCATCCTTGATCACTGCTGGAGATGTCTCAAGGCAAGCTCAGCAGGCAGTTTATTCTTCTAAGTTCCTATAGCAGGCTGCAGCCAAGGTGGGTAATTCCACCTAGGCCCTATTATTTGATCTATTGTGGTAAACAGGGTCTTTCAGGCCTGCTCAAGGCTGGGGGGAGGGCATACCCACCCACTCACCACCCCTCATCCATCCAATCCCTCACACCTCCAACATCCTCTTTCCCTGGGGCATGAAGTCCCAGCATTAGGCCCATCGTCTCCTACTGAGGCCAGACAAGGCAGTTTTTTGCTATATATATGCTGGAGGCCACAGACCAGCCCATGCATGCTCTTTGGCTGCTGGCTTAGTCTCTGGAAACTGTGAGGAATCTGGGTTAGCTGATACTGTTGTCATCCCCTTCAGCTTTTTCAATCCTTTTCCTAACTCTTCCACTGGGGTTCCTGACCTCAGTCTAATGGCTGGCTGTAAGTATCTGCATTTGTGTCTGTCAGCTGCTGGGTAGAGCCTCTCAGAGGACCGACATGCTAGGCTACTGTCTGCAAGCATAACACGGCATCAGTAATAGTGTCAGGCTTTGGTGTTGCTTATGGTATAGGCTGGTCACTGGATGGCCTTTCCTTCAGTCTCTCCTCCATTTTTATCCTTACATTTCTTTTAGACAGGAACAATTCTGGGTCAAAAATTTTGAAGGTAGGTGGGTGTCCCATCCCTCTACTGGGTACCATGTCAATCTACTTGAGGTAGTCTTTTCAGGTTCCTTCTCCTCACTATTGGGTACTTCTTTCAAAATATATAAAGAACTCAAGAAGTTAGACTCCAAAAAACTAAATTACTCAATTAAAAAATGGGTTTCAGAGTTAAATAGAATTCTCAACAGAGAAATCTCAAATAGCTGAGAAGCACTTAAAGAAATGTTCAACATTCTTAGTCATCAGGGAAATGAAAATCAAAATGACCCTAAGATTCTTATACCAATCAGAATGGCTACAATCAAAACCTCAAGTGACAGCACATGCTGTCAAGGATGTGGAGAAAGAGGAACACTACTTACTCCATTACTGGTGGGATTATAAACTGGTACAACCACTCTAGAAATCAATCTGGACGTTCCTCAGAAAATTGGAACTAGCTCTACTTGAAGATCCAGCTATACCACTCCTGAGCATATACCCAAAAGATGTGCCACCATACCACAAGGATATGTACTCCACTATGTTCACAGCAACCTTATTCATAACAGTTAGAAGCTGAAAACAACCCAGATGTCCCTTAACCAAAGAACAGATGCAGAAAATGTGGTTCATTACACAATGGAATTCAGCTGTTAAAAATGAGGGCATCATGAATTTTTCAGGCAAATGGATGGAACTAGAAAATATCATCCTGAGTGATGTAACTCAGACCCAAAATGACATACATGGTATGTACTCACTGATAAGTGGATATTAGCCAAAAAGTACTGAATACCCATGAGGCAACTCACAGACTGTATAACGTTTGACAAGAAGGAAGGCCCAGGTGAGGATGCTTCAGTCCTACATAGAAGGGGGAATAAAATAATCATTGGAGGCAGATGGAGGGAGGAACCTTGGTGGAAAAGGGGAGAAGGAGGGGTCAGAGGGGCAGGATCAGATATGGGGGGAGACAAATGAGAGGCCCAGAGAGCCAGGAGAATGAATGAAAATATATAGCTGCGGGGGGTGGGGCGGTAGGGGATAAAGGGGATGAGGGGATTCTCTACTCTAGAAACTCCCAGAGACCTGGGATGGGACAGGCTCCCAGAACACAATGGAGATGACCTCCATCCTATTTCTAATCCTTGTCTACATCTATCTTGAACACAAATGCCCTTTTATGCTGGAAGTATCTTTGTTCACATCTACCACTAATTCACAAAACATTAAATACCCCATATTTTTCTTACAAGGGAATTTGACAGTCTAAAGTTCCACATGTCTTTGGGGCATGCAAGGACAGTCCCAATGATTTGATCTATTATTTTGACCTTGTGAAAGTATATAGTTAAGTTTTGAATGTCCATAATAAGAGATTTTTGTTGTTGTTTTTTCGTCCTTTTGGCAGAATCTTACGTTGTAGTCCACACTGATGTTGAATTCACCATCCTAGTGTACTCCCAGGTATTGAAATTACAGCTACATATACCACCATGCCTGACAACAAGAGATATTTTTATAATCAGTAAGGCTTGTGTAGCTCTGTGTATCATGGATGACCAACCCTTGTTCATACCATGTGTAGGAAGTGGTTCTCCCCGCCGTCAGGATGGCGGTTGGCATGTAGCCAGCAGGCATGAGTGGGCACCGGGGCTGTGGTTCATTATAGAGAAAAGGTTGTGCTTCCAGGTGTGGCTACCCTCGCATCACAGGAGCAGCCAATTAACAGTGACAGCGTGGCAGCTGCTGATAGGATTGAGGCAATGCATATAAGGTGGAGGGGCGGTAGCAGGGAGCATTCAAGGGGATTGAAGAAGAGGAAGAAGCAAGCTTGCTGTACAAGGAAGCTGAATAAACTGCTTTAAGAAGAACACGGTTGTCGCTGCCTTTTATTCCGCAGGATGGAGCAGAGGGCAAGCTATAATCATGCAGGGATAAGATGGAACCACTTCACAGGGTGCAAAGCATAGACACATAGAACAGCAGGGGTTGTGGAACTTTAATGACTTTTTCCTGATGACAGGTGTGACTTCCTAAAGTACAAAGTTAGCTACATCTTTTATCTACATCTATATCTTTCATAATCAGTAAGGCCTGTTATCTAACACCTGTCAACTGCTATGAGATACAGTGGCAGATACCCCTGCATTTCCTATGGCAACAGAATGCTTATCTGTTTAGTGTATTACTTACTTTTCAATTGTGATGAAACACCATAACTAAGACAATTTATAGAAGAAAGGGTTTATGTAGGATTAAGATTTCAGAGATATAAGGGCCCATGATGGCAAAGTGGAGGCATAGCAACAAGCAGTAAGTAGTCGAGGACTCATGTCTTAAATCATAAAGATGAAGCAGAGAATACAAATTGGCAGTTATCATTTAGCCTTGAATTATGTACACAGTAACATATTTTTTTTTTCAGCAAGGCTATACTTACTAAGCCTCCCAAAAGAGCACTACGAACTCGGGATCAAGTATTCAAAACCAAGAGACTATGGAGGACATTATCATTCAAACCACCCTATGTCTATTCCCTTATTCCATAGGGTCATGACCATATTATAAAGTAAAACTGCATTTAGTTCAACTTTAAAAGTCTTTAAAATCTTTTACAATGTCAATTGTGATTAAAAGTTCATCTCCAAAGTCTGTTCTGAGACTTTAAGCAATCTCTTAATTATAATCTCTTATAAAATGAAAAAACAAATTACATACTTCCAACATATAATTCCAAAAAAGAGTTGTGGGAGCATGGTGAGGAAATAATAGACCAAAGCAAGACCAAACACAGAAGGACAAACAGCAAGAACAAATCCTGAGTAGTTCTATGTACAGTGTTGAAGGGCTTAGATAGCTTTGCCCTTCCAGCTTGCTGCTTGGAACATGCATCTCTCCCTGTGTGCAGCTCTCCTTGGATGATGTTTCATGTCTCTGGTACCTTGAACATCTTGGCCATATAACCCAGGCTTCTCTTTCCTAACTTTACACATTGGGACCTCTGATTCTTCAGTCAAGGATTCCCCTGCCCCGTTTTATTTGGCCTGTCTTTAGCAGCCCTCTAAAACCACAAAGGAATATTACATATTCCTTTTACTCATGTATCTTTTGTGACTCTAAAGCCAGCACTACATGCATGACACTTTCAAATCCGACTGCCAGCTTGGAATGGACCATAGTCCACTTGAACCACATTAGCAGCAGCTGTTTGATGCAGTTGACTTTCAGAAGTAGAAAGTGAACTCTTTCACAAGTTGACAGTTTAGCAGAGTATAGTCTTGGCCTGAACATACCCTACTACTTATTCTTATGAGTAGTACTTGTAATGTAGATTACTTATTAATGTAGATTAGGTCTCTTCTTATTCTCCTTATCTCTTGCAGCACAAGTCCTGGCTATAATACTGTTCTCTGGTGCCCCATTTCTTTTGTATTTTCCCTTCCCTACTTTCTCTTTTATATTGTAGACTAGAGTAATAGTCATTAATAATAACCACAGTAAGTAAATATTTAACAATAATACATAGTAAGTCACATTCAATAGCGTGTATGTATAATCTAAGTACTTAGGAGACCAAGGCTGGAGAATTCCCATGAGCATGTAGCCTGAACTACAATAGTGAGTTCTAGTTCAGAGTGAACTACAGATTGAGGGTTGTCTTTAAAAATTCAGAAAAACAAATGCTAATGGTTACAAAAATAATAAATACCGGGCAGGGTTCCTTAAGGGAACAAGAATAATAGAATGCATATTATTTAAAAAATGATTTGTTAAATTGGCTTAAACTAGAGTGCCTGGAATTCAAACATGGTCATATACACTCTGGTCTATGGATAAAACTGGATGCCTCAAACATGCTGAAGTGGAGTTCCTGAAGGCTTTCAAGCAGCATAGGAATGTAGACTGGCTAGAATATGATAGTAGAGTATGGCAGCAGCAGTAGATACACACACTCAAGAATAGTAAGCAGCAAGAGATTACTTTATCTTCAGGCCCCTAGTTGGAAGCACTGACTACTTTAAAGTAGTCAGTATTAATATACTAGTTGATTTTAGCTGGAAATGCCCTCACAGAAACCTACAAAATAGTGTCTCCTATATTGACTATATTCTGTCAGGTTAAGAATTAAAACTAAACATGATGCTAAACTATACAGACTTGTATCTCTAAGTGTTGCAAATAATTTATTGAAAATAAATTGAGAATCTGTTATGTGTCAGACTGTATAAAGTTCTTTTAAATTTTATTTAATTTTCACAAAAATAAGTTATTATTTTCATTTTTCCTAATATAAACTCAGGGATTTCCTAGATTTAGACTGATTTGGCCAAAGTATAAGCTAAGAAGTAGTAGAACTGGGCATTTCTAGAAATGTCTCCCTTCAAAGACCAACTGAAATGCCTACCAGGTCTTTCTGATTCTTTTTTTTTTTCACATGCTAACTATTGCATAACAAGTGTAAAAATTTAACAGATCCTTTCAATGAACAGCATTTTATCTTTAAGAGACAGTTCATTCTGTATGATTTTTAAAGGCATTATCATTCTGAAAAGACCACGTTTGCTGACTATTCAAATGAGAATAGCAGTGAGCACATGTCTACACCACAATGTTCACTTTCAAGATATCACATGGCACCTATAGAAAAACGAATTTAGAGACTAGACAGAGATGAGGCTAAAACTGTGCTTTGTCAGTTTAAACTTCGAATTATATATATATATATATATATATTTCATGAATATGTATTCATGTGCATGTAGGGGCATGTACATATACATGCATATGGAGACAAGAAGGTGACATCAAGTTTCTCCTCATCTTAATTTGAGACATGGTCAAAATTTTCTTCCTTCCATGTCTTTTTGTGTGGGCTGCCACCAGAAGTCTGGGGCCAGATTTAGGGTGGATCTTCTCATCTCAAATGATTGCATTAAGAAAATTCCCAGAGGTGTGCTCAGCTGCTTGGGTTTCAATTGATTACAGATGAAGTAAAGTTGACTACTAAGATTAGCCTTCACAGTATTTTTAAATTTGGAAATTTTTAGTAAATTATTATTATTATTATTATTAACCCTTTTGTTCTTGTAGTTATTTTCGCTTTCGTTTGTTTGTTTGTTTTTTCCAAGACAGACTGAGTTTTTCTGTGTAACCCTGGTCATTCTGGAACTCACTCTGTAGACCAGGCTGGCCTTGAACTCAGAGATCCACCTGCCTCTGCCTCTTGAGCACTGGGAAGGTGTGCACCACCACTGGCTGGCTTTTTCTAAGTTACTGTTTACATTTTTAGTTTTGTTGGTTTGGACAGAATGTATATGTCTATGCATACAGACTTTATGCAAGTGAATCCATGGCATTAGTTTGAATTCTGTTGCAGTTCTGACATTCAGACAAAATGTGACTTGGAGAGGCAAGAGTTTATTTTAGTTTATCCTTCCTTATCACTGTCCTTCATTTAGAGAAACCAAGATAGGAATCTGAAAGCAGGTACTGAAGTGGAGACCACAGATGAAATGTTACTGACTGCTACCTCTCTTATACAGTCCAAGCTCACACTCCCAGGTTTAGTACCATCAACAGTGGGATGTGTCTACATCAATCAGCAATCAAGAAAATTTCCCATAGACATGGGAGAGACAAGTCAAAGGCAGAGAATTCTTCAATAAAGGTTCCCTTTCCTAGGTGACTCTAGTTTCTGTCAAATTGATGAAACATAATCATTGCTAAATCTATGTGCCTGACTGAGTGTCTCTCTCTCTCTCTCTCTCTCTCTCTCTCTCTCTCTCTCTCTCTCACACACACACACACACACACACACACACACACACACACACACACACATCACCCAGTTATTTATAATACAGTGGTTAGTCTCTTTGGCAAAAGCAATTACAAGTTGTGGATTACAAATTCATCTTAATTTAGCATGTATGCTTATTCTTTTCAAAATTTATAATAATATTTGAAAGAACAAGACACCAATGTATAGCAAATGTTAATGGGGTTCTTAATAATAAAATGTAGTTAAACAAATAAACACAAAGATGCTAGATTTAATTTAAAAGCATTATCTTTCACACTATTGCTTTATAGTAAGAATTTTTAACTGAGTGTAATATCCAGAAAAGGGGACAATGTCCTTGTGTTCATTAACAATAAAAATACTACAATTAAAAAGATTGGTATCTAATGATGTATCTTTGTTTATTTTGTATGCAAAGTGATCACTTACATATGTTATAAATGAAGTGGTTTCCTACAAATGGTGCCTTTTCATGCTGAAAAATGTTAATATAAATCATAGTATTAATCATTGGCTCATAGAATACCAGAAGGCACATATAAAAACCCATATCTTTACTGTAAATATTTCCCATTAACTGTAATATATTAGTAGTTGAAGTTCACTGCAAATTTTTGTTGACTTTATTGCTACAATGCTGCATGGCATATGAAACCTGAGTTGCATAATAAGAAGTCCTGGACAGGAATTCTTCTATTAACAATGACAGTACATTTGTCATCATGATGATAAACTCCAGGGATGCTTCTAGATTATAAATTACCAGAGCAGCCTTTGTGCTGCACTGGCTTGATTTGTCAGTGCTTTCATCTTAAATTCCTGTTTTATTGTGAGCTATAAGTCAACAATTTTGAGCTGTTTCTTTGTTCTCAAGGACTGATCTCTAGATTTACAAAAAAACCAAATCAAAACAAAAAACCTTCTTAGGTGTGATTTACATTTTCTAACCAGTGAGAACAAAAGTCTGGTATCTTAAGTCATATTGGAGGAATTTGTACAATACAGCCAGTTCCAATTAAGAAAAAATATGTTTAGGTAAACATCAGAATAATCACATAAAACCAGGGTTTGTAAAAAAAAAAAATCTCATTTTTGTGCTTTAAAATTTAATCATCAGAAAGAGAACTAGATATAAGTATCAGGCATTAAAGGTAACTACGTGTGTCTAGTGTTCCCCCCCTTTTATGAAAGGAGCACCATGACAGTTCCCTTCAGTCTAATAATAAGAATGGAAGAATTTGAGAAGTAAGAAAACATTGCAGTGAAAACGGAGCATTTAAGAAGCCACGCAAATTTGAAATAGAAATAGCTTAACTGTGCCTTTGGCTTAGAGGCAAACTTCAGACATCTGTGACAATTTTTGGCTAGAGTTAAAATGTCCTTTCAGCTTTTTTTTTGTGACAAACTTGTTTTACAGTCTTTAGTCTTCTTTACATGCCTCTAATAGAGTTGTAAATAATAACAGTTACAAATAGACTCTTCAATTGCCACATTAAAGATGTATAGTTATATACAGATATTAAAAATGATGAGAACTCTCAGATTTCTATCAAGGAAATTCAATGATATAGACTAACTTTTTTGTACACAGGTTAGAAAGAACATCAGATATTGAGTTCAAGGAGTTTATTTGTAAGAATAAAAATGGTAGCAATGTTCAGAGTCACCATACTTCAAGTATATGCCTTATTATCATTTAGAGGAACAAAACTATCAAGCCCATGTATAAGCTCCATCTCTGTCATCACAGCAATTTTGTTCATGAGACCACTAGGGGAAGGGTAGATATCGCATGGAAAAGAGGCTGCTAGCTATAGAATGGGTCATCTTGTTTACTTAATAAATGAAATCCCCTGCTGAAGTTATCTTTAGATGAACATTTAGGTGGGACACAACTATCTTCACATCCTTTGCCCATTTGGTGAGATCTATCCACACATTTCTTTCCCAGATGTCTTTCTCGACTATTTTCCAGTTATGCTCTTTCGATATCACTGACAGTAAACAATCACACATCTGGCCATTTCTACTTCCAAGAAAAATATATAAACATATATACTGCCAAAGTTCTACCAAATTTGAAGATTTTCCTTCACCCCTGTCTTTCTGGATTGTTTCTGTACGGTTGTGGCTGTTCCCTTCTGGGTAGTACCTGCATAGCATGCACAACCCTCAGTAAACCATGCCCAGGTCTTATCTTCCTCAGTTAGCATATCACAGAACACTCACTGTGCTGGCTGGTTTTATGTCTACTTAATACGAGCTAGAGTCATCAGAGAGGAGGGATTCTCAACTGAGAAAATGCCTTCATGAAATCAGACTGTAAGCAAGCCTGTAGAGAGAGCACTTTCTTAATAAGTGATTGATGTGGGAGGTCCCAGCCAATTATGTGTGTGGCTACCTCTGGGCTAGTTGTGTTTGTCAAGGAGTGGAAACCATTGACATTTGGGCAATTTGCTCCTTTAAGTTATTTGCTGGTGCACTCATTGACTGTTCAGACCCCATCATGTATTGCTGCTCTGCATATCATGCTTTATGGGTTTGTGAACGAGATAATACTCAGCTGATGATAGGTAGCTCAACTAACAAGGTAATTTGGTGGTCCATTGTCACAACAATATTT
This sequence comes from Mastomys natalensis, assembly GCA_021653895.1. Lineage (NCBI taxonomy): Eukaryota > Metazoa > Chordata > Mammalia > Rodentia > Muridae > Mastomys > Mastomys natalensis. The sequence goes on along the minus strand of JAJTUV010001458.1, from coordinate 37,056 downwards.
TTCTGCTATGGCCCAATAGCAGCCTAAGAGCTCTCTCTCTAAGAAAGAATAGTTGTCTACAGATGATGGTAAAGCCTTGATCCAAAATCCCAAACATCTCCTCTATGATTTGCTTACAGGGGAACACCACAGGCTCCAACACTGACATGACAAGTACCATTGCATCTGCTGGATTATATGATCCAAGTAATAGAGCAGTCTGAAAACCAGCCTGCATATGTTGAAGAGCCTTTTCTGGTTCTAGATCCCATTCAAAGTCTGACATTTTCTGAGTCACACCCAAGTTAGGAATGTGCTGTCTCTAAAATCCAAATAGGCCCACTAAATGTTCTACTTCTCTCTTGGTGATAGGAGGGGCTACATGCAATAAGTCATCTGTTAGCTTTAAAGGAATATTTCTTCATGCCTCATACAACTTGACTCCAAGAATTTTTATTAAGGTAGAAGAAGACCTGAAATTTTTTAGATTTATTACCCATCGTTTGACTTGTATATGCTTGTATATGTCTCAGGTAATTGTTCCCTTCTTCTTACTTAGCTCAATTAGCATAATGTCATCAATGTGACCAGTGTGATATTTTGTGGAAAACAGATAGATTATCAATATCCATTTGAATTAAGTTATGAGACAGAGTTGTAGAGTTAATATACTATTTAACTAATCAGTATATTGTATTATATCATTATAGTATATACTATATAAAGCACACATATTACTATATAAATTAATATGGTGTATTATACTATACCCTCCAGTCACTCTCATTATAATAAAAGAAAATATAATAAAAGAAAATAGTTTTGGCTCATGATTTTTCCTGGTAGAGATAATTCTAAAAGCTTTCAATATTCCTCACTCTACAAGTTCAGAGAAACAATGTGGAGATTCTGACAATTTCTAAGTATATTATCCCAGTTATGCATCAGGAACTGGGGAAATAATTACAAGATGAATTTGGAGACCTACTGGAGCTACTGTGAGTCAAACTTCAGCTAAACCTCCACTAAACATCTGTTCTGCACAAGCCCCTACTTTAACTAAAGAGCCACAATACTTCTTGGGGTTTCCAGAATCAGAGTAAATTCAGAACCAGGTTCCAGTACACCCTGGAAAGTCTGATTAAACAATAAGACTTTTTCTCAGTGTTCACCCATTTTTATAAAAGGTCATCGGTTCCTCTGTAGAGAACCGATACAAGAAAAAATTAACATTCCAACACTTCAGTCCTTTGTCAGGAGGACTTAGTCATTCTTCTATTCAAAGGATTCTGAGTCTGAAAATGGTCAAGTCTGAAAATTAGTTCATGGACTGAGATGCCACCAAGGTAGTATGTCTCTTATTTAAGATTTTTTTTCTTTGCTTATACAAATTGAACAAAAATGTAGTAGGCTTATCTATTTCATTTCTGGAAACACTATGACTGATTAACCAATACCAAAGCTATTCCACCATAAAACCCATTATGGGTCAGATCATCATACACATTGCCTTGCCTGTGAGACCCATTATGTTAACTATGGAAAACTTGGTTATTCATTGCTGCCACCTGCCCATGCTACTCTAGGGCTCAATTTAACCCATCACATTTAATTCATTCAATTGAGCAGCAGTGTTTCCAACCCTAAGATCTGGCTCAAGGAAAAGAGTAATTACAAAATTCTTCTAATGTGCTGGTGCTTTAGATTTCTGGAGCATATTGAGATGACATGAGAGAGAAAGAGAGAGAGAGAGAGAGAGGAGAGAGAGAGGAGAGAGAGAGAGAGAGAGGTAGGTCTGACCTCAGCAAGAGGGGCTGTTTATTTAAAACAGCAAGAAGTAGACACTCTCCTGAGAAATACAGGATGTGTCTGAGGAAGGAAGGAGATATTTGGCCTTTATATAGGACACTTGGGGAATGAAGAAGTTAAGTGCAGCTATAGGGGCTAAATGCTTATCTGCAGTCTTTACTCCTTTCAGAGATGTTTGACCAAACAAGGCTGTTTTATTTTATGAGACTGCCTTGGTCCAACTCAAAGGATGTTAATCAGAGTAGGTGACTGAGTTAAGCCATGTGGATGAGGGGGGAGGGCCTAGAATTTCAACACATGGGAGGGGGGTTCGATAAGCCACAGGAGAACAGAAACTCTCCCCTCTGACAGAGTTTTTTCAAGATTTATTCTAACAGTGATCCTTTCACCACATTGTCTTATAGGATTAGAGAAGGGCATGTCTTCTGAGCCTTCCTATTGGTTTAGGTTTTACCCAGCATATTCACCCTAGTACTGCAATTTCCAATGTCTTACAATTTCTTCAACAATATCACAGACATCTAGTTCCTTTTTGGTAGGGCATGTTTTGACAAATGCTTTATACAACCAATTGGACTTTTGATCTCATTTCTGTGTGAGCTTCCATATAAATATAGGATCTCCACTCAATGGGCCCATTTGATAAATTCAGCCTGATTCAGTTTAAGGTTCTTCAACCATTATTTCACACCCTGAAAATTCATTCCTAACACTTACCTCCCAGAGTTCTGCTTGAAGGAATTAGGGAACTCTTTAGTGATGTAGTGAACCTCATTATTATTGTATTTTATAAAGCGGTATAATGCGGTGGCAGCAGGAATAACTTGGTGGCAGTCCAAGTAATCATGCAATACAGCAGACCTAGTACAAAGAAGACTTATTTGGGGGGATGGAGCGGGGGCCTGGAAAATGGGAGAGAAAAGGACAGAAAGAGAAAGAAAGAGAAATAGGTTGGTTGGGAACACCTGGGGACAGAGAAAAAGAGAGTGAAGAAGGGGAAGATACAAAGAGAGAATGGGTAAGGAGCAGTCTTCTTATAAGGTGTAGAGCCTGGCTCCCACCTGGTATCAGGTGATGATGTAAGTTGTTGCTATGTCCTGAGAGGAACCTAGTGAAATTGTCTACAGCCAATACTCATGGTCTACAATTTCTGTCTTCCCTGTAACAACCCTCTTAATTTCAGTCTGGTTATAGATCTAGGGGCAGCAGATGTCCCTCTGGTGATCCCTGAGGGACATTATTATTATCTTGCCTGGTGCTTCAGGGAAAGTCACTGCCAGTTTGTCAGACAATAACAAAGAGGTAAAGTGAGAGAGGGCAATATTGCAAGGTAGGGATGAGTATACATCCTCTGCTGTGGATGGAGAAACCATTTCCTCAGGTGAGATAAGCCTTTCAGGATCTGAGGGCTCATAGGGCTTTAGTAGGGTCCTCCCATACATCACCACTCTAAGTAGCAGAATTTCATTCCCTACCAATCAGTGCCATTACTTTTGTTTTTTGAGACTGTATTTCAATTATATTTCTCTTTCCTTTCTTCTCTCAAAACTGTTTTATATAATGTTCTCTACTCTCCTTCAAGTGTATGGCCTTTTTTTTCATCAATTGTTATTGCATATTAGTGCCCTTGTTTTAATAACGGATACCTACTGAGGCTGAGACTTCAAATTTCATTGTAATTCAGCCAAAATTATAAGATCTTTGTTTGATTTTCCTCAGTCAATCAGCTCCATAGCTGATGGAAAGCACTTTATTTTCTAGGGCACATTTAGAAACATTTAGACTGTTCATGTGCCTCTGGAACTGGTCAATTATATCACCAACTTCATTTTCCCTGTTTACACTATATCTTAGGGATGTATAATTTTGTCATGGAGCAGTTCTTTCTTTGTTAATTTATTCAGAAATTCTAGAAGTCACCAGCCAGCAGTTATTTTCCATATTTGTCCACAAATTGTCAGAAGTTTTGGGTTACTAAATCTCTTGATCCTCATAGGAGGTAAATCAAATAATCAAATGCATTTATGTCAGTAAGTTCTGAAATAGGTCACATCGTGAACTTTTAGTGCTCTCCATGCTTACAGAAGAACCTCTGGTAACTGCAGATGTCAGAAAACTGAAAAGTGTGTTCAGGGTACTTAATTAGGTATTTTATTAGTGTCCATTACAGGTTAGGATCTGGCTAGTCCAATAACAGAGAGGCTAAGAATCTAATAGTTGTTTAGTTCATAAAGCTGAAGGCCTAAGATGGTCTTCAGTCTGTGTTGAAATATCAAGGAAGTGTGTTCTAATAGCAGCAAAGAAATGCCTCTGCAGCAATATATAGGAAGCTGCCAACGAGAGTGTGGGTAATCAGGCAAAAAGCAAAAGCTTTCTTACACATATTTTCAGTTGGGCTGCTACCAGAAGGTATGGCCCAGATTTAGAGTGTGTCTTCTCAAATCATCCAGATTTATGGTAGATCTTCTCAACTTGATGATTCATTGAAGAAAATTCATCACAGGTTTCCAAAGGTGGTTGGGTTTTAGTTGATTCCAGATGGAGTTTAGTTGACAACCAATTAAACCAAATGGAGACTAATGTCTAAGAAAAGTCAATATACTACAAGATACAGTTAGACATGAATGCAAATAGGTCTGAAAATTACTTTAGGAAATGTATACTATTTAATTCTTACTAGAAGAGTGAAGTGCATTATTGTGAAAATGTGACTTAAATTCAAAGAGACTGGAGCTTTTGCTGTACCTCACCAGTTAGTAAACCAGGAGGTCACTTAAGTCCTGGCTAGATAGTTTATGTAGGCTTAGACTTTTCAAAACCTACTTTTAATAAGAGTTCTTAAATGCTTTAACACCCCTTTTATCCCATCACTCATTAGAGGTAGTGGAAAGGAAAGGCTAATAGAGCAAAGGATGATATGGACCTATTTAGAAATATTTCTTTGGAGCAAATCCAATCTATGTTGTCAGGATATCAGCAGTTCAGTTCACATGAATCAGCAGTGGCAGCTTAGTCCACTTACAAACACCATTCACAAATCAACAATGGCAGGTTGATCCAGAAGAAACTGTAAGGCTCTGCCAATCAGTCCAAGTATGTTGAAGCATCAAGAAGCCACTGGATCACCACCAGAGATTTTTTTGGTGCATTTTTCTTTATGAAGTCATAACAAATGATGAGCAACAGAGAATAGTAACGTATACCAATACCACAGTGAAGACCAGCATCAGCAAAGCAGTGATGAACAGTGAAGAATGGCAAGGTGTACCAATACCATCCAGTGTTGTCTACTGTCTGTTGGGCTATATTTATATGCTTTGCAACATCACATGTTCTCTTAAGCATCCACTCTAGCAAAACATCACATGCTGTTTTTCCAGGCTGCCTCCAGAAAAACACCATGTGTCTGCTCTTAACAAAACATCCTCCCACCTGACTGCTTCAGCAAAAACATCCTCTTATTGTGCTAAGAAGTGTTCATGAACCCCAAAAGGCCATCATGGAGATGATTCCAATGCAATAGCACTAGGGTCTCTTTATTCAAGCTTGAGCTTGGGCCACACCACAGTCTGTAACGTAGTAGAATGCGAAGGTGCAGACCTGAGCCCAATTATAGAGGCAAGAAGGGGGTATCTAGCCTGGCAAACATTTGATGAGGGTTGGGGGAAAGCATTAAGGCTTTTAACATAATTGTCTGGTACTGAGAGCCAAACCACAAACTTAACTCTGCTTTCCTCCTGATAGCTGGTTGTTAGGAAGTGAAGTGTTAGGGGCAAGCTTGTAATCTGGAAGTGCAGATTTGTTGACCGGAGCCATTACAAGGTCCCCTTCAATTATTGGAGGTCAGGCCTCTATCCCCGCCTTCACAAGATTAGAATTGCCAAGGCCCTTCTGTACTTAGAGAAGGGAGGAGATGTCCGGGGCAGGCCTGCTTATACACTGAAGGCCTACAATCAGCCATAGGCCTAAAATCAGCAATAGGCCTGACATACATACATGCTAACACAAAGTTTTGGGTCTCTGTGTTAAAACACTGAAACAGCAAGCTCTAAGCTATTGTAAACAGGCAGCTTCTGAGGAAATTTACCAGCCTGAGTAGTCATAGATCTTATAAATCAGCAGCCTTGGCAGACAGTACCAACTTAGATAAGGAAAGTGAATCATAGACAGAGTGACCTGTCCCCTGAACCTTCACCCAGCTGATACCCTGTTCTAAAAGGTATCTGTACTCCCCTGAACACCTATGCTCCGGTGTCATTCCCTTCCCCATATCCTGCCTTTTTGTGTTTATAACTCCTGTGTGAATAAGTAAATTATGATGTGATTTAAATAATTAAATAAATTTTAAAAACCTCCCAATTATCATTTCATCACCACTTTCATTTTGGGGGGTTCAGTGACATTTTGAATTTCAATTTAGTCATGGTGCAAATTATCAAAATAGCTAACTACCTTACTTGAGATGGCAGGGAGAGTAAACTTTAGACTATTATGCGAATTTAGCTTTCTCATTCTAAGACTCACATTCTAAAGTTCACTATCATAGTATACAAATCTCTTCAGTGTGGCAGGAAAAACTTTCAAAAGAAAATAGTCACAGGGTTATGGTTTCAAACCATTCACTGCTATTTCCCCTCTCTATTGCTTCCTGAAACCCCTATCCTGGCAATGATCCCATAGTACTTTTGGAGTGACTCCAAGCTTGCATTCACATCTGAAGATTTGCATCTAGGAGCCTCCAATGAGAGAGAACATATAGTCACCTCACTCAATGTAATATTTTCTAATTCCACCTATTTACTTGCAAAGTTCATGATTTCATTCTTCCTTATAGCTGAATATATTCCATAGTGTATATACACATTTCATTATTCATTTCATGGTTGTGGATATTTAGATATTTTTCATTTCTTAGCTATTATGAATAGAATAGCAATGAACATGCCTGAGCAAATATTTGTGTAGTAGGACATAGAGTTCTTTGTTCACAGACCAAAGGATGTGTTATAGCTGGATCAAGTGGTAAATTTACTTTTAGGTTTTTGTAAATTATCCACAGTAATTTCCATAGTGATTGCACCAATTTGTAATTCCATCAACAGTGAATGCGGGTTTCCTTTTCTCTGGATGACCTCCACTACTCTATTATCATGTCAGTCTTTGCAGTTCAGACAGTGGGAAGAGGATATCTCTAAGTTGTTTTGATATGCATTTTCCCGAATTGCTAGGGACATTGAACATTTTTTGAGATATTTTAGGTCCTGGTAAAAATTGATTATTTGTTATTTTGAGTCTGTTTCTTTGAGTTCTTCATACATTCTGGATATTCATTCTCTATCAGATGTACATCTGGCAAAGATTCTCTCCCAATCTGTGGGCTTCCTCTTTTCAAGGTTGATTGTTTCTTTAGCTGTACAGACACTTTTTAGTTTTATGAAGTCCCACTTGTCAATTGTTTGCTGTCATTCTTAGGCAAATGGAGTCCTATTTAGAAAGTCTTCCCTATACCTATGTCATGTAGGTTACTGCTTATTTTTTCTTCTGGAAGTTTCAGTCCATCAGTCTTCAAATTTAGATTTCTGATACATTTTAAATTAGTTGTTGTGCAAGAAGATAGATACAATTCTACTTTCATTCTTCTTCAGATGGACACCCAGTGTTCCCAGTACAATTTGTTAAAGATGTTTTCTTTTATTGAGCTTAATTTTAGAGTTTTGGTTAAATCTAGGAATTCATTCATTTTTTATTAGGATATCTAGCTGAATGGAATACAGAATTTTGAAACATTCTTTTATAATATCCTGAATGTTTTGATATCTGTTGTAATGTTTTCCTGTTCATTTTTGTCTCTGTTTATTATTGTTCACTCTTGCTGTCTTTCTTATAGTTAGTTTTGTCAAGTGTCTGTCCATCTTGTTTATCAGCTCAATTGATATTTTTTGTATTGTTTTCTTCCTTTCTCTTTGACTGGCTTGGGCCAACCTCAGCAAAAGAAAGAGAGCTAATACTATTAAGCTATATCAGGCTGCTATTATCAGAATTAAGAGGAATAAAAAGGCAATGACAAATTGTAGCTCAGAACAATCATGGCATTGATTCTAATTATTTTTTAAGATATGCATCCACCAAGAAGATTTTATTAAAAATTTCTAGATGGGTTTTTGTGGTGAATGCCATTGGTTATTTTTCTCTTTTGCAATATTAAATTACATGAGCCTCTTTCCCCTAAAATATAACTCCATAAATGGGTTAAAAGTTGCTGAGAGAATATGGGTGTTTATGTCTGTTATATATACTTGAGTATAAATCACAACATATCACTACTTCTATGATGTTAAGAAAGTCACTTTGTCATTTCAGTTTCTATGAAATAAAGATATCAAATACTACCTTCCAAAGAGTGGATAATTACTAATTCGGACCACCCTATATAGGACCTGCCTGAAAATAGAAACTCAACATACGAGAATTATTTTTATAACTGTTGTCACAGTCAATAAGTTCTGTTTGTTAAATAGTTTCAGATCCAGTCTAGGGATACTCACCTCTAGTCAGGGGATTTAGATAAAGTCACCTACTTGACAGAATCTAGATTTTTGTTTGTTTGATTTTTTTGTTTTGTTTTGTTTTTTGTTTTTTTCCTCATATCTTGCAGTCAATCTGACATGCTTTTAATAAGAAATCTGGAACATTTCCCTAAGTGATTAAAATGACATACAATGTAGCTTAGATGAGGTGAGTATAAAACAGTATAAGGGGAAATGGGAATAATCAGAAGGAAAATTTAAATGAGGAAATGAATAGAAGAGTACAATAGAGGAAAAAGTAGGAGAAAGATAACTAAGTAAAGATTTCAGAAAAAAATCTATGTGGAAATCCATTATTTTATAAGCTTCATATGTGCATGAGTAAATATTTATGCACTTAATACACATGATATTAATTGAAATTATTTTACACATTGAATAATGTTCTTCCTTGAAGCCCTGGGTGGCCAAATTAAAACAAAACAAAACAAGCAAACAACAAAAAGTGAGTTCCAGGTGTGCAGGTGTGGGATAGCTCTCTGTGAGTTGTTGGTCAGTCATGGGTATCTTGGAGAAGCCTCAACCATCTAAATCATGATCATTGTTCTTGGTTGCCCACTCTAACTTGGTGGTAAGACCCTCTTGCTTAGGACATGATATACTTTAGTCAGAGAACATAGAGATATCAAGTTAGTATTGACTTAATCCTCCCTCCCTACTGGCTAACATTCATCATGTCAGGAGGTGCTATGCAGAGGAAAGTCTTAGCTATAAACCCTGTGAGCTAAAATGATGACTACTATGGGAAACTACGGCCATGGGTATGATAGTAGAATGAGTGTTGTTGGAGTAACCAAAAGCTTTATGATTGGGTTTAAAGCCTGTTATAGAGTAGAAAACATAGCTGGTATGGTTAAATCTGTCCAATAAACCATAATTTTAGTTCTCTCAAAATACATAAACCCAGGGGACACCTGCTACTATTATTTTGACAAATAGACATATTATCAAACTGCTTTGTAAATTAATATCCCTCTACTTACTGATTGCTGCAGCTTTCAGGCCTCATTCTTTGTGCAGTGGATGGTAGTTAACACACAAATATAATAATAGGTTTGAGGGCAGAGAATAAATGACCGTGAAGTGTTCAGGAGGAAATAAGACATCTACATCACCCCCTTGTTCGTCAAGACTCAGGAAAAGACATGGAATTAGAGGAAGATTGTCTTAGAGGTGGAGGAGGACGTGAGAGACAAGACAGGATCACTACACAGATGAGCTGTAAGTAATGTTGGTTTCTTATGTAAGATTCACAATATCATGCCAGTAACATTCTACTATGGATAGGGGGACTCTCATGACCACATATTCCTAGCTGAGAAGATATTGAGAACTGACAGCTTCTGGAGGAGGAGAGACAGTTTTTGTTGTGTATAGATGGACTGTGATCATGGCTCATGAGTGTATGGACAGCAGAAATTTCATAATGAAATAAAATAAAAGTAGAACATAATGTTATAAAATTTGGGAGTAGGATGTACCTGAGTCAGTTAGCAGGAGGAGTGGGGAGTGAATAGGATCGAAGTACATAGTTTTTTTGAATGAATTTCATTGAGAATTAACAAAAATACTATATTAAAAACATAGAAGAACAAATAGAACTCAGAATTAGTAAGAGTGTCTCTTTTTAAATTAGCATATTGGAGTGAAGCTCAGAAGTTGCTTCTTCCCTAAAACATTGCATTTTATTAAAAGGTTTTTAGAGCTCATAAACATTCTGCCAATTTTCTCAAAACATGTTCTCTGTATAGGCTGGTGTTAAACTGTGCATATGAAATGAGCTCAGCTTAATGATGTGTTAAAAGAATTTGGTCTCCAGAACTCTTTCCTTCATAATGTGTAATCATTATCTATTTAGTTTTCTTTCAACTTATCCCATGCAGGCAATGAATACAGTTTAATTGAATATGCTTATACATAGTTGAAGGCACTCATTTATACCTAGCAAGTCTCCATTTTAACATATTAAAATCCCTCCAGGAACAAGTCCAAATAAAGAAGCAATATAAGATATGAGTCTGATAATGCAAATGAAGCCTGACATTCAATCTACATTTCTGTAAAAACTTGCATTAGCATTTAAGCACATTATCACAACAGAATGGAGCCAGGGTTGGGACTTGGCTTCTGGATCTGTTTTCATAAAAAACACATTTGGAGCCAGTAGTGCTGAAAGTGAGGCCCACTGAGCCATCTTCAGTTGCCTGTCACAGCTATCCCTCCTTTTACATTAACTTGAGCAAAGTGGAGAATGTGGAGCCAGTTTCCCCTAGAAAGCAATTTGGTAGAGGACATGGAGTGAGAAAACATTCCTGAAGGTCAATTGCAAAGTAGTTCATTAGCCAAGTATCCTCTAAGTTTGTGTGTGTGTGTGTGTGTGTGTGTGTGTGTGTGTGTGTGTGTGTGTGTGTTTGAATCTAATCCCTGTTACAACCAGGAATGGTATAGCCAACAAAATAAACAAAGTTCTTATTCTCTTGAGGCTCACATTCTTGTTAAGGAGATCCTAAATAAACAAAAACAAGCAGAGGATTAGCAAATAAATAAATATGTTAAGTCAGACAAAAAGATTAACAAGGTAAGAAATTTAAGGAGTATTGCGAACAGTTGTCAGAAAGTATTTCTTTTATTAGATACTATGAGAGAGTCAAATTTAACACATTCTGTTGTTAAATACTCTGAGATAACAAGTTCATTTATGGATATTTAAATATCCTTATCAATATAAGAGACATTGGCTACCATTTGTTACTTAAACTGACTTGATCAAAAAATGGGTAAGCCATTTTAAAAAGTTTTACTTATCATTTTAAAAACTATTTTAAATTATAATATAATTACATCTCTCCTTTCCTTTTCTTCCATCCCTGTTCTTTTTCAAATTATGGCTTCTGTTTTCATTAATTGCTATTATATGCAAATACATACATATTCCCAAATACAACTTAGTCTGTATACTGCTTTTGGATATATGTTTTCAGGGCTGACTATTTGATATTGGATAACCAATTGAGGTAGTCTTCCCTGGGAAAGACTATTTCTCCTTCTCTCAGCATTGCTTCTTTTCCCTTGTCACTGAATCTTTTTTCCAATAAAATATATGCTGGCCATGTTTTCTCTTCCCTCTAGTTTTACCAGTTCCTCTCCATCTCCAGATCCACCCTCTTTCTATCTCTCATTAGAAAACAAAGGGTCTTGATGCTAAGGAATAACAATAACATGAAATAAAGTAAGACAAAACTAACAGACCAGAATAGGACAAAACAAAGAAACAGAAAGAACAGGGCCCAAGAAAAGGCACAAGGAACAGATACAGATATCCATTCTTTTCCATATTCAGGAATCCCATAAAAACACTAAACTGGGAGCTATAATATATATGATAAGGATCTGTGGGACAAAAAGAGAGAATACATATTGTGATTGTTTGTATATCATTCACCCAGGGCATGGCACCATTAGTAGCTGTGAATTGTTGGAGTAGATGTGTCACTGTGGGCACTGGCTTTAAGACACTCATCCAAGCTGCCTAGAAGTCAGTCTTCTCCTAGCAACCTTCAGACAAAGATGCTCCTCCTGTACCACGACTGCCTAGATGCTGCCATGCTCCTGCCTTGATGATAATGAATTGAACCTCTGAACCTGTAAGCCAGCCCCAATTAAATGTCCTTATAAGAGTTGTCTTGGTCATGGTATCTCTACACACACACACACACACACACACACACACACACACACACACACACAGAGGATCCATAGTATGACATTATGAGACAATGAACCTCCAAAGATGCCCTTGAGTTTGTTTGTTTTCTGTTGGCCATATACTGATGGGTATGGAGCCCACCCTTAAGAGGAGGTTGTTTCCTGACTGAAAACTGCTTGGAGAAAACTGAACTTTCATTTGTAAGTGGTTTTCAGTTGCAGATAGCTTGTGGGTTCAGGTGAAGACACATGTCCATTTCTTCTTTCAACTTCAGGACTCATCTGTAACAGCTAGATGTTGTACATGCTGCCTCAATCACTGTGAGTTCACATGTGCATTGATCTTGTTGATTCAGAGGCCTTGTTTCCTTGGTGCCCTCTTTTTTCTCTAGCTCTTACATTCTTTCTGCCTCTTCTTTTACTGTGTTCCCTGCATCTGAGAGGAGCCATCTAATGGAGACATCTCATTTAGGGCTGAGTATTCATTCGAAGGTCTCTCATTCTCTGTGTAGAGTCTGGCTGTAGGTCTTTTTTTGTTCCCATCTGATGCAATAGGAAGTTTCTCTGATGGTGGCTGAGCAAGGCACTGATCTCTAAGTGTAGTAGAATGTCATTAGAAGTCATTGTATTGTTACATTCTTTTTGGATAGTAGAAGTGTTTGTTTTTATTCTAGGACCCTGGGTTATCAAGTCTCAAGTTCTTGGTCACCTGAGCAAGTATTAAGCAAGGGTCTCTGTGGGTCTGTAGTTCTTCACATAAGGTTAAAGATTTCTGGTCTCTCCCCAGTCCGTTTAGTCAGGACAATTGGTGTTATCCTTGTTCAGAGCATATTTGGGCAATCATGTTTGTGAAACTATATAGATGTAGCTTCTGATATTACTAAGAGACAGTTTCACAGCAAACTTCCTGAGCTTCTGGCTATTACAATCTTTTTGCTGACTCTTCCAAAGTACTCCCTGAGACTTAGGTGCTGGAATATATCCATTGGAACTGGGTTCCATAACTCTGCATTTTCATTATTTGTGGCTTTCTGTAATGGCCTTTTCTGTTACAAAGAGTTTTCTTAATGAAGAGTGAAGACTACTTTATCAGTGGTCATAAAGATAAATGTTTAGATTCTTGTTAGGGATTATAATGGCTTATAAAGTAGTGGTATTCTAAGTTCCCCTCCCATATTCATGGCTTCACTAGCTCTGAGTAGTTAGCTAGGTTTCCAGTACAAGGATGGGTGTCCTTCTCTTGTGTGGGTTTTAAGTGTAATTAGAGAGCTGTTATTTACTGCCAAGTTATGCTTCCTTGTATAGCAGTAACCTTGAGGTTATTGAACCATAGTGCTTGTCAATATGATTCATAGGCATCAATAGTTGTATAGGACTGTTGGTTGCTTTTCTCCTTTGGAAGCATCCATAATACATTCTTGTACTATCAAAGCTAGTCATCAGGGAGAAGGAATCCAGGTCAGTTCTATCTCTGAGGTCTCTGGGTTCTGTTTCTTTAGCAATAGAAATTTGCCTTCTACATTTGAGGGGAAACCAATGACCAATAGCAATAAGCTGTATGCTTTGCAAGTCTCTTGAACATCACTGACTTAAAAGAGGGTTTTTCTGATCTGGTATCAGTTTTTGTGTTAGGTGATCATTGGTTCTTGGAGGAAGCTTTGTCAGCTTACACAGAATTAGATGTATTATCTCTTTATTTTAGGTAAATAGTTAACAGTATGATTTCTATGATGTTTTCACATGTCTCCATTCTTTCTTCTATATTTACTCCTTCCCACATTCACAGAAAGCACCCCATTTTTTACAGTTTCCCCATCAGATCAGTTGTATTTTACTCGCCTTTACCTTCCATCATGCATCTATATTTAGATCCCTTCAAAACTCCAAAGAACACTCTTTCTTTTCCCATTTTCCTGATCAGATCACTTGTGTCTTGCTACACTTTCCAGCTTCTGTAATTACTCCAGGTTATGTAGTCACATCTCAAGATTTGGAGCTAAGTTCTTCTGATGAGTGAGAGCACACCTCTATTGTCTTTCTCTTACCTCATTCTATGTAATATTATTTTTTTTTATTACCCATTTCTCTGTTGTTGGACATTTAAGTTGTTTTTGTAGCACTTTCGGGTCTCGGTTTGAACTTAAAATTGAAAGAATCCCACTGTTCCAGGACACATCCCAGGAGGGGCTCATTCCTTAGTCAGAGGACACTTGCTAGATTAACATTCAGAGGAAGAAGGGAGAGGCTGATTAACATTCCTCAGACCACAGGGGAGAGAACCCACCTGTGGGTGAGGAAGACCCAGAGCATGCAGACAAATTCCAGGAGAACCAAGATGAGAGGTAATCAGGAAGCTGGGCCCTTAATGTAATAAACCTGGGCAAACAAAAGACACTCATTGTCATAAAATTAATGTGTGAATCTGAGTCACCTGGACCTGGGAAGGTAAGCCTTTGTGGTTGTCCTCATGAACTCTGTTGTCAGGAGCCAAACTCAAAGCTACCTGCTGTTCCAAGAGAGCCTCAGGGAATTGCCCACTGTTCTGGAAGGATTAGTCAGTAAGGACTTTCTCTCTGGAACATCTGGCATTTCCTGGAAGTTGGTTAGGACAGTGGGATGGTCTAGGGCAATAAACTGCCTCTTTGGGAAAACCAGACCTTCAACTAAGAAAGGATTTCTTGCTCATAAAGAACTGTTGCCCCAGGACATCCTGAGGCAAACCGCAGAGTGCTCCGCCAGATCAAGAGTGAATGGAATCCCCGCCCCGTTCCTTGCCACCCTTTCTCCCTCGCTGAAAACTATATATTATAGCTACCACTGCATTAAGTGAGACCGTGACAAAATTCCCCGCTGCATGGTCTCATTCTTTCTCCTGCCCATGTCTCTTTCAGGTGAAGGTCCACCTCGACACCCACGAATATCAAGCCGTGGGTCAGGTCACTCTGTATAAAAACTGCTCCCAACTTTGGCTTGGGTTCCTCTTGTCTGTGTACAGGGAAGCCCCAGTATACTGGTTATCATCGTATCATCAATAACCTCATGTTATTGCAATGAAGCCATCTGTGAGTCTTTCTGGGGGAGCGCGTCACCTGGTTTTGGATCTTAGAGTCCAGCATTTTCTTTTCTTAGCTACTGCAACCAGAGTAACAGTGAACAACTGACTTTGAATTCTGTGGTCATAACTGAATGAGGGGCACAGCTGGGTTACTTGACAAAAGTAGTCTTTAGCTTTACTTTTCAGTTTTATCCACAATTTCTTTATGAAGGCATACATTTTCCTGCTTTCATTGAGTCACATAAATTTGGGTATATGGTGCCTTCATTTTCATTGAATTCTAGAAATTTCTTCCTGACCAAGTTTGGAAATCAGGTGTAATTCAGATAGGTCTGCCTTTATATGTTACTTGGCCTTTGTCCCTTGCAACATTTAATATATATATATATATATATATATATAATATATATATATATATATATATTTGTTTTGTACTTATAGTGTATTTTCTTTTATGTCTCAAAAGAATTTTGTTTTCTAGTCCAGTCTATTTGGTGTTATGTAGGCTTCTTGTATGTTTATAGCTGTCTCTTTCTTTAGATTACAGACATGATTCTGTTGAAGCTATTTTCTGGTCCTTTGAACTGGGATTTGTTTGTTTCCTCTGTAAGGGTTTCTACCCAGGTATTAAGGTGATTCTAGATTCATAGAAGGAGTTTAGAAGTGCCTTTCTTTCTCCTTCCTTCCTTCCTTCCTTCCTTCCTTCCTTCCTTCCCTCCTCCCCTCCCTCCTCGCTCCTCTCTTCTTTCTTCTTTCTTTCTTTCTTTCTTTCTTTCTTTCTTTCTTCTTCCTTCCTTCCTTCCTTCTGTTCTTTTAATATTTGTTTGAATATTTTAAGTAGGATCTTTAAGAGGATTTCCAGTCTAGGCCAAAGCACAGAGCAGATCCGGGCGGCAGCTCTGTAACCAACCTCACAAAACCTGGCAAAAGTGGGCCTCCCAGGAGCTCTAACCCAGGCAGTATGTCAGGTAAGGAGATAGCAACACCCACCCCAAACAGGGAGTAACTGAGACCCACTAGGACCTAGGAATTTACTCCTGGCCAGGAGAACTGGTTCCTTCAGGTCAGGGCCCAAGTGCTCAGCAGATCTCGGGAGACAGGTCTGCACCCAATATCACAGAACCCAGAGGAAGCAGGGCTCCCAGGAGCTGTAACCTAAGCAGTTTCTTAGGCAAGGAGACAGCAACACTTGCCCCAAACAGGGAGTAACCAGGACACACTGGGACCCAGGAGTTCACTCCTGGCCCAGAGCAATGGTTCTTTCCAGTCTAGGACCCAAGCACTGAGCAGACCTTGGGCCTCAGTTCTAACCCCAGCAGCAATACCCATCCCAAACAGTTCTGAGACAACCAAGATAATAGGAAAGACAGGCTCCAACCTGAGACAGCACCAAGGAGAGCCAGATACAAAAGGCAAGGACAAGAACATAAGCATCAGCAAACCAGGGTACTTGGCATCATCAGAACCTACTTCTCCCACATTAGAAAGTACTGAATAGCCCATACCACCAGGAAAGCAAGAGTCAGATCTAAAATCACTTCAATGATGATGATAGAGGACTTTAAGAAGGACATAAATAACACTCTCAAAGAATTCAAGGACAACACAGACAGGTAAACAGGTAGAAGCCCTTAAAGAGAAAACACAAAAATCCCTTAAAGAATTACAAGAGAACACAAACAAACAGGTGAAGAAATTGAACAAAATCATCCAGGACATAAAAATGGAAGTAGAAACAACAAAAAAATCACAAAGGGAGACTACTCTGGAGGTAGAAAACCTAGGAAAGAAATCAGGAGTCATAGACACAAGCATCACCAACAGAATACAAGAGATAGAAGAGAGAATCTCAGGTGCAGAAGATACCATAGAAAAATATTGACACAACTATCAAAGAAAACACAAAATGCACAAAACAAAGAAAGAATTTTAAAAACAGTAAGGGGAAAAGGCCAAGTAACTATAAAGGCAGACCTATCAGAATTACACCAGACTTCTCACCAGAGACTATAAAACCCAGAAGATCCAGGACAGATGTCATAGGGACCCTATGAGAACACAAATGCCAGCCCAGGCTACTATACCCAGCAAAACTCTCAATTACCATAGATGGAGAAACCAAGATATTCCTGACAAAACCAAATTTACACAATATCTTTCCACAAACCCAGCATACAAAGGATAATAGCAGGAAAGCTCCAATACAAGGAGAGCAATAACCCTAGAAGAGCAAGAAAGTAAATCTTCCTCCAACAAACCAAAAGAAAGATGGCCACACAAAACAATGCCTCCACTTCTAGCAAAAATAAAAGGAAGCAAAAAATATCCTCTCCTTAATATCTCTTAAAATCAGCATCAATTCCCAAAAAAGCATGGCTAACAGATAGATACTCAAAAAGGACCCATGGATTTGCTGCATACAGTAATCCCACTCAAAACAAAGACAGACATACCTTAGAGTAAATGGTTGGAAAACAATTTTCAAGAAAAGGTCCAATAAACAAGCTAGAGTAGCCATTCTAAAAATCAAATAAATTCAACTTTCAATTTAAAGCTATCAAAAATGATAAGGAAGGACATTTCATATTTGTTAAAGGATAAAATCAACCAATATGAACTCTCAATTCTGAACATTAGCACCAAATGCAAGAGCACCACTTTCATAAAAGGAACCTTACTAAAGCTCAAAGCACACATTGCACCTCACAAATAACGTGGGAAACTTCAACACCACTCTCAGCAATGGACAGATCAGGGAAAACACAACTAAGCAGAGATACAGTAAAAAAAGAAGGTATGAACCAATGGACCTTAACAGAATTATAGAACATTTACCCTAAAACAAAGAATATACCTTTTTCCGCACACATGTTACCTTCTCCACAAATGACAATACAAATGGTCACAGGACAGAGACCTCAACAATACAAAAAAATTGAAATAATCCTATGCATCCTATCAGATCACCATGGTCTAAGGCTGGTCTTCAATAATGACAAAGACAATGGAAAGCCGACATTCATATGGAAACTGAACAGTACTCTACTCATTGATAATGGGGTCAGGGAAGAAATAAAGAAAGAAATTTAAGACTTTTTAGTAATTTAATGAAAATGAAGACACATCAAACCAAAACCTATGGGACACAATGAAAGCAGTGCTAAGACGAAAACTCATAGCTCTAAGTGCATATAAAAAGAAACTGGAGAGAATATACACTAGCAGTTTGACAACACACCTGAAAGCTCTAGAAAAAAAGTAGCAAATACACCCAAGAGGAGTAGAAGGCAGGAAATAATAAAACTCACAGCTGAAATCAACCAAATAGAAACAAAAGAACTATACAAAGAATAAAAAAACCAGGAGCTGGTTCTTTGAGAAAATCAACAGGATAGGTAAACCCTTAGCCAGACTAATCAGAGGGCAGAGAGACAGTATCCAAATTAATAAAATCAGAACTGAAAAGGGTGACATAACAACAGAAACCGAGGAAATTAAAAAAATCATCAGATCCTACTACAAAGCTATACTCAACAAAATTGGAAAATCTGGAGAAATGGACAATTTTCTAACAAGTACCAGTTACCAATGTTAAATCAGGAGCAGATAAATCATCTTAACAGTCCCATAACCCCGAAAGAAATAGAAGCAGTCATTAAAAGTCTCCCCACTAAAAAAAGTCCAGGACCAGACAGTTTTAGTGCAGAATTCTATCAGACCTTCAAGGAAGACCTAATACATTCTCTTCAAACTATTCCACAAAATAGAAACAGAAGGAACACTACCCAATTCATTCTATGAAGCCACAATTACACTCATACTAAACCACAAAAAGACCCAACAAGGAAAGAGAACTTCAGACCAATCTCCCTTATGAATATCGATGCAAAAATACTCAATAAAATTCTAGCAAACTGAATCCAAGTACACATTAAAATACTTATTCATCATGATTAAGTAGGCTTTATCCCAGGAATGCAGGGTTGGTTCAATATACGGGAATCCATCAATATGATCCACTATATAAACAAACTCAAAGAAAAAAAAAAAAACACATGATCATATCACTAGATGCTGAGAAAGCATTTGACAAAATTCAACACCCCTTCATGATAAAATTCTTGGAAAGATAGGAATTCAAGGTCCATACCTAAAGATAGTAAAAACAATATACAGCAAGCCATTAGCCAACATCAAACTAAATGGAGAGAAACTTGAAGCAATCCCATTAAAATCATTGACTAGACAAGGCTGTCTACTCTCTACCTACCTATTCAGTATAGTACTGGAAGTCCTAGGCAGAGGAATTAGGCAACATAAGGAGGTCAAAGGGATACAAATTGGAAAGGAAGAAGTCAAAATTTTACTATATGCAGATTGATAAGATAGTATACTTAAGTGACCCTAAAACTTCCACCAGAGAACTCCTAAACCTGATGAACAACTTTAGCAAAGTGGCTGGGTATAAAATTTAACTCAACAAATCAGTAGCCTTCCTCTACTCAAAAGATAAACTGGCTGAGAAAGAAATTATGGAAATGACATTCTTCACAATAGTCACAAATAATATAAAATACCTTGGTGTGAATCTAACCAAGCAAGTAAAAGACCTGTATGAAAAGAACTTCAAGCCTCTGAGGAAAGAAACCAAAACAGATCTCAGAAGATGGAAAGATCTCCCATGCTCATGGATTAGAAGGATTAATATAGTAAAAATGGCTCTCTTGCTGAAAGCAATCTACATATTTAATGCAATCCCCATCAAAATTCCCACTCAATTCTTCACAGAGATAGAAA
The DNA here is from genome assembly GCA_021653895.1 of Mastomys natalensis. Taxonomy (NCBI): domain Eukaryota; kingdom Metazoa; phylum Chordata; class Mammalia; order Rodentia; family Muridae; genus Mastomys; species Mastomys natalensis. The sequence goes on along the minus strand of JAJTUV010001458.1, from coordinate 17,124 downwards.
GAGCAATCCTAAAAATTCATTTGGATTAACAACAAACCCAGGATAGTGAAAACTACTCTCAACAATAAAAGAACTTCTAAGGGAATCACCATCCCTGCTTTCAAGCTGTACTACAAAGCAAAGTGATAAAAACGGCATGTTATTGGAACAGAGACAGGCAGGAGGATCAATGGAAAGAATAGAAAACCCAGAAATGAACCCCCATACCTATGGTCCCTTGATCTTTGACAAAGGAGCTAAAACAATCCAGTGGAAAAATAGACAGCATTTTCAACAAATGGTGCTGGTTCAACTGGAGGTCAAATGTAGAAGAATCAAATTGATTTATACTTATCTCCTTGTACAAAGCTCAATTCCAAGTGGATCAAAGACCTCCACATAAAACCAGCTACACTGAAACTAATAGAAGAGAAAATGCTGGAAAAGGACTTGAACACAGGGGCACAGGGGAAAAGTTCCTGAACATAAAACCAATGGACTTATGCTGTAAGATCAAGAATTGACAAATGGGACCTCACAAAACTGCAAAGCTTCTGTAAGCAAAGGACACTGTCAGTAGGACAAAGCAGCAACCAACAGATTGGGAAAAGATCTTCATACAACCCTACATCTGATAGAGGGCTAATATCCAAGGTATACAAAGAACTGAAGAAACTAGATTCCAGACAATCAAATAACCTATTAAAAATGGGGTACAGAGCTGAATAGAGAACTCTCAACTGAGGAAACTCAAATGGTTGAGAAGCATCTAAAGAAATGTTCAGCATCCCTAGTCATCAGGGAAATGCAAATGAAAACAACACTGAGATTCCACCTCACACCAGTCAGAATGACTAAGATCGAAAACACAGGTGACAGCAGATGTTGGTGAGGATGTGGAGAAAGAGGAACACTCCTCCATTGTTGGTGGGATTGTAAGCTGGTACAACTACTAAGGAAAGCAGTCTGGAGGTACCTCAGAAACTTGAACATAGTGTTACTGAGGACCCAGCTATACCACTCCTGGGCATATACCCAGAAGATGTTTCAACATACAACAGGGCCACATGCTCCACTATGTTCATAGCGGCTTTTTTATAATAGCAGAAGTTGGAAAGAACCCAGATGTCTTTCAACAGAAGAATGGATACAAATTGTGGTACATTTACACAATGGAGTACTATCAGCTATTAAAAACAATGACTTTATGAAATTCTAGGCAAATGGATGGAGCTGGAAAAAATCATCCTGAGTGAGGTCACTCAATCTCAAAAGAACACACATGGTATGTACTCACTGATAAGCAGATATTAGCCGAAAAGCTCACAACACTAAGGTGAAAGGCATAGTGTTAGCATTCTGTTAAACTCCACCTCCACAGTTACCTAGCAACAGCTAGGTATACTCCTTCCCAAAGTACCTGGGAACTGCCAGGTAGCCCTGCCAACTATTATAAGAGGGGCTGTCTGGCCCCTCCTCCCTCTCTTGCTCCCTTGCTCTCTTGCTCCTTGACCCGGGCCTGCAGGTCGTATCTCCTCTCCCCCTCTCCCCTCCGCTTGGTCATGGCCGGCCACCATCTTCACCTCTCTCAGCTCTCCCTCTGCCCTAAATAAACTTCTCCTCCTGGAACCCTCACGCCATTTTTCTTTCTTTAAACAACACATAGACTACATGAAACTCAAGAAGAAGAAAGAAGACCAAGTGTGGCTGCTCTGGTCCTTTTTAGAAGGAGTATCTAAAGATTCAACCAATGTTTCCAGGATGTAAATCTCCAGCTTGGGAAAACAAAGGGAGGGACTCATGGCTCCACCTGTAAGGTAATGAGGGTGGCCTTGTCAGGCATCAGTGGAAGTGGAGGGCCATGGTCCCAAAGTTTGTATTCCCTAGTGTTGGGGAATCCAAGAGCGGGGAGGTGGGTTTGGAAGGATGTTAGGGGGAATACCCTCATAAAAATAGGAGCAGGGGGTATGGGATAAGGGGTGTTGGGAGAGAATGGGAGAGGAGATAATATTGAAAGGTAAATATGGAAAATTAAAAAAAAACATAATGTGTCTGGCAAAAAAAAGATATTTTACTTATTTGAAATTATTTTCAAAAATTTCTAGGAGATGCTAATTGGCTGAGATCTTATTTTAAGCTCTCCACAAAAAGAATTTAAGTCTCTGTTTAATATTCTCAAGAGAGATGTAAATCCCAATTTTGCTCTACAGTTAATTGACAAAGAGGATTAATTTTACAAAAAGTAGAAGAAGCTATTATAAATCAATATATTATATAGACTGATTAGTTGTTGGCTGTTCTATAACAGTCCTTTGATAAAAGAGATTATTGATGTAGATTCATATTTCTTTAAATAGAGTCTTCATGACTCTCTGAGTGTGGAAGGAATGGCTGCTGGTGCTTCTGCCCTGATTTACAAGAACCCTGAAAAATTGGCTTTAAAATAAAAGAGAGGGAACTGTACACCCGCCCTCAAAGGGGTCTCCCGAAACACTCTCCATCATGCCTTGTTTACTTTTAACTCTCTAAAACTGCAAGCTCATGGCAAATCTGCTGCTGACTGCCTCTGGTATCCCTGAGACCAATAGGAATTATGTTATAGCTATGTGGAAGGACCCTCTCACCTTTAAATGGAATGGCGCAGACCCAGTTCTATATGGGGCATAGAACTGATATGCCTGTTTGATACCACAGAAGGCACAGCTAAATCGGCTGCCAAAAAGATTAATGAATAATGGGTACACCCACAAAACCAGGCCCAACTATAAATAAGATGAATAACAATGACCTCCAGGGAAGAGAAATCTCCCTGAGAATTCCCTTCTTTTTCCTTTCCAAGGTAAAAATGAAACACCTGTGATATCTGCTGGTAGAAGTTCTAATCCTGATGCTGTCCTCTGGACTTATACTACTCAGACCTTTGATGGGCCATTGACAAGGACATCAAACAGCTAGAGATTGACATCACTAATTTCTGAAGAAATCCCTCATTTTGCTGTCTGAAATGATCTCCAAAAATTGCAAAGGACTTTATTGGACTTGATTTACTCTTTTACAATAGAAAAGACTGTGTAGAGCTCTTGTCTGTGTACAGCCCTTAAAGAAGGACTTTGCTTTTTACATAGACAAGACAGGGATGGTTAAAGAGAACATTATAAAGGTCAGAGAAAACCCTGAGAAAAGACAGAGAGAGAAAGAGAAAGATGAGAGCTGTACAAGAATTGGTTTTTCAAACCTCTCTATGGTTGTCAACCCTACTCCTCCCATTTTGGGACCATTAATAGGGGTATTTTTGCTGATTTCTTTTGGTCCTTGGGTCTTAAATAGGCTGACTAACTTTGTGAAACAACAGATATATTGGTAGCAAAATCTATTCAGTTACATTATCATAAGTTAGCTATGGAGGACCACAAGACTCAAGATGAGATTGTTACTCTATTCCCAATCTCCACCCAGCCTAAAAGAGGGGACTTCTGCCCCTAGACCAAGCAGAGAGGGGGCCACCCAGAACCCCCCTCTGACTGGCGATCTGAATTCTTGCTTAGGCTACGAGGCTAAGCACTGCAAGGGAATATAAATAAAAGTTAAAAATTATCTCTCTGGGTTCCCTGAAGGACAAGCCTGACTGCCTAGGGGTTGATGTCAAAAGTATCCCCTCTCCAGGGAAAAGACATGGGGATGGGTATGGCCCTTATGCCTCACTGGACAATGACAGGAGGACTGGAACCTTTACAAGGTCCCCTTCAATTATTGGAGGTCAGGCCTCTATCCTCGCTTTCACTAGATTAGAATTGCCATGGCCCTTCTATACTTATAGAAAGGAGGAGATGTCAGGGGCAGCCCTGCTTATACACTGAAGGCCTACAATCAGCCATAGGCCTAAAATCAGCAATAGGCCTTACATACATACATGCTAACACAAAGTTTTGGGTCTCTGTGGAAAAACACTGAAACAAATGGCTATAAAGCTATTGTAAACAGGCAGCTTTTGTGGAAATTTACCAGCCTGAGTAGTCATAGACCTTGTAAATATATAGCCTTGGCAGATAGTACCAACTTAGATAACGACAAGTGAATCATAGGCACAGTCGTTGGACCTGTCCCCTGAACCTTCACCCAGCTGATACCCTGCTCTGAAAGATATCTGTACTCCCTGAACACCTATGCTCCGGTGTCATCCCCTTCCCATGTCCTCCTTTTTGTGTTTATAACCCCTGTGTGAATAAGTAAAAATCACGATTTGATTTAAATACATTAAAAAGAGAAGGCTCTTTAAAATTCACTCAAAAATTTAGTAGCCTTCCTCTATCAAGAGATAAACTGGCTGAGAAAGAAATTATGGAAATGACATTTCTTCACAATAGTCAAAAATTAATATAAAATAATTGGTGTGATGAATCTACCAAGAAAAGTAAAAGACCTGAATGAAAGAACTTCAAGCCTTGAGGAAAAAACCAAAACAGATCTCAGAAGATGGAAAGATCTCCCTTGCTCATGGTTTTAAAAGGAAATTAAATTTATAGTAAAAAGGCTCTCTTGTTTAAAAGCAATCTACATTTTTAATGCAATCCCCATCAAAATTCCCACCCCAATTCTTCACAGAGATAGAAAGCAATCCTAAAAAATTAAATTTGGTTTAACAACAAACCCAGGTAGGTGAAACTAACTCACAATAAAAGAACTTCTAAGGGAACCCACCATCCCTGTTTCAAGCTGTACTACAAGCAAAAGGGATAAAACGGCATGTTATTGGAACAGAGAAAAGGCGGGGAGGATCAATGGAACAGAATAAAAAAACCCAGAAATGAACCCCCATCCCTATGGTCCCTTGATCTTTGACAAAGGAGGCTAAAAAAATCCAGGGGAAAAAAAGACGCTTTTTCCCAACAAATGGTGTGCTGGTTCAACTGGGGCAACATGTAGAAGAATCTAAATTGTTTTTAATTATTCCTTGTTACAAAGGTCAATTCCAAGTGGATCAAAGACCCCCACATAAACCAGCTACACTGAAACTAATAGAAGGGGAAAAATGCTGAAAAGAATTGAAAAAACAGGGCACGGGGGAAAAGTTCCTGAACATAAAACCCAAATGGCTTATGCTGTAAGATCAAAAATTTGACAAATGGGCCCGCACAAAACTGCAAAGCTTTTGTAAGAAAAGGGGACACTGTCAGTAGGACAAAGCAGCAACCAACAGATTGGGAAAAGATTTTCATAAAAATACTTTCTGTAGAGGGCTAATATCCAAGGTATACAAAGAACTAAAAGAAAACTAGTTTCCCCGACAATCAAAAAATCCCTATTAAAAAATGGGGGTACAGAGCTGAATAGAGAACTCTCAACTGAGGAGAAACTCAAATGGTTGAGAAGATAAAAAGGAAATGTTCAGCTCCCTAGTCATCAGGGAAAATGCAAAATGAAACAACACTGAGATTACACATACACCAGTCAGAATGACTAAGATCGAAAACACAGGTGACAGCAGATGTTTGGGGGAGGATGTGGGGGGAAAGGGAGGAAACACTCCTCCATTGTTGGTGGGATTGAAAGCTGGTACAATACTAAGGAAAGCAGTCTGGACGTTACCTCAGAAACTTGACATAGTGTTACCTGAGGACCCGCTATACCACTCCTGGGCATATACCCAGAAGATGTTTCAACAAACACAGGGCACATGCTCCACTATGTTCATAGCGGCCTTATTTATAATACCAAAGTTGGAAAGAACCCAGATGTCTTTCAACAGAAGAATGGTTAAAAAATTTGTGGTACATTACACAATGGAGTACTATTCAGCTATTAAAAACAATGACTTTATGAAATTCTTAGGCAAATGGATGGAGCTGGAAAAAATCATCCTGAGTGAGGTCACTCAATCTCAAAAGAAACACTGGTATGTACTCACTGATAAGCATGATATTAGCCGATAAGTCACAACACCTAAGGTGAAAGGCATAGTGTTAGCATTCTGTTAAACTCCACCTCCACAGTTACTAGACAGCTAGGTATACTCCTTCCCAAAGCTACCTGGGAACTGCAGGTAGCCCTGCCAACTATTATAAGAGGGCCTGTCTAGGCCCCTCCTACCCTCTCTTGCTCCCTTGCTCTCTTGCCCTTGACCCGGCCTGCAGGCGTTATCTCCCTCTCCCCCGCTCCCCTCCGCGTGCGTCATGGCCGGCACCATCTTCACCTCTCTCAGCTCTCCCCTCTGCCCAAATAACTTCTCCTCCTGGAACCCTCCACGCCATTTTTTCTCTTTAAACAACCATAGACTACATGAACTCAAGAAGAGAAAGAAGACCAAAGTGTGGCTGCTCTGGTACCTTTTTTAGAAGGAGTAGATCTAAGATTAAACCCATTGTTTCCAGGAATGTAAAATTCTCCAGCTGGGAAACAAAGGGAGGGACCATGGCTCCCACCTGTATAGGTAAATGAGGGTGGCCTTGTCAGGCAATCAGTGGAAGGGGAGGGCCATGGTTCCCAAAAGTTTGTATTCCCTAGTTTTGGGGAAATTTCCAAGAGAAGGGGAGGTGGGTTGGGAAGGATGTTAGGAGAATACCCTCATAAAAATAGGAGCAGGGGGGTATGGGATATGGGGGTGTTGGGGAAAGAGAAATGGGGAGAGGAGATAATATTAAAAGGGTAAATATGGAAAATTAAAAAAAAACTAATGTGTCTGGCAAAAAAAAGATTTTTTATTTTATTTGAAATTATTTTCAAAAATTTTTCTAGGAGATGCAAATTGGGCTGAAATCTTTTTTTAAAGCTCCCCACACAAAGAATTTAAATTTCTCTGTTTAATATTCTAAAGAGAGATGTAAATCCCAATTTTGCTCTACAGTTAATTGGACCAAGAGGATTAATTTTACAAAAAGTAGAAGAAGCTATAATAATCAATATATTATAAAAGATAAATTAGTTGTTGGCTTTCTATAACATCCTTGTAAAAGAGATTATTGATGTAGTTTCCCATATTTCTTTAAAGAGTTTTCTGACGCTCTGAGTGTGGAGGAATGGCTGAGGGTTTGCTTCTGCCTGTTTTTTAAGAACCTAAAAAATGGCTTTTTTAAAAATAAAAGAGAGGGAACTGTACACCCGCCCCTCAAAGGGGCTCCCGAAAACACTCTCCTTTAAACCCTTGTTTAACTTTTAACCTCTCTAAAACTGCAAGTCATGGCAAATCTGCTGTTGACTCCCATTGGTTTATCCCCTGAGACCAAATGGGAATTATGTTATAGCTTTGGGGAAGGCCCTCTCCCCTTTTAAAATGGAATGGCGCTGACCCAGTTCTCTATGGGGCAGAGAACTGATATGCCTGTTTGATCCCCACAGAAGGCACAGCTAAATGGTGCCAAAAAGATTAATGAAAAAAAATAGGTACACCCACAAACCCCAGGCCCAACTATAATAGATAAATAACAATGACCTCCAGGGAAGAGAATCTCCCTGGAATTCCCTTTTTGTTTCCTTTCCAGGTTAAAATTAAAAACACTGGGAAAATCTGCTGGAAGAAGTTCTAATCCTGATGCTGTCCCCCGGGACTTATACTACTCAGACCTTTGAAGGGCCATTGACAAGGACATCAAACAGCAGAGATTGACATCTAAATCTCAAGAATCCCTCATTTTTGCTGTCTGAAATGATCTCCAAAAATTGGCAAAGGATTTATTGGACTTGATTTAGCTCTTTTAAAATTTAGAAAAGACTTTTGTAGAGGCTCTTGTTGGGGCAGCCCTTTAAAAGAAGGATTTGCTTTTACATTAGACAGACAGGGATGGTTAAAGAGAACTTTTAAAAAAGGTCAGAGAAAACCCTGAAAAAAAGGACAGAGAGAAAGAGAAATTTTTGAGTGCTCGTCAAGAATTGGTTTTCAAACCTCTTTATGGTTGTAAAACCCCTACTTCCTCCATTTTGGGACCAATTAATGGGGGGTTTTTTTTTTTAAATTTTTTTCTGCTGATTTCTTTTGGTCTTGGTGTTTAAATAGGCGGGACTAACTTTTGTAAAATCAACGGGATAATTTGGGTAGCAAAACTATTCAGTTACATTATCTTTAAGTTAGCTATGGAGGACCACAAGACTCAAGATGAGATTTTTACCTATTCAGGGCGTAGCCATTTGTGCCCAAATCCATCCCCACCAACCTAAAAGAGGGGACTTCTGCCCTAGGACCAAGCAGAGAGGGGCCACCCAGAACCCCCTCTGACTGGCGATTGAATTCTTGCTTAGGCTACGAGGCTAAAGCACGGGCAAGGGAATATAAATAAAGTTAAAAATATCTCTCTGGGTTCCCTGAGGGACAAGCCTGACTGCCTAGGGTTGATGTCAAAAGTATCCCCTCTCCAGGTAAAGACATGGGGATGGGGAAGGCCCTTATGCCTCACTGGGACTATGACAGGAGGACTGGAACCTTTACAAGGTCCCCTTCAATTTTGGAGGTCAGTCGTCTATCCTCGCTTTTCACTAGATTAGAATTGCCATGGCCTTTCTATGCTTAGAGAAAAGGAGGAGATGTCAGGGACAGACCTGCTTATACACTGAAGGCCTACAATCAGCTATAGGCCTATAAATCAGCAATAGGCCTTACATACTACATGCTAACACAAAGTTTTGGGTCTCTGTGGGAAAAAACTGAAAACAAATGGCTATTAAGCTATTGTATACAGGCAGCTTTTGTGGAAATTTACCAGCCTGAGTAGTCATAGACCTTGTAAATATATAGCCTTGGCAGATAGTACCAACTTAGATAACTGACAAGTGAATCTAGGCACAGTCGTAGTGTCCTGTCCCCTGAACCTTCACCCAGCTGATAACACTGCTCTGAATAGAGATCTGTACTCCCCCTGAACACTATGCTCCGGTGTCATCCCCTTCCCCTTGTCCCGTCTTTTTGTGTTTATACACCTGTGTGAATAAGTAAAAATCACAATTTGATTTAAATACATTAAAAAGAGAAGGCTCTTTAAATATCTGATATAACTCTGCTTTTAATTCATTTGGCTCAGACTTGTTTTTACACAGAAAGCTTATTACTCTTTCAATTTCATCATTTGTTATGTGCTGTTTTTAAGTTGTGATATCTTTTTGATTTAATTTTGGGTTGTTTGGTTGCACCTAAAATTTCCTTTATTTTCCTTTTAGTTTTTCAGTTTAATGAAATACTGGATTTTAAAATGTATTTCTTTTTACTATTCTGAATTTCTTAGGTGTATATTGAAATATTTTTTTGTTTCAATTCTGTTTCTGTTAATTTGGTTCTTCTCTTGGTTTCTTTTGTCTAGTTGTTCCAGATCTGTCAATCTTGTTTTTTCTTCACCAAAGGACTGGTTCTTAGATGCCTTAATTCTTTGCAATGTTTTGTGTTCACTTGTTTCTATATAATTGGTTTCTGTTTTGATCTTTATTATATTTTGTGCTGTCAAAACAGGGTTTGGATTTGGTTGTTCTCATTTGTTATCCTTTCTATATGAATCATTTAATAATGTAATTTTTAGGCCATCTGTGTGAGCAGCCACCTCCATGGATGCAGGATGCATGTCCACATGAAGCATCCTGGTACACCAATAATGAGTTATTAGAGTACCTAAGTCTAACAACAAAATAAAACACTTTCCTGACCATCATATATACTCTGCTTTCATAGCTGAGCTGCTCTGAGAGGCTACAGTATTCTGTTTGATCACCTCACAGTAAAGCAGCAGGATGTAAAACAGCTTTTGTTTTTATCTCAGAGGGGTTACATAGTTTCAGAAAGTATGGGAGGGAAGCCTGTCTCTGCTGTTAGCACTTCCAGAGTGTGTGTTCACATCAAAGAAAAGCTCAGTGGGAGTTTGGCACATGAATTAGGCCATAAATTGATAGGATGTTGTACAGAATGCCTACATGCCAATTATCCAGCTTGACATTCACCTTTTCTTGCCATCTTATAGGGTTATGGAGAGTTAAGACTGTAACTTAGCTGTCCTTGAAGACACTCCATCAATATCTTAGCTCCGTTTTGTACCTGGGGTCCTTGTGGTGCATATCTTTTTATGTCTTTTGATTACTAGTTTCCATAACCCCTTGGAATGTGCCCTAAGTTTTAGAAGTCTCAGAAACAATTAGCTGCCCTATTATTAAAAACGGGCTCAAATGTTTTTGTCTGGGTCCAGGTCTGAAACGAGTATGTAGTAATCTGTCTGTGGGAAAGCCCCAGGCTCCAAGGCCAAGCTGGCTCTCGGGTTGCTGCCTCACGGGACCCGGGCCCCCTCCCACCCTCCACGTGCACGGTTTTTGCCACATCCTAGTAGGAATATAGAAGATTTAACTGCTGAGGGTGAATTGGAACTGTGGAAGCTTGGGTCTAAAAGGTTTTAGAGGTGAAAAATTATGATATTTTAGGTGATAAGTGTCTGCTTTTTGTCTTTGTCTTAAGAGTCTACCTTTGCTAAGGCCAAAGATATTTCTATTACCTGCATTGACAAAAAGTCTCAAGAAAGCCCAATAGACAATTGTTCTCTGTTAAGTCTCATGATGAGTGTTTGAACAAGCATGGAAAACTTAGAAAGGAAAAACAAAACAAAACAAAAAATGCATAGTTCAAGTAACAAAAGGGCACCAGGAAGTGAAATGTAGCTGAAGCATGTGTTCTAGGAGATAAACATTTTAAGGGAAAGGATAACTTTTGTGGCAAGATCCCACCCAGCTATGCTTATTGTTTATGCATTTACCAGTGAACAGGAATAAGTTATATCATGTTAGGTATTCTTGTTATTTTGTTATTGTTTTCACTTGGACTTTTTAATCTAGAATGAAGTACAATCCAGAAATTTGAAAGAAGACAAGGGTTTTGATCTGGATCTTGAAGCACAGTGGCAATAAAAGCTTAAAACCAGGTATGGTAGGCCATACCTTTAATCCTTACCATTTAGGAGACAGGCATACGATCTGTGAGTTCAAGGTCAATCTATAGAGCAAGTTCACAGGACAGCCAAGTTTAGGAATTGAGAGTTACAAAAACGAAAGTGATGGTAATGTATAGAACAAGGAGGGGCATGGTCCAGCCTCAGCAAGGAAGCAGAACTTAGCAGTTCCACCATGTGACTCTGGTTGTACAGTCAAGAATAGAAGCGATTAATAGGACAATTGATGCTGGCTATTGGAGCTAAGAAAATTAGCACTGATTAAGAAGAGATCAGCATCACTGAGGTGAATTCTGGGAAGTGTTTTCTGAGAGCACAAAGGAGCTGTGCTCCAGAGATAGGCCAGGTTTTACCTAATGCTGTAGCTGAACTTGGTAATGTGTAGAAATAACACAGTAGTACTGGTTTTGAGGGTATGAGGTATCATGAATAGCAGCTGAGGCTTGGCACTGTGAGAGATTAGGGAAGGCCATTGGTGAAGGTGCACCCCTGGTTGCGTTGGTGGTCCAGGACTTAATGGGTTATGCAAAGAAATTTAAGGGTTGGCACCATGAAGAGAACTATGAGAGGCTAATTGGTGAAAGCCTAGTTGTAGAGGAAGATCTCAGTGTACTGGAATAGCAGTATCATAGGATGATCACCTAGAACCAGCAGCAGCAGTGGAGTAGAGTCATCAGAGCCTAGACTATACAGAAGCAGAGCATGGAGAAATGACCCAAGCCCTTTTGGAGGAGACCAGAAGGTCATGTGCGGATCCCAGACATTGGAATAAGAAGCATGAGGAAGCTGAAGTTGACTTGGAGGGCCCTAGATGTTCGAGATGCTAGAGCTATGGGATATCTGTGAGGAAAGCTGCTAATAGGAAGTGGAAACCAGCCCAGGAGAAGAAGTTTGTGTCAGTTAACAAAGATGAAAAAGAAGTTGAATATCTGAAGACTGCTTTGGCATCATACTGGAGATGCAGAGTTTGAAGTTTGCCCAGTACTTTTCTGTTTGCTTTGGGATTACGTTTAAGTTATTGATGTATCTCAGAAGGACTTAGTACTTTTAACATTGTTTAAACTGCTATAGACTACAGGGACTTTTGAAATTGGGCTATATATATTTTGTTGATTATGCTATGTTTAGGTAGTGGCTTCCTCAGACTCCTCTATGTTTGAACAAGCCTATGGAGGCCAGGGCATGAATGTTGTAGTTACAAATATGTTTGGTCAAGGTATCGGAGTGCCATTGTCCAATAAAGGCACTCATTATGTTTGTGGTAACCAAAGTTTTTTAGTGATTTCTAGTCTACCATTTGTTAAGAGAGAAATAATGCCTGATAGTACGCCTCTGCTACAGAAACATAGAAGAAATAGACTACTCGATGAGCTTGCCTTGAGACACCTCCAGCTGTGACTAAGGATGGATTCCCCTCACCAATCTTTGGCTAAAAGTAAGCAGGGGTTTGGTGGTGGGGCTTTTCCCATTAAATTAAGAGCTGAACATTTAACTCCGAGCCTTGATCAAGAGAACATTGTCTTGGCTTCATTTCCTCTACCCTCTGCCCCTTTTTTCATTTCCAGCCCCTTTCAGGAGAACCCAGTTGGTCCATTGGCCACAGGTAGCTACAACCTGATATCAAAAACTAGCAATTTTCTAATGAACAGTTCTGGACATGTATTGGTTTGAGGCTGGGACCTTTGCAATTCAATTACTTTTGCATTGTGTCAATTATAGTTTTATGATGTTCTCCATTTGCTGCAAAGAGAAGCTTGTTCAATGAGGGGTAATAGCTTATACTTAGTTTGTGAGTATAAACATAAGACATTGAATGTAGGCTAAAGAATTTATGCAGGTTTTTTAAAATGGCTTTAAAGTAAATTTTATTTGGATCCATGACTTCACGAACCCTAGAAAAATTTTGTTATGTGGTGTGGTGATGTCCTTGTTGGAGTAGGTTTGTCACTGTGGGAATGGGGTTAAGACCCTTTTCTAGTTCCCCACAGAAGCAGTTACTCCTTTTTGGGGGTTTGGGAAACCCAACGGGGTGGTAAATACTCTTAGCCCCTCCTCTGCACCATGTTGTTTGGACACTCCCTTTGTTCTCTCCCTTGATAATGACTGAAACCTTTAAATCCGTAAGCCAACCCCAAGTAATTTGTTGCCTTGGTCATGGTATCTCTTGAAGCAATAAATCTTAACTAGTCCCAAGCTGTTTCTTTGTGATTATTTAAATTCATTTGGATTGTTGTTGAAGTTTTATTTCTTCTTTTAAATTCTCGTCTGGAGTCATCTAGGCAAATCTTTTTTGGAACATTTCTAGAGCACTGTAAGTTTTGAGAGAAAACATACTGGCATGATTTTTGCATGTTATTGGGATACATGAAATCTGGGGCAGGTGATCTTCTTTTGTTAGTTTGAGTCTTTTATTGACAGAGCAGTTGGTGCAGAATAGAGGATGTGTGGGTGAGTTGTTGGATAATGAAGGTGGAATAGTGTGTGGATGAAGTCAAAATGGATAGAAGGAATTGGGAGTTGTACATTAAAATGGAGTTTGCTAGTAGATACGGCTGGATGAATTCACTGCATGAAGCATGAGAGTGTTGTGTGGGGTTGGGGGTATTGGTAAGGATGGGTGTTGGCCAGAGTCTAGAACTCCTTTCAGGTGTAACCAATGGAAGTCAACGATGCTGTATTACTAGTCATGATAAAATTGTATTTTGACGGCTGGCCTGCTCTTGTAGTCCTTGACTGATCTCCCTTGCTTAATTAGCCAGTTAAATGATTTTGATTGTTTTAAAATGCATTCACACTTATAAAAGTCCGGGAATTTTTGGTGTACATATTCCACTATTTTTGTTTTTCAATTACTCCTTTTGTTCCTCTGAGAGAGGGGCTCTTTGGTGGAACTAATATCAGTTTTGCTCCCGGGGGAAAGCTCTACTTACTGTTTCTTATGAAAAATATATTTTTACTAATTGTATTAATTCTTCCTCATTATTCTGATATTTATATCTAGTCAGACAACCTCCATCTGAACTTTTCCCAGTTAATCTTAGCAACGTGGTATGATGAAGTGTGGGTTCATAACTGAAGAAAGAAATTACTAATCTTCTTACTAGACCGGGAATGATTTAAATTGCGCTTTAATTTTGGGCATTACTTGACTTATTAGTATTAGAGGATTGTTGTTGCATGCACAACTGCCTTATTACAACAGATACTTTCTGACTGAACTGGTTAATTAAACTATCTAAGAACATTTCTTGGCTTTGGCTACACAAGGAAACTGAAGATAGACAACAGCAAAAATAGGGTTAATGCTCTGGAAAGGAAAACAGTCTATTAATAGGAAATCAAATTCAAAATTTTAAAGTTAGATTTACCAATCTTGCCATCAAACTTTAGGTGATTTGTGTTATTTTTTTTTCCTGAACTCCTCAAAGGTACAGCTTTCAAGTCCAGGCTAATCTTCAAGACATTTGCAATATTCTGATTTTTTATAGATTTACAGACCTTACATGGTCATATTACTGTGATTAGTTATGCTAAACAGAAATTTTTCTCCGCTTCAGCTAGGGGCGGGAAGTTTTATGAACTCCTTTAAAAAATCCTTTGAAAAGGGGAAAAAACTTTGGTCTTTTTTAATTAATTTGGCCATTATTCTGTCATTGTGTTCTTTTCCTCATCTTTTTCCCGGGTCATCCTGTGACTACTGAAAGTTTCTTAAAACTCTTCAATGTGATTTCCGACATCTAATTAAAATACATACAAAGTGGGGAGATGGGTGGACGTTGAAAAAATACTGCTGTTTGGGACATTTCCAGCACATCGACATCACGGATTCACGATCCTCCAGTTTCCTTCCACTTTCTCTAGATGATTTCATGATGTGTTAGGGGGCTTTTTCCTTGGTTTTTCCTTGGGAAATTTTGTTATGGGCCCTTTTTTTGGTAGAGGTGTGAATTTTGTACAGGGGAAAGGGTCTTCTTACAAAGTAATTTTTGAAAAAGTCTCCACCAACGGGAATCATATAGTATGATAAACTCTGCCTTTTTCCCCTACACAAGACTCCCCTTTGTCCCCTGTTTGCCCCAAACATAGGAGAAGTTAAAGTTTTTACAAACTGAAAGATGGTCCCCAGAAACTTTTGGGAGATACCCGTCCCAAGGATGAAAGCACACTGGGGAGAAACAGTGGGCCCAGACCAGAGTCGGGAGACTTTGAAGCTGGGGGGGAAAAAAGAGTTAATGCACATAAATTTTGCCCCTTGAGGAATTAAAATTGCTCTTAATAGGTTTGTTTGTCAGGACTCAATTATTCTCCTCCGGCCATACAGGCTGACCAGAAAGGCTGAAAGCATGCAGGAAGATAAGTAAAGGGGGTCACCTCTTGGGTTGTGAACCTTAGAAAAACAATAAGGTCTTAGACATTTTGAAACTTATTGCTTTTCGTCAAAAGAAAATATGTACTAAAGTTGATTATATCTCTTTCAATCTGAACATGTTGAAAAATAGAATTAAAATAGGCTAAAATCAATCTGTGAAAGAGGTCATTATTTTCTTGGAATTATTAAGTTACTCACTCAATATTACCTAGGTAAGCTTATAATGCAATGCGAGATAGTATGGCTAGCCTTTTTAAAAATTAAAACACCAGGTGTACCAATTTACTGTTAGACTCATGTCAGTCTCCTTATTCACCAACTCCACACCTCCTCTTTACATCCTCAAAGAGCTGGGACTCCAGCAAAAAAGAAATGTACATATTCAATGCCAATCTCCAATCAAAAATACCTACACTATTCTTCTCAGAAATTTAAGAAAAAAAAATCTAATTAAACATTGTATACAGCAGAAATGGAACACAAAATAGCTTAACACAATCCTGACTAAAATAATCTAGGAAGTATTGTCATCTGCTTCAAAAGAAACATTGTTGCTCTATAGTAATAAAAATCCAATTATGATCCTATCATAAAACAGATATACAATAACATTGGCCTTAAGCAGGCTGTATGCATATATTAACATGTATGTGTGTAGTGTGTCGTGTCGTGTGTTAGTGTGTGTTTAGTTAGTTTTATATGTTATCATTTAATAAAAGAAATGATGTTTTTGATTTGAAAGGTGAGGATCAAATGGAGTAGATATTGAAGTGATATGGCATGGAAATTGGATAGTGGGATTAAAGGAAAGAGGGAGTGTTCTAATTTTCTTTTAATGAAAATTATGAAAAATTACATTTTAGCCTATTTAAAAAACTTTTACAGGTATATCATTTCACCAGATCTTTATGTAGTAAAAAATTTATATTTACTATGTAGTCTTGAGTGTTTTTATTCATTAATGAATGATTTTTTAATGCTAGTTTAATTTTTGTTAAATTTGTTTTATATTTTGTTTTTTTTTTTGTACAAAGGATGAAATTTAGAAGTTATACAGATACAGTACCACAGAGTTATGTCTCAAGCTCCTTTCTATTTTTATTTTTTCATCTTGTTATATGATCTCCACCAAATTTTCCAGGCTAGCTTGAACTGGTATATATAATCCACCAAAATATTGAATTTATGATCCTCCTATAGCGAGTTAAGATTTCAGTGTGTTCCATCAATAAATTACGCTTCTTATATAAACTTTAAGTACATTAATGAAAACTGTGAAAACAATGTGGTAATTTGAATGTTAAGTAACAAAATTCACACAGAATTGCTCACATTAGTTAAGTGTTATTTATGGTTAAAGCAAGCTTAGGAAGGAAATATATGAAATATTATGTATTATATCATGATGGACTTTTAAACCTTACTTTATTAATCTCTTATAGAAGTTTTATATAAGATCAAGTGCAAAACTCATATTATGGTTTCCAAAAATATTTTTTGTTAGAAAGAATAGCGTGTTAGGGATGATCCATACTAGAAAACAGGGTAGAGAGAGAGTAAAAAGGATGGGTGTAAGAGCAGAAATGGCACAATGACACAATGGCCCAGGCAAGGGAACATCAGTAAAATTAACTTGTGACAATAGTGATGAGAAGCAATTAACAGACCTACCTACACTTGCTGCCCAGCTTCCAACTGGGGCTGTCTTAGGACTTGTTTCCTACCTGAAGACTGGGGATGTTCAGGTAGGCTCCTGACTGGCCCCCCAACTCCTCTCCACCAAATATATACATAATTTCAGCTTCCCCCCACAGGTCTTCAGTTCTGTACCATCTTAGTGGCTGTATCAGCCATTGACTGGAGTTGTGACTCTTT